>OY720040.1:15937100-16371333 GCA_963082485.1 Eudonia mercurella | reverse complement strand
TGACTTATTAAGTAAATAACGTATACACTATCCCACTGCTGGGCAAATGCCTCCATCATTGAAATCAAGTCATCGCTATAATTGATGGGTAGATATATAGGCTAATCACCACGCTGGGTTGGTGATCACAAAACCCTATGCATCGAAAAATCCAAATCCAAACTGCCCGACCCAGGCGTTGAACACAGGGCCTAGGAGTGTCGGGCCCAACACTTTCCAAGAGTTTGAACTTTGAACTTGTATGTGATACCAAAATGTAAAATGACTTTAACTCAAGTTCGCTTTTTAAACAAACAGATAAAAATATCTGGTATCGTAAAGAGCTCAGTAATACATAAGTACAATGACCTGGCATAAGTAAATAAAGCTATTAAAGTAAAAGCAGGAAATGCTGGGGCAGGTCAATAGTTCACCTTGTTACAGACAGACCGGCAAACATAAACCGGCCATGTTATTGCCGGGATTTGTCGGATATACTCGTACCACAATTAGGGAAATTGACTTATCTCGACATTTTTGTAGCATTTAATTGTATATGATACCTACCTTCCGCCAAGGAAAGCGTTTAATCCGCAGTTTAATCGGGTCTTGGCAGCAGTTTTATTTAGTTTGTATTTGTGTGTAATAAAAGTCTTGTCGCCGAGTGACTAAACGGTCGAACAAATGTCAGGAAGTCCAGCATTTGTTCTTATTATTTCAACATTTTCCTTTTACATTTTTACATTATTTTATTTGAATTGAATATAGCTTTTATTATAATTTAGGAGGACTGACATGCTGAGCACATTAGTGCCACACTTAATTCATGTTAAAATTGTATGTAGTTATGTCAATTTGTAGTTGTGACACTAATAAACGTTTTTCTACTTAATTCTATATAAATAAATAAATTTTTATTCAGAACTTTTACAGGGTACAATACAATGAGTGTACGATAACAGCCACAATGGTTTCTCAACTGTGTCGCAGCTGTTAGCGCCCACCTCCAAAAATTTTTGAGGCATCAGAGCGTTTCGAATGTAGTATATGTAATATTATTATTTAAAGAATATGTTTCTTTTACAGTCAGTTTTTAGAAAAAAAATTGCCTTTTCAGCCCATACCAGCAGCGCCCTGCTGGATGCTGGATAGGCCTCTCTTAATGCATGCCACTGAGCCCCATCTTCGGCTTTTCTCTTCGAACAACAACAAAATTTAGATGCTTGATACCGCTGTAGTTAACGCGCTTGGTCTGCGATTGCTGGAGTTAATCAACTTTCGCAAAAGTCGGTCATCGGATGGGTGATCAAAAATGTATCGCCTCAAACTCTTCCGTGCTTCGGAAGGCACGTAGAGCAGTTGGTCCCGGCTGCATTAGCAGTCGTTAACCAGCAAACCGCACTGGACCCGCGTGGTGGTTTATGGCTCGTTCTCCTTGTGGTGTTTCCATTCATCTAAAGCGGTGGTTACCAACCTTTCCCACCTAGGACCCTTTTCCTAATGTTTTTGTTAGCAGGGACCATATAAACTGTACTTAAAAAGAAAATTTTATCTTTATTCAATACTTAAGTAGCGTAAGTTCAGTAGTGACAGTTTATCTTCACACACTTAATTCTACCAAAAATGCTGATGCGAAACATTCAGCGCCTAGTGGTACTCCTCTAGGAACGCCATATAAATGTTGTTCCACCCCGGGACCTAGCAAATATATAGCGAAGGTGACAATGCAGGAATTTTAAAAAAACAATTGTACTGCCTTTTTAATAATTGTTCAGTCGAATTAATTGTGTTTCTGACCCGCGGACATTACCGATGCTCTCACCATCTGTGCTCCGCGAACCACCAGTTGGGAACACCTGATCTAAAGGGAAGGCTCTTGATCCGGCAGTGCGAACATGAAATGAGCTGGTGATGATGGTGGTGAACAACATTTCTCTTCATCAGTATACAATACAAAGATGCGCTTACTCGAGCGAGTCATTACTTGCCATTAATTGGTAATTACTAGCCATTAGTAAGTCCTAGTCTACCGTTACGCGTGCATTGAAGCCGGCATTGAGCACTGTGTCTGTTTGTCCCGTGTCGTGACACAGAAATGGCCTAGTCGTCTAATGGCTCGCCGATCTCACATCAAGATATAACGCTTAACATGCGAAATGTCAATCGGTACAGTCGCACACGTAAAGGGTTTGTGATATTACGAACTGTCTTGTGAGAAAAGTACTATCATGTATTTCTATATCATCATCATCATCATCATCATCATCATCATTATCTCAGTTACAAGACGTCCCCTTGCTGGACAAAGGCCTCTCCCCAAGGAACTCCATAACGACCGTTTTTTTGCTGCTCGCATCCAGCGGTTTCCCGCTTCTTCTTCGTATATCTATTTATTGACCAACTATATCTTGTGTGTGCGACATACGTAGATATCATCATCATCAGCCTATAAACGTCCCACTGCTGGGCACAGGCCTCCCACATGATCAGTAGCACGTGGGGTTATTGGGCCATAACCCACCACGCCGGCCCAATGCGGGTTGGTGGGTTTTAACGACTGCCATCTTACGACAACAACCGGGACCAACGGCTTAACGTGCCTTCCGAAGCACGGAGATATACATACATGTAAAGAAAAATATTAAAAAAACACAAATTGAAATAATTTGCACAGATTACGGGAAAATAGACAACGTTTCAAGATGGCTGGGTGCACAGCACATAAAGGAAAGTGAAAATGTCAGTTAAGTATACTGTTAATGTTAAAAGATTCTGAAGGAGAAGTAATAAACGTCCTCTTCTACTAAGCAAGACTTACAAAATATATATTTGGACGGTGTAAAATTAACACAACGAAGATTTTTTTTAAAGTACAATATTTTTAATAAAATATAGAGTTTTAAGTTTGAATGCAAACAAACGATTTTGTGAATATTTAACACATCATACAATCTCGATTCTGCTATTTTCAAACGTTTACAGCCGTATGTCGGTGACCTTGACCTGTCGATTTGACAATGTTCCCATAATCCAAATGTCAAAATCAGGCTACCGACACCTACTATTGACGCGCTTTTGAAATAGTATACTTGTGGCGATGTTTTTAAAGTGTAATTGTTCTGTGCGCCTGTACCGAACGCCAATGTCAATGTTTGCCGGACGCGCTGTGTGATATATCGGTCGTGTCCAATTTGTGCGTCGCGATGTGTGCCTGCGCCTGCGCCGAATGCGCGCGCACTCGCGACTAAGTTTATTTGTATTAAAAAATATATTGTATGTGATGGATGACTGAGATTCATTTCTGACACTGACACTGATGACAAGTGGGTAGTTGACTGGCAAAAACGTTCTGGTCTTTATTGTTTTCTCTTTTATTTTAGTACTGATTAACTCTTATAGATGGCGACTCTCTTGATGCCGTAGAAAGTATTGTTTATTTAAGGACAGCTACCGAGAACTTTAAAGAACTTTTGATGATCGATTATATTCCCCTCACTCGGCTTTCAGTAAATACGTTTGTCTGCTTATGTTGATATCCGAATACTTTAACTGTGGCGCCTACTTACGCCCAACTGTAAAAAAACACGGCTATTCGTTTCAGGCAACCTATATTAGTCTTGCGCCGCCATCTCGTCGTACTGTTATCGTAAAAGCAAATTAACGTGTGGTTGTGAGTCGTGAAGTCATCATTCCGTATAGAGTTTTTCCACTATTCGATCGAGTTACATTATGTAATGACATACAGTTAACTACAGTTAACTACAGTTTGTATATGAACGATAAAGAGCCACCAGATGACAAGCTGGTTTTACAATTTTGCAAATTTGCTATAATACAAAGTCTCGTTGTCGTTCACGTGATCACGTCAATGATCGACGATTAACGTAATCATTTATGACATTAAAGCAGAGCGTCTGTCGACAAACGACATAAGTTGCATTCAATTATGCTAAATAAATTATCGTTTTGTTTTGTCTACAAGCTTACACTATCTGCTCAAGAGTCGTCGTGTGTGCGGCCGCCCTAACGGCCTGTCTTCCGCGCCGCAGATAAATAACGCATTTCGATAGGAAGTGGAAACTGTGCGATTTCCTCGTGCGACTGTACTTTGTCACCGCCTTTAACAGCGATTTATGCGAAAAATCTGTATCCTAGCAAAAATGCTTTGAATATTTCTATTGTCATTCCAAAAGTCTTTAGGAAGAGGAAGTGGTTCTGCGCATGTGTTAATGATTATTAAGTATATTATAGTTTTATGAAGAAACATGTAGATTACAAGGTTCTTGTAACTATCGTTTAATATCCTTTGGATTATTAAGTCTAATATCTGAGTGATCATCTCACCCACCCAGCATTTACTTTTGCAGTAAATAAGAAAACATGGTAAAATTATTTATTTTTCATATTTTCTTTTGCACGACAATACTTCATAGAAATGGATAGATAACCTTCATAGTATACCCTTTAGAGTAGATAAATAAATTGTTAAACATGATTTCAGGTGCAATATGACGATATAGATGAAGCATAAACAAGTAACGTAATCACGCAAAGTAAGTGATATACTTAAATAGCACAGTGACTCGCCGTGAAACAGCTTGAGCATCATCTCAGTTTCAGTGATCCTAGTCACGTTTCAAGAACACATTTTCTGTGTAACATCTAATTAGCAAACTCCAACATCATCGTACTGAGAATATCGTACTTTTGGGCTATAATTGTTTGTTTTTATGATGACAAAATTCATTTACTTTTAAGTCATACATGATCTGAAAATTACTAAAAAACGATGTGTTGGATTCTTCGACTGGATTTGGACTACCTTAATACCCATTTCTGCTCCAATTTTTTTTCGCAGCTTTTTCAGCATCACCGGACTTCTTGGGAAAGTGTTCGATTTCGTGTTCGAGTTCGTTTGTTCGCAACGCCGCCGTCAGAGAGTTTCTAGATTTTCTTTTCTGATCAAACATATTTTTAGGGGAGCATTCTATAAAGACCTTTATGACAAATACTATTTTACGCAGACAAATCCGCATGAGGAGCTAGCAGCTGCATGTGTTCATGTAACTGCAAATATATCGCGTGGGTCTAACAAGGTTCACCTTGGAGCATTTAAAAAATGATCTTATATATTGTTATCCAAAGAACAAATGCGAAAAAACCGGTGATACTGAATAATTCATATACAAAACGAAAAAAAACGGCATTTACACATTTACGTAAACAGTTCCTAGTCGCCGATTTTAGTATATTCGTATTTTTATTTATGGGCACGGGTCCCACGACCTTCCGGTGTGCAAACCCACGCTTAACAAACTCGATCATTTCCTTTGATTCAGTTAATTATAGCCGAGAACATACACGTGAGATATAAATGAATTAACTCTGAGAATGATTAATGGCGCTCGAGTGAGTTGGTCACAGCTAAACGAACGCGTTTCAAATTGGCTTTAATTAATTACTTAAGATCGAAACTGTATGTTTGGATCTCGTTTTATTTTTTCTTTCACTTTCTGCGAAACATAAGGTCACATTATTCGGGTTCGGTTACTGTAGTATGCGGGAAAAAGTTTTTGTGATTATTTGTGTGTTTGTACTCGAAACAACGAGTCAAGAACTAAACAAATACATATAGTTTATATTAACGTATATATCTCGCCTTATCCGCGGTGGTTGTTGATATTTGTTCATAAGATGGTGTTTGCTAACCAGATGGACTTCAAGCCCTACCGTACCTACTACCGCCCTACCTACCATACTGAATACAATACATTTGCTTTGAATCGATCCCGGGATTTCTGGCTTTTACACAACGGGAGCAGAACACGAAATAACTAGTCGAAGTTTAAACCCTGTTTAATAGTGCATGGCTAGTGTTTAAATCAGCCTTCTGACACACCATTGAGACGATATTGAACTAGCAGACTTGCTCAGTAGTGATGTTACATAATGTGCCCCGTCAGACGCCGCGGCGCGGTCGTCGCCCCCGTGTCCTTGACACATTGGCGTGCGCGAGCGCAAGCCGCCGCGCCGCCCGGCGCCGCCCGCGCACCATGCGGAAACTGCCCAAACAATGCCACACCGCTTGTAACTGCACTAAAATCTGTTTTGTTGTTTACTTTGAAACGGTACCTAGTTTTTTCTGCAAAAGGTCATTTAAGACTACCGAACTTCCAAACATTGAGGTAGGTAGGACCTAAACTATTCAATTGTGAAACAGAAAAGCGATGAAACAAAATGACATGAGCAAGAGTTGAGCCCGCACCTTATAATAATATAATAATAATAATAATATAATAATAATAATAATAGTAACACACAACACTCCTGGACACGGCACGTATTGTCAGGAGGTTCCTCACTCTGCAGCCTTGACCACCGGGCCTTGGGCCGGTGCTGGTGGTACTCTAGGATTAGGTTTTTATAATGTTTTATTGTTTTTATATTAAAATACTGTAAAAATCTAGTTTTAAGAAAGAAAATAAATAAAGGAGACAATAATAATAATTATTATTATGTTAAAATGTTAAAATCCTACAGTTTACAGTTTATCCTACAGTTTTCGATCCAAAAAATTAACATAACATACTTAGACTATTAAGGGTCTTACAAATAAACAAAGAATAAGCTTCGAATAGTTATTCCGTGTTTTGTCTCTTTTACTCTTATTTGAAACTAGCGGCCCACCCCGGCTTCGCACGTGTGTACTTTTATTTTATTTTTTTTTTAAATATAGCCTATAAACCTTCCTATATAAATGGACTATTCAACACAAAAAAAAAATAACAAGGAATAACTGTTCGGAGCTTATTCTTTGTTTATTTGTAAGGCACTTAGCACTTAAATTAATTATTTTTTTATTTGATCACTAGTACATGTATTAGGATGACACTCCACTGAAGCTGGACTAAGCTAGAACTCTATTGGTTGATTTCCACACAGCTCGGCTGAGCTCATCTCAGGTCTTATTTTAATTTTTTTTAAATATAGCCTATAAACCTTTCTATATAAATGGACTATTCAACACAAAAAATAATAATAACAAGGAATAACTATTCGGAGCTTATTCTTTGTTTATTTGTAAGGCACTTAGCATTTTAATTAATTATTTTTTATTTGATCACAAGTACATGTATTAGGATGACACTCCACTGAAGCTGGACTAAGCTAGGACTCTATTGGTTGATTTCCACACAGCTCGGCTGAGCTCATCTCAGGTCAGCTTCAATAGTGTTACTATTAATGGCCAACTTTAAGTCTTTCTTTGGTTTTGTCAACGTCCATGGACTACGGTGACTGTTCTCCATCAGAAGGGACCGTATGATCATTTGCCAACTCGGACACATTATAAAAATATGATCCGACTAGTAAATCTACTAGTCCACATCAATTTGTGTGTGGTACATAAAACAATCTTGCATTATTAAGTCTTTAAAAGAGAACAATAAAAACATTTATTTTTAGTAAGTTTTATAGCTATCTGTGTCTTTAAATACACTTTTTATTCATTTTTTATGAGCTCCTTTCTTCAGGGTTGCAGATAAAACAGCTTACACCACACTTGGCCGCTCATTATCGGACCGGCTAAGGTCCCGAGAGATTATCGTTAGTCCTTACAAAAGAGTTCACTTCTTACGAGCACAACATTCCTTTATAACTTCCCTAAAGAAAAAGCCAAAGTCGCTGTTGTTTCGTTAATTTAAGCTGGCTTACCGACGATTCGGACACTTCATCATCATCATCATTTCAGCCCGCAGACACCCACTGCTGAGGATAGGCCTCCTTTCGTATCTGCCTCCTTTCGTATCTGCTTCCTTTTATATGTGCCTCGTGCCTCCTTTCATATCTACCACTCACCTCTGTCTCTATCGGCCACTCGACACTTTTTAATTTTAATATTTTTCAATGAATATTCGGACACTATCAAATTTTTTATTACGGCTACGCTACTGTGTATTGCTTCTGCCATAAATCTGCCTTCAAATGAGACATGAAGTGGGCATAGTTTTAAAAAAATTAAAGGAACTGTTTATAAACTTGTTATGCAGAAAAAAAATAACTTACTAGGTAGGTAAGGTAATATTGAAGAAACCTCTGTAATTTGTAATGTGTTTGTCCAATTCAAATAAACATTAAACCATTTCATTTAGACCATTTTAGTACATAATGAAAGTTTTAAACTGCCTTCACTCCTAAAATTTTAATTATGAATATTTCACTTGTATAAAATTTAATAGTTTAATTTAGTAACGAGAATAATTATCTGTCAATCCCATCGGATAATCCGTAAAATATTTAATTTCAATGACCTTTGTTTGTGTCATTGATCATTATCTCAGCTGTCGTGAATAACGTAGTTTTCAAACAATAATGATTATATGTAGTTAAATTTCCTATAAAAAATACAGTTCAAGTTGAAAGTGAGAGAGGACAATCGTTGCGACACTGCCTCGTTTCTAATAACAATGCCATTGTCAATATGCGCCTATTAAAGGTTTGCAAGGTCACAGGTAGGGGTTGCCTATAGCCCAGCGACGATGCAACATCACTGACCTCGGCATCAGAAACTGGGCTAAGAACTGAGAAGTGACACCAATCGGAGGAAACCAATAGGTTTGCTGAAACCGCTCTGCGAAGGTTGCATAAGGTTTTTTACGCGGTTGACGATTTGGACATTTTGAAAGCGATATCTGTGGCTAAAGGCTGTCACACGCCACCGCTCATGCTGTTACAGCATATCTTTGCATTATACGACGACTACTTTAATAGAAAGAGTACATACATCAAACTACCAGAAACTGTAAAATTTCCTGAATAGACTTTGTCTTACATGTCTATTTTTTAATTTTTTATTTTTTTTATTTTGACACGTCATAGTGACCACATCCTGCCTGATGGTAAGCACCCGATGCAGTCCAAAATAATGAGAGCGCTCCTCACCGTGGAACACGCACGTTAACAAGCGCACCCATTCATGACGGCCTGCATAAATGCCGTTTCACGCCCCGCTTAAAAGACCCGGGACTATAGGAGCTGGGAAACACATGCGCCGGCAAAGAATTCCAAAGCCGAATGGTCTTACAGAGGAACGACTTGCCAAATTTTTTGGTACGAGTACTGATTGTCTGTACAGTATGATGGTGGTTCCTAAGACCAGCACGTGTAGTCCGGGAGAGGAAAGGAGAGGGCGGGATTAGATCAAAAAGTTCTTAGAGTCTAAAAGTCTATGTCATAATATGGTTGAACATTCATTAAAGATATACAGTTTTGGAAGGTCTGGTGTGCAAACGTCTGTGCAACGCTTAAACGGCTCCCTATGACCACGGACCCAGCAAAGGGTTTTAAAATTATATTTGAAGCGCACCTATGGGTGTGCTTCGTGGAATACTTTAGGTGTGCTTCGTCTGGGTGTGCTTCGTTTAGGTGTGCTTCGTGGAATACCTCTTTGAAACGCCAGGATAAAATAATAATGTAAAATCAAGGCAAATACATTCGTAAAAAAATTTCATTTTAATGTAGAGTTCGTGATAAGATAGGCACCATTGTTTTTTGTTTTTAAACTTTATTTTTAGAAGACTTTTTCCACTTAAAATGTCTACCCTATTAAAGGTAAATTATTAGTCATTTACTGCAAAACTTCATCATAATTTGGGCTATTATTGTAAAGAACTTCAGAGTCGATCTGTAGCCTAGAATTATGACAAGTAGGTATCTATCACAGACCAAATATGTTAATATATGTAGGTCTGTGGTATCTATTGTATTTGTGGTATCGATTGTATTTAACACTTTACCTCGACGATAACTGTAACTACGCTAACTGAACTAATAATTGGAATAAACAAAGTGACGGTAGCTTGTCACGGCGCAAGATGCACGAAACAGGTTTTTTTATCCACTTTTATCTATGAAGAAGAAGATGAGAAAGATATTTATGTTAAAACCTTTTAAAACTTTTTCTGTTATCTAGACACGCGGTAGAGTATCAAGCCAAGTTCAAGTTAACAGAACTGGCGAGCAGCACCGTGTGTAATGTTACACGAACCATTTAGAGCCACTTTTGACCCCTCTTAACTCATAAACTATTTCACATAAACATGTCAAATTTGGCTCATATATTGAGACTTGCAAGATATGTGCTCCAAATTTCATAAGCATACCTCAAACGGTTATTTAAATATTAATGTCCAAAAATCATATAAATAGATATAAATCAGTCAGTGATAAAAATGACGATTTTCAACTTAACTATAGATGGATCAAAACTCTAACCCAGTTCCAGATGACCTAGAAAGTTCAAATTTGGTATCCAGATAGGTAGTTAGGCGAATACAAAGGAATAAATCAGAAAGTAAATTTTTATCAATTTAGTGTATTTTTCAATTAATTGATTTTATTAGGAACACTTACTTAAGATGCCTGTAATGTAAGAATCAGCAATCAGAATCAGCAATCAAAATAAGAACTAACAACTTTAGAACTTGCGAAGGCTATAATATAATTCGTATACGAGAACTAGCTAAGTCAGACCTTAAGCTTCAATATATTATCTAACTTGGCAGCCATTTAGATCTCACTTCTTTTATCGTTGAAGCCAACAACCAAGGCCTATATCATAATATTGAACTTGGCTCTCATTTCACATTTATGTCCTTGATGGGATTTTATAATATACTAGCTTTTGTTCGCGGCTTTGCTCACGTGTGCTACACGAGTAACATGTCGCGTTATTTCAACATTAAGATTTTCATTTGTTATCAATATAAAGCCCATCCATGTGAGCTAGAATTAATAAAAAGTTTCTAACGCAAAACAACGTAATAGATTACGCTGTATAAGTCATTATATGTATATAGGTAATTTATCAAAAATTGCATTAATAATTATTAAAGTCTTAGTAACTCTGCATGCAAGAACCAGATCGGATACACTTTGGATCTTTTAAATTTTTACCACACCTTTCTGTTACACGTTGTATATTTAACTTAACTTAACTTTTATTTAACTTAATTTTATGTTACCAAATTTTTATTTAACTTAATATTAATTGCTATTGTTATTTGGTAAGTTAATGGTAAATGCTGCGCACTCTTGTTATTGGGCACGGATATACAATGTTAACTGTATACAAATTAAAAAATGTATTTTTGTATGTATTCTATCTGTAATTGTGCCTTAAATAAAAAAAATAAAAAAACTGAGAACGTAGTAGTATAAATAGGATTGGACGACCTCCTTGGTCGAGTGGCTTGCACACCGGTTTTCATGGTGTCGCCATCTCTGAGGTCCCGGGTTCGATCCCCGGTCGGATCAATTTAGTAATACCTGTTTTTCTAAATGGTTTCGGGTCTGGGTGTTTCCTATGTTTAATATGTATGTATTTAAGTATATTAAGTATGTTTATCCGTTGTCTAGTTAACCATATAACGAGTTTCTTAAGGAAGCTTTTCTTGGGGCTAGATAATTGGTGTGAGTGTGGGACGCATTTATATTTATTTATTATATTTATAGGTGCTAGCCTACTAAAAAAAAAGATTAGAAATTTGACTACCTATCTGGAATAGATCGATAAACGTATTTTTTTATGTTTTCATACACATTCTTGTCTTCGCTGATATAATCGGTATCTGATATAATGTCAAATAAAACTCGCACTTCGCATCGCAATTTAAGATTGTTTTTACATAACGCGTCACGTGCTCACGTTGTTCCGCGAACACCTGATTCGCGAGCACAATGGAAAATGAAGACATTTTCTCAGTATCCCCTCATTAATTGCATGTAAACACGGCTTGTTAATCGTTTACAAGAACCTACTTTGGACATTTCTAATACATAAACAAAGGTTATTGAATACTTCAACAAGACTTCAACACACGTCTTTAAACCTTTCCTTAAAATTACGTAGTTTTTTTTTATAATTAACTGATTTATTGAACTCCTCGCTGGGCAAGTGTGTGTTCAATATCAAGTTTGGGTAGAGAAAGAGTGTGTTACGATATTTTTAATATACAACGTGTAACAGAAAGGTGTGGTCAAAATGAAAAGATCCAAAGTGTATCCGATCTTATTAACTTTAGTTGTCATGTAATTGTAAATTAAATACTTATATGAGTGAAGTTATACACGTCAGGCGAGCATAAGCAAGCAGCAGTGATGATAATAAATATAAGTATGTACACAGAGGTTGCTATATCACTAGGGCTGTGACTTGTTTATTTTGATTGTACGTCACAATTGACATATTTAATTAAAAATCGCATAACCAATTAAAGTTAGTAATTATATCTTAATAACCTGCATACAAGATCTAGATCTGATAAACTTTGGATCTTTTCATTTCGACTGTACAATTAATATTGCACATAAGGAATTGTGAATCGTTTCCCTTTGCTTACACATTTTTATTGCATGCTCACCACGCTCAAATCAGCTTGATTATTTTTTATCTCTGGCAACTCGGCCACTTCCCTTGTTCCCGCTGCACGGTAATGTTATATTTTGTCTGCTCCCAAAAAGTAATAAACTCAATAAGATTATAACAAATATCGCATTTTATTTATACAGACCACATCTTTCTGTTACACGTTGTATAGCCCAGGTTTGTGATCACAAGGCCCTTGTTCACATGATCAACATCCGAAACACACTGCCCGGACTAGAACTGAACTTAAGCTCCTCCGGATATCAGCCCGAACGCTTTTGATGCCCTCTTCATCCTATCCGCAAGCCTTGGAGAAACTAGAAAGGGACGGGAACACGCTTGCGTGATGCCATCACCTCTTTTACGAGTACTAGATACCTACTACTATTATTATTACACTACCACATATGTTTTCAATGTACCTATCTAAAGCAATAGTGCCCAACGGGTAACTCGCGGCCTGTTTTCATGCGCTCGCAAATAAAATGGATTAAAAATGACCAGCCAAGTCTGGTTTTTACTAGTAAAAAATTTAGGTTTTTTTTAACAAGGCGGTGCTCGTGTGAGGTGTCGGGATTTTCAAAATAGCTCTTGGAGCAATACCAGCTGGGCAGCACTGTACTAACGTGTTGCCTGTTGTTTGTTGCAGACGAGCGTCGATGATGTCGCCGCGCCAACTCATGCGCAACTCCAACATGACGCAGAAGTGGCAGCGGCGCGAGATCTCCAACTTCGAGTACCTTATGTTCCTCAACACCATCGCAGGTATGATTAAGAACTTTTTATGTCATTATCGCCAGCTCTTCTTATGTCCCCACTGCTGGGGCACGAGCCTTCCCTATGGACAGGGCAGTCTTTAACCTATTGGAGGCCCTGGGCACTTACAGATAATGGGGTCCTTATGCTACGCTAGATTTTAGCAACACAGGCAAAAGGAGTAGATAAGCAAAACTCTGGATTTATTCAACTGGTGTTTTTATTGATTTGCAGCCAGATAGAGTTGCCAGTGTTAGGTCCCTGGTTTATTTGAATTGAAAAGCAAAAAAGGCAATAAGTTAGTAATTCTTATTTCGCAAAACAAATATATTTATCGTTAATATCGATTATCGGTTAGTGATATGACAGGAACAAGGGTGCTTCATCGATTGCGGGGCCCTGGGCACTTGCCCAGAGTGCCCAATGGTAAAAAAGGGCCTGCCTATAGATGGAAACACCACGGGAAGAACGGACCATAATCACGTGAGTGTCCCGGTGCGATGCGCTGGTTGTTAACGACTGCTAATGTAGCTGCAAGCAACGGCTTTACGTGCCTACCAAAGCACGGAGGAGCTCGACATGATACATTTTTGGTCACCCATCCTATGACCAGCATTTACAAAGGTTGCTTAACTTTAGCAATCGCAGACCGGGCGCGTTAGCCACTGCGATATCGAGCTCCTATATATAATATACAAACTTAATGGAGATTTGCACTCTTACCGTGTTTATACCATAAAGGTTGAAAAAGGCAGGGCTTTGATAAGCGTTAAAAAAAGGTTTTTCGTTTTGTTCTATTCAACGTATTTTTATATTAATTAGCAATGAAAACTGATTGCGATTGTGTTATGTTTTTTATTCATTTATTTCTATGTATTATTTTTATGCTGTATGTTTTCTTTATTAAATTAAAATTAAATATAATATAATACGAGCTGCCACATGGTCTGGGGCGTGTTGCATGCCAACGCTGAATTGAATTAAAACGACATGCTTATTGATCAATCAACGACCTTCCATTGTGTGGGTGTTGCCGTGCCGTATTCGGATGGAGAGGAGAGGCGGCAACTTTAACCTTATTTATGAACTCGCAAATTAATAAGTTAGGGTTTTAGTAAAAACCAAAGGTCTACTACTGTCACATCTTGCCTAAAGGTTTTCGAAGGTTTTAAATCTAATTTAATGTGTTCCACCGGCGTCGTTTCGAATTTAGGCGTATAGGCTAATCTTTTAAAAACCCAGCCAAAGGGCCAAAGTCTTTAATACGGGTGTTTTTAAATACAAACTATTTAGTACAGGTATCATAGGTAGATAGCATAGGTGCCTCTTTATACCTTTTTGTGTATAACGCTAGTGTAAAGCCTTGGCCAAACCTTCAAGTTTAATATAAAGTAAGGTAAGTATTCGACACCAGACGTATGCAAATGTCGCCGGGCTACAACTAGTAGTAGTTAAATATGATTAACTCAGTGAAGACTTATTCAAGCACTAGACTTTAATGTTTCAAATGGAACGCAAAAGTTAATAAAATAATATTTAAAATAAAAACCGGCCAAGTTCGAGTCGGACTCGCGCACGAAGGGTTCCGTACCATTATCTATAAAAATATTTCATGTTTCTACCTGTTATCGTTTTTAAGACCGAGAAAAAAATTGTAAAAAAATCACGTTTGTTGTATAGGGGTGGGAGCCCCCCTTAAATATTGATTTTATTTTAATTTAATTATTTATTTTTAAAGTGAATATAGAGAAGAATATTTCAAGCGTCTACCTGTTGCCGTTATCAATATCGGTCAAAAACGAGCAAAGAAATCACGTTTGTTGTATGGGAGCCCTCTTTATTAATTTTTTTAGTATTTGTTGTTATAGCGGCAACAGAAATACATCTGTGAAAATTTCAACTGTCTAACTATCACGGTTCATGAGATACAGCCTGGTGACAGACGGACAAACAGACGGACGGCGGAGTCTTAACAATAGGGTCCCGTTTTACCCTTTGGGTACGGAACCCTAAAAAGCGTTTATTTTGATCAACAGACTTAACATGGGTCATATTGGGTTAGAAAAATCAAAAAGCTTACAGACTAGTGTTAGTAAAATCAATGGACTATATTAAAAAAATATCACGTATCACAATCACCCTGCGCACCATAAAGCTCCACATGGGCGAGTTGTACCGGTCAGCCACCTTCCGCAGTTAATTCCAGCATATTACATAATATCGGCCCAACTATCGTGTAAGCAAACATCACTTGTTTATCGTGCAGACGTAATGATTTTCACCGCGACGACGACGTAACCTTTACTGATATGATAATGGAAAATGAGTATCTCTCAATTTGCACACAATCGACTGGGACCGACCAATTCGCAAATTGCACGGTTAATGAGGAACTCCTCATTGTACATAGCAATACAGAGACATTAATTGGCCGGCCAGCCAATCAACTCCCAATACTGGTTACAATAATGATTTTTGAAGTGAACAGTTTTCACTGAAGTACAGTCGCGAACTTGATTATGTCATGTTGTACCATATTAACAATTTGTCATCAGTAATATGTTTTCACTTCAGTTGTCACATATTTTTGACGCAGAATTAAAATTACAACTAGAAAAATGTTGATACAAAAACAGTACACATACAAAAAAACTTGAGTCATAGGAAACATAGTAATCTTATTTTGCATTAATTACAAAGCTACGAGTGATAAGTATTATTTACTATCCCAATTACAAGCCACGTATGAGTTAGCATATAATGTAGCTGCAATCGTGTAACCAGAAAGTATTGAATACTTTTCTGGTGTAGATAATGTTGTCTATTTATCCTTTGCTATATTTTATGCTCGTTACTGTATTTCTCGTAGAGCAACTGCCAATATTTTACTGTATGAAGGATTATGCAAGCTTTCTCCAAAAATAAAAAGAGTACATAATAAAAAAACTTTCCTTGCCTTTCTAGCCTTCTTTGTCTATTGCAAAATGTGTGACACAAAACAAGCACTTTTCACTTGCTTGGCACATTTCTTGACACTCTTTTAGAAATTTCATTCAAACTGTTGAAGTTATGTATATTTCTATATCCTTAAACGTGCATACATACACTCAAGTCCTTCTGCCAAAAAGAGGTAGGAAGAGAGCATCAAAATCACAACGATGATCAGTGATCGGTTGCTAGCCGATCTCCTGATTTGCGAGTGAACGTTTTTATTTATTTATTTATTCATTTTACACTTGTACACTTACAGATTAAAAATCCAAGTCGCCTACAAGCCTAGGCAGGATAAGTTAAAAATTCAATGAAAATATATTGTCAAGTACATCATAAAACATTAATATTAAACTAGGCTGATAAATAAATGATAAATACAAATGAGAATAACAATATGTCAAATCGGAATAAATTAGCTTACAAGTCCTTAAAATCAAAAAAACTATGTCAAAAGAAAATGGTCATCAATGAAGAAGTTTTAAGTCAGTTTTAAGTCAGTTCAGTTTGTCCCTTGTTAGTTAGTTAGTTGTCTCTTACGACATGCACGGGAAGTTAGGCAGCTGCTACATTCTTTTCACGACCCAGACCAGCACGGGATATCCCATATTCTCCATCCATATAGGTTCCTATTATGAGATTAATTGTTGCTAATTACGGATGGTTCACGCTCTAAAGAAATTTGAAATGTTTCATTTGACATTCCATTAGCAATAATTGCGGAGGATTTCTCTCAAGCGTACATTTTTACATTTCATATTTTAATGAAGTTACAAGCGATTTCTTTGATTAACGTTAAGCCATATGACTTATATAAACCTTTGATTTATAGAGAAACGTGGGTCCTCAGCGCAAATAATTTCTATTCTGTTTAGATTTAAGTCATCCAACGTGTCAATGATTGCTTATATTTATACTATTAGTAATTTTTATTGTAATCCTACTGCTGGAAAATGCCTCCATCATTGTAATAAAGTCATCAAGTGATTGGCTTAATAACCACACTTGCCAAATGTGGGTTCAAACCCGGTCAGCGCAAAATAAGTAACACACTTTCCCCAACTTAAGAATAGAACCCAGGAACTCTGGATATAAAGACAAGCGCATTGCCTTGCCACAAGACAGACCACCGACACTTATACAGAAAAAAATTTGTAGCTTTTCTATAAATTTATAGAAAAAAACGGTATAAACTGCATGACAAATGGTCTTAGTTCAGTGACTCGTTATTGGTACAAGTGTTGAGTATATAACCATTAACAGGGCATACCTATCGCTCAATATGCAAATAAATTAATATTTATTAAAACATAATAGCCATTTTATTGACTACATTCCTAGCATGGCAAGCGTCTGTTCAGTTCTTTATCAATTTAAATTATTTATTGCTCTTCCAATAGGTACAAGTATTACAAGGATCATAAAATAATTACAAAAACACAAATGTTGAAAAAATTTCCACGAGCAGGATTTTATTTTTTTATTTTTTCAAGGATTTAATTTTTTCAACATTTTTTCAAAAAAAAATTTTAACATTTGTGTTTTTGTAATTTGTTTCGCAACAAAATTTGCGTTAAAAATTATTTAAACATCTTAAAATAATGTCAAGAACAGTATGGACGGGACAGTATGGTCGGGTACAGCAAGAATTAGGGCAGAGAACGACGTTTGATGCGCTTTGTTTTTATTATATTTATATTTATTTGCTTTCGTTTAATTAAAATTTACTAAAGACTTTTGCTGCTGACTTTACGCGCGAATTCTGATATTGTTCACAAATTTTACTTTGTAAATTAATAGCATCATGTCTTCTTATATTATACTGATTTTTGAAAAGGGCGGGCGGTCTTTATTTTTTCATAAGTAGGTACATATTGTTGTTAGTAGTTCTATTAGGTTGTAACTGGTCTTTATGTTATGATTGGTCCATCCAAATAGGGATCAGAATATCATTATTTATAAAGTTAAAGAATGACATGACCCATATATTAATGAAGATTTACGTAGTTATGATAACATTTATATTTTTTATCGCAAAGTATACAAACCTCTTGTAATTAATCTTTGGTTTTGTTAGTATATTATTAGGTTTAGTAGCAGTATAGGATTTCTGTTTCCGATCATCAAATTCTGCTGTTGATTGTGTGTACAAGTTGTTGATAGTGTCTATCACCCTCATTTTTACGGTTAGGACCTTATCTCTTCTTTATACAGTAAAAAATACATACCGCATACCACCGTGCCCGGGGAAGAGGCAGATGGTTATGCGGGTATCTCCCCCCGATACCCTCAAGGAGGAAGGAGTTTAGAGCTTACCTACTCGTACCTTTTCAGTATCTCCATAGCCTTCCTCCTCAGCATATCAGCCGTTGCTCTCAGCACCAAGCGCATTGACGTCACACCCCACTGTCATTTGTTTTGGCTTCGTTTTACCCAACACTATAACCACACACACTTACTACCTAGCAAGTAAACTAAACGCGGTCTCTTCGACCCTGGTACCGGTAGACGCTTCACTGTTCGCGAATACACACTTTCGCCTTTCGAATCACTTGTTTCAATTTTATATTGTTAAAAACTTAGCATGCACATTTGTTGTTGTTGCTGGTTCGATGGAGCGACTGCGAAAGTTGGCAACCGTTTGACGAATGACCCGTCTCGACAGATGGCGGGAAAAGTAGACTCGGCCACGTGACGACAACAATAGCTCTGTGATGCAGAATAGTCCGATAATGAGCGCCGATACTGCTATCACTGTTATTCAATAACGTCTCGGTGGGTCAAAGTGTGTTTGTTGGTTATTGTCAGTGTTTACCTCTTTGCGACTCATTGTTTCCTGGTACTTTGATGCGCACGCTGCGTAATTAACTTTCACTTAATGTCAAAAAAAAGGTTTAAAATGTAAATATGAGAATGTAACCTAACACAATTTCATGCGAATATTGCTACAAACTTTTAATTAAAATTAATAATTTTCGAAATATTTTAATTATTAGTTAATATAGTCTTACCTACTATGTAAGTTATTCGTTACAGTCGGCGAAGATGGTAACAACGCACATAACATTGTTGAAAGACAATTTTTTCTCTAGCCGCCATAAGACAGAATTACCTAGTTTGGGCGCTATTGTTTAAATTGTTATGATTGTATTATTCTGGTAATTTTTAATCTTTTAATCTTGAATCTTTAAATAGACAACTCCCGAGTGCTAGGTGCAATGTCACACGTTATGCCAAATTGTGAATTGGTTTCGAAAAATATTGAAAACTTTTCTAATACTGAAATAGTGTTTATCAGACGTTTGTGTGTTAAAATTACGATTTTTCTTTAATTAACTTGCTACGTTACGTTCTACGCACTATTTTCTTTACGACACGCACACACACATGAGATATCAAATCCGTTTGACGTGCAATACTTATAAGTATATTCTATTCTAACTACTTAGTTATAATTGATTAATCCGAAAGTAAATTAATGAGAAAATAAATGAATTAATAAATATTAAAGTAATAATATTCATAATTAGTAATAGTTAATTTACCTGTTTTTATATTTGAACTACAGTTTTATAAAGATTGTATTTTAGATAACAAGTAATTGGTGTAAAAATATTTGCAGACCTTATAAATAAATAAATATATAGAATTGGTCTTTTGCAGCCTTCTTCAAGCCATTTGAGTCTGAGTCACAAATCTTTTTGTCTATAATAAATATATCTTTTTAAACCTTAGTGATCACTTATTTACATTAGAATTAATGGATTAGGTACCGGAATATCGAATTGAATACGAATAGTAAAACGTTTACATAATTGGTAGAAATAATTTAAAAAACGTGTCAGTTTATTTGTAAAAATCGTTTTGTTTATCTTATTAACTGTTTCTAACAACAGTAGCTATATGACGTATAGTATCCTTTATGTGTGACGTAGGCTGTAGCCACCGTATAAACATATTTATTTTTATATTGTTATCAATGAACTAGTTCAAATTTTTAATGATAATTTGCGAAGCGTCATATATTGAGCACTCTTGATGTTTTACACGTTGCGTCACTGTCGTTTTAACAAAATAGTTAATAGTGAGTGACGCTGGGAGTTGGTTCAAAATGCAACAACTTTCCTTTTACGACTTTTTGAAATGCTTACTGCATAAATAATCAACTCCCCATACAAAATGACTCGATATATTTTCAGGGCAATTCGTATGGAAAGCTGATGTTTGTTTTGGTCAAATCACGAAAAGTCGTAGAACATAAGTTAGTGTCATAAGCCTTCCAGAAGCAGCCCCCAACTTAAGTCTTTTTGGTTCAGCATCACTCTGTAAAGTCTGTAAAGATCAACTATTTCACACTTTATAAATTATTTTTCTTCATATTAATAGCAAAAATTTACATTGAATTTACTAAATAAACGATGCGTTTCCGACAGCAGAACCAAGTGTAGCTTCATTAATTGCACAACAAACGGTGTTTATTAACTCTATAAAAATAATTATCTTATTACTTATTAATACCTACCACTAGTTTCGAGCCCAGAGGTCCCGAGGTGCAAGGTGATCGGGAGTCTCTCGGTGACCTTGCTGGTTAAATAAACACGGGTAGATCAGGGTGCCTAGTGTGAGTTTTGTTTACTATCCGTATTCATTCGATTACGTTTACGAAAACGAAAATTAGTATAGGATTGTAGCAGCGCCTCCTGCCCCCCAACCGCCTAACTCTTTCTCTTTCGATCGCTTTGAAGGCAAGGCCCTCGCCTCGCCTTCTAATATAATATCGAATAATATCGAAAGCTATAGCCTATAGCTTTCGATATTGCTTTCATATTCCTTTCGAAATGACCAGACGACGCCTCCTCCTCGCCTCGCCTTCAAAGCGATCGAAAGCGAGAGAGTTAGGCGGTCGGCCCCCTGGCGACATACGGGAAGAGTTAAAATTTTGCCATACAAATTCTCGCTTTCGTTAACGTGATCGAATGGCGAATGAAACTTGCACTAGGCTAGCTTAACACTACATTCAATCACGTTATCGAAAACGAGAATTTATTATGATATTGAATCAGCATCTCCCAGTCGTCAAACGAGGTAAGTTGCTTAAAATCTCTCGGAGAATCTAGTAGGGAACGTATTCAATTATATATTCGATTCTATTATTCCGTATACGTAACGTAGAAAATTCTTTACGTTACCTAGATCCAAGGACAAAATAAAAATAACCCACCCATCATAACAAGTTTAATAACTGTTTATTTTTCGTCGAAACGTAATAAAGAAATGAATTCTTAAAAAAAAGAAAACAATGATGTGGTGACACATGTTTCTTTCTAGATATGCTGTTTATGTATGGAGACAGCTGTGACAACGAAACATGAATGAAATGACTCACTAATAAGTATTAAATTACCTACGTATATATAGTGTTTCATTGAAAACTGAAATGGCGTGATACTTTTTTTTTATTTTTTTTTATAGATAGCTCGGCAAATGACTACATCCCACCTGATGTTAAGTGGAAATGGAGTCCAGACGCGAAGATAACTAGTGCAGCGTGAAAACAAACGTAGCATCAGTTAACCTCACTCTGCCGGCCCACAAGGTGCTTCTTCACGACTCTTTTAAAGGACCCCATTATCATAGGAAGGAGGGAAAACGTGTGCTGGTAGACTATTCCATCTTTTGGAGGTGCGACAAATTATAACGAGTCACCAAATTTCTTTGTGCGCGATGGGATATTTGAGACAGTGAAGCGGTGACTCCGAAGAGCAGCACGTGTACTCCTATGAAGGAAAGGAGAAGGTGGGAGGAAATACAGTCTACAACAAAAAGGATTAAAATACCATAGCTGCGGTAGAGAACTTATTTTCGTGTTATCTGCGTATGCTTTAGTTAGACATTACATACATACATACTGTCACGTCTATCTCCCAAAAAAGGGTAGACAGAGTATAGAAATCACAAATTTTGAGCATAGGTACTCGCCATTAGTGACCCGACACGCCATTAGCCACGTTTAGCATACAATTAGGTTCCGAGGTGAAATAGATAACATCAGTGATGGAGAAATTATTAACGGGATTCTTAGCATGTTTATTATTATTATTATTCTCTTTATTTTTTTCTCATATAAATTTACATTTTTAAATATTTTCTAAAAGCAAAATAAATCAATATTTTAAAATATAAAAAATAGGGGTCCGCCGGCATCGCGACCAGGGTCCAAGCTACCGGAGGTTAGGGCTCCAGAGACAGGAACTTCCTCACAATGCGTGCCGTATCGTATTATTATTATTTTCTTTATTTATTTTCTTTCTTTAAACTAGATTTTTACAATATTTTAATAAACCTTCTAAACAGATTCAACTAAATAAGAATAATAAAATAAAATTAAAATAAAATAATAACTAGAGGGTTTACAAAAAATTTGGTATGAGCATTTGTGAAAGACGTGGTTGTGTGGTTCGCCCCCAGGCCGCACGTACAACGACCTGAACCAGTACCCGGTGTTCCCGTGGGTGCTGACCAACTACGAGAGCGAGGAGCTGGACCTCAGCCAGCCCTCCAACTACAGGGACCTCTCCAAGGTAACACATTCCTTTCTTTCTTTTTCTTTCCATATGCATGCCTAATTTGTAATACACCCGGTATTCTTGAAGATACAATAAATGTAAATGTTTTGTAATATTGTACGATTTGGTATCATCGTCAGCCTCTCTGGACCCACTGAGCTGTGCATAGGGCTCTCTTTACTTATGCGATTCGCCTCGATCCTGCGCTAGTCTGGGCCGCGTGTAACCCACGGTCTTGGTAATAATCGTCTCGCAAGATTTTGTAACGACATTTTTTTTTTTTGTAAATGTCGTTACTTCTATTATAAAAGCTGTGAAGTTTCTTGCGTGCCGTAAAATACTCTTTACAACATTTTTAGAGCTTACCTGCTTACCTGATAGAAATATAGTCAATTAAATTTCAAGGACAGGTAAACATTGTTTATTTTTTGTCTTTTTTTATCATAATAAACATTTACCTAGCTTAAGTTAATAATATTTGGGAATTAGGTAATTTGATTTATGCGTCATCGTGTCAGCATCATACCATCTCGTTTGATGTCCCCACTGCTGGGGCACAACCCTTCCTATGGATGGGAACACCACAGGGAAAACGGGCCATAATCATAAACCCCCACGCGCGCCCATTACGGATTGCTGGTTGTTAACGACTGCTAATGCAGCCGGGACCAACGGCTTAACGTACCTTCCGAAGCTCGGAGGAGCTCACAATAAAAATTGTTGGATGATCCATCGGATGACCGCCCTTTGCGAAAGTTGCTTAACATCAGCTATCACAGACCTAGCACGTTTACCACTGCGCCTGCGCCATCGAGCTCTTCTAGTGTTCGCGTAAACTTTGGAAAATAAAATAGTTTCATTGAAGCACAGTAGGTGCAGGCCTCTAACAAGATGGACCGACGTTCTGGTAAAGGTCGCGGGAAGCCGCTGGATGCGAGCAGCACGAAACCGGTCGTTGTGCAGATCCTTGGGGGAGGCCTTTGTTCAGCAGTGGACGTCTTTTGGCTGAGATGATTATGATGATAATGAATGAAAGCTACTATATAACTAGTTAAAAATAGTTATAGTAGAACCTATGAAGGTAGGTACTTATTATGCAATTATGTCATTATCTGCTCAACAGTAGAGTTAATCAACCGTTCTGGGCGCAATTAACTATATAAACGATATTTAAATGGCTAATAGCAACATGCACTGTTGTTACTTGTTAATTCACTATGTGGTATGTATGAATCTATACGCAGGTTGCTTTCTATTATATATTTATCGGAATGCTTACAACTTTTAACCAGCTAATAATATATTTTTTTAGTTCCCTACTTATTTAATATTTTTCGAGTTGTTGCTGGGTCCACTCATCGGAAAAGCAATATGACAATTATTAAGTACTATTTCAGTATATACAATTTTTTTATGGTACTAGTGGACTCGGCGGACTTCGTACCGCTTTGACAGTGTCAAAAGTCTGTGAAAATTTCAATAAAAAGTATAAAAAACTACGAAGTAGGTTCTATTCCCAACATCAAATCCAAGACCTAAGTAGTAAATTATGAGCTTCATTCCTGTGAGAATATCGGGATAAAAACCATCCTGTGTTAGTCTTGGTTATAAACTATCTGTATGCCGAATTTCATCCAAATCCATCCATCCGTTGCAGCGTGAAGAAGCAACAAATATACACACACAAACTTTCGCATTTATAATATTAGTGTGATTTTTATCTCGTTAATTTTTTTTTATATGAACAGCCAATCGGTGCACTGAACCCGAGTCGACGGGCGTATTTCGAAGACCGCTACAACACCTGGGAGCACGACTCGACGCCGCCCTTCCACTACGGCACGCACTACTCCACCGCCGCCTTCGTGCTCAACTGGCTCGTCAGGATCGTGAGTACTTCATCACTTCAGCTGCAACACCTGGCAGCAAGAGTAATGTACTACGCCTACTTTATCACATATAGGCCTCGTTAGCATTCGTTTTGATCTGGCTCACTTCACCTGCAAAACCTGGCAGCAAGTGATTACACCTGCCTACTACTAAGGCACGGTCTAGGTTCTTCACTGCCGCCTTTGTGCTTAACTGCCTCGCCAGGATCATGAGTACTCCCAACTACAGCTGCAACACCTGGCAGCAACAATTTACACTTACCTACTAATAGTAGTATGTCACTACATTATTATTTTATTATTTCTCGTGGGGACGTCGCCAGCCGAACAGACGATCCACCCGCGTTGTCACTTCATCCTTTTCTCCGTTCTCCCTTTTGAGGGAGCTTAGGTTTATCCAGATTTCACGGCGCCCTTTCGAATCTTTTAGTTTCTTTGGTAAATCTTGCTATCTGCTCCACCTTCAGATCCTTCAGGTCCTCTATGTCTAGTTTGTCCGACCCCCAGAGGTCTCATCTTTTCAGTGAGTACATAGGGCACTCAGCTAGTAGGTGGAGGCTGGTCTCCTCACTTTCCGTGCACTCCGGGCATATGGGGTCGGTTTTCACTCCTATCACTCTCAGATGTCTGTTCAGTCTACAGTGTCCTGTTATGATCTCTATGACTAGCCTCATGTTTTCTCTAGAGAGTTCCATCAGTTTGCTAGTATTTTTCTGGTCCATTCCCTTTATGAAGATCTTCGACTAGTTAGTTTCTGCTGTGAATGTCACTACATAAGACACGTGCTACTCCAGCGTCGGCTTTGCCTTTTAAGGATCGCGAATATTTATCACTTCAGCTGCAGCTGAAGTGATAATTACTCCTACTACTCCTAATACTCCTACTACGGCATGGTTTAGGTACTCCTCCGCCCCGCCCTCGTGCACTACTGGTTCGTCAGGATTGTAAGTACTTCTCACTTCAGCAGCAATACCTGGCAGCATAAGTCTACGCCGCCTTTCCACTACGGCACGTGTGAAGTACTCTTGCTCCGCCTTTGACTCGTTAGGGCCGTGAGTAATCCTCACTTCAGCTGCTACACCTGAAAGCATGAGTGTACTACAAAACAACGGCTACTCTTTTGTTGCCTTTGTGTTCATATGGGTCTCTATGATAGTACTCCCCACTTTACCTGCAAAATTTAGGTGCAGGCAGTGCACGACTATCTATTAACTAGTTAACAAATGGTTAAATATTTATTATGCTGTAAGTATTAATAAGACTATAATAAGTGATAAAATAACATGAGCTTATTTGACCGTTTTGTCTTTACATTATCTTGTGTTATATTTAATTTTAAATTTTAATCAAACGGTCTGCAACTCTTGATCTAAATACATAGCCGTCGCTCGCGCGGATGTCACTATGATTTATTGTCCTGGAATGAGACGTTTATATCTGTCTCGCTTTGTCCCGGTTTTACTGCCTTAATTGAAATTCTGTTTAATTTATTTATACCGTTTACGAACTGAGAGGAGCCATTAAGGGAGGATATAAAACGACAATCATTTTTGAAGTAAATCGTTTTTAATTGAGTTAATATTTTGAGATGAGCTTCATGTAGTCTATTTAGGGACAGTATGCAAAGAGGAATAACTTTAAGTGTCAAGATTTCTGCGGTGCGATGACGAATGTGCTTTTTGCCAAAACAATTTCCAGTAAGGCGTTATAAATATACTTGATTATATACAGCCCGGCTTTGAGGGCTTGTTTGTCAATAAATTCTTTATTGCGTGCCGCTATGAAACAATTGACCGGGAGAAAAAGTAGGTAAGTTATTCAAAGGTAGTGTTATATTAGAGAAATATTTGTTTTAAATTTGTTTCGTACTTTCAGAGAAAATGCCCTACGTTTTACGATTACACAACAAGAAAAAAACAAAAACTTATATCGATAGGCCGAACAACCGGTATCTTTCTTTATGAAGGTAAACGTTGCAATGGCCATCTACAGTTCCATAAATAAAACCAGAGTTTGCTATTCATAAAACGTTTTAGATAAACACTAGCTGACCCGGCGGACTTCGTATCGCATTTCTTTTTTCTTTCTCTTTTTTTTAATATATAAGTATATAGCCTATGTTACTCAACGCTAATGTAGCATTCTAACGGTGAAAAAAGAATTTAATTCCAGTAGTTTTTGAGTTTATTCGTTGCAAATATACATACAAAATACAAAGCTTTCCTCTTTATAATATTAGTATAGATAATATTAGTAATAACATCTCTCGGATACCGATCGAATCGAATCAATCAGAACAATATTTACCATTTGGCCACTATCCAAATGCACGGTAGTTTACAGTACTAAATCTGTATGTGTTCCTCTTCATATTTACTGTCGGCGGAGTATCTATTTTATTTTTATTGACTGGCCCGACACTACTCCATGTATATATAGGCAATGAGTGACTACAACTTAATGTCTCTTCAAAGCGGTCGTTGTGAATTAAGGGGCGCATTAACGGACGACGCCAGTGCGACGCGTCAGATCAAGCGACTACGCCGGCGCACGCGACGCGACGCGACAGATGCGCGATGTCTAGGCATGCAGGGAAAGAATGGTTTTACACGTAAAAAATTGTAAAAAAAAATTTTTTGTTGTAATAAAAATATGTTTTGAAAACTTCATAATATGTTTAGAATAATTTTATTTATAACTAGTGGACCCGGCGGACTTCGTTCCGCTTTGACAGTTTTTATTCATTCCCGTGGAAGTATCGGGATAAAAAATATCCTATGTGTTAATCCAGGTTCTGTATGCCGAATTTCATCCAAATCCATCCATCCGTTGCAGCGTGAAGAAGCAACAAATATACACACATACACACAAACTTTCATATTTATAATATTAGTGTAATTTTACAATCTTAACTCGACTTATAAAAAAAAAACTTAAGCAAGTTTTAGTGATTCTTTCGGATTTTCTCTTTTTGATCTGGTTTTTTATTATTAATTAGTTTTAATCACTTGACCTTTATTAATCTCACCTGATGTTAAGTGATGATTAGGCCGAAAGTGGAAGAGCACTTTACCTGGAATTCCTAACTATTGAGGACTGGCTATCTCATGTATAACTGCCGGAACACAATCATAATATTAACATGGATGAGATGGCGACCTATTATGGTAACCCTATCACCAGCTAACCTGCTGGGGCGCTAGCTGTCCCTATGGATGGAAACACCACTGGAAGAACGGGCCATTAACCACCACGCGAGTCCAGTGCAGAATGGTGGTTGTTATCGACTGCCAATATAGGGAGAGCCACGTGCCTTCTGAAACACGAAGGAGCTGCATAATATGTTACAGTTTTAGTATATACCGAATACCTTTATCACTGCGTCATCAAGCATGGTAACTCTACTACGCAACTAACCCTGGTGACGTTTCGTTGTCAGGAGCCGATGACGACGATGTTCCTGGCGCTGCAGGGCGGCAAGTTCGACCACCCCAACCGGTTGTTTTCCTCGATAGCTCTGTCGTGGAAGAACTGCCAGCGGGACACCTCCGATGTCAAGGTCAGCTATTTATTTATTTTTATATTTAGAATTTGGCATTCACAATGCTATATTTATGTTACAAGATACCACCCCTGGGTGGTGCTAAATGTGTAAAAGTGACACTGTCTGAGTGGTAGAGTTGCGTTGAGAGAGTTGAGAGAGCTGCGTTCCAGCACAAAATGGGCCGGCTCGCCCGACTTCGACCCTCAGAATATCGGCGTGAAACAATGGCACTCGTTGCTGTTGTGTTTCGTCCGGTGAGTGAAAGTACCAAAGGCCCATCTCTCACCCCTCCCAATTCCTACTTCCCCCTCAAGATCCAACTCCTTCCTCAAAGCCGGCAACGCATCTGCGGTTGCTTTCGTTTTGCATTGGCTTTGCCTGATGGAAAATAATCGCCGCCGCCTATGGGTGTCCATGACTACCATGACGCCCGGTGTCCATGGGCGGCGGCGATTACTATCCGATTACTTTTCATCAGGTGACTCGCATGCTCGTTTGCCTCCTTTTAATATAAAAAAAGGATAAAATTTTGCTAAAAAATATCAACTCTGGAAGCTAGAGTGGGAATTAGTAAAACAGTGGGGTAGTAAAATTGTATCTTGTATTTATTTATTTTTATTTTAAAACTTTTGCCACTTAATGCATGAGGTATTTTCTACCAGTCAACCATATGGTGGTACCTGTGCATCTTTCTTTATGTTACTGAGCCAACACAAGAGTATACCTACGGCTCGCCTGATGGAAAGTGGCCGCCGCTAGTGGAAACTTGCAACGCCAAATGATGCACACCCTGAAGAATCAGAAAATTTTCTAGCTTAATGCCATGCTGTGTTCAGATTTAAATGGAAGAAAGAACGAAAAAAACATTAGTTGGGTTTATTGATATTTATTTGAATTATATTAGATCCAGTGACATTGCATTGAATTTAATAGAGACAAAAAGACATTAGATAAAGGAAATGTCTTTCAAATCGGTACACGGCAAAATAATGCTGCTAGACGGCAGAAATAAGTAGTTGGTGCCGCACGGTTTAGTTTATTCACCTTTAAAGAAAAAGGGTACAAATTTTCCAACTTCAACGTGCTCAACGTTGTTTGTTCAAATAACTATAAAGCGAGGAGATATCGTAATCCATTGTTCTAATCGAATATTTTCGCAACGGTCAAACCAGTCGTAACGGGGTCGATCCGCTCGGCTTGGGACCGCAGCCTACTTACCACAGGGTCATTGAAGGGTTAAGCCATTTTATCATCACCAGCTCAATTTATGTCCCCACTGCTGGGGCACGAGCCTTCCCTATGGATGGATGGAGAATGGTCCATAAACCACCAAGCGGGTCCAGTGCGGATTGGTCGCTGTTAACGACTGCTTATGCAGCCGGGATCAACGGCTTTACGTGCCTTCCGAAACACGGAGGAGCTCGAGATGATACGTTTATGTTTACCCATCCGATGACTGGCCTTTGCGAAAGATACTTGACCTTAGCAATCGCAGACCGGGCGCGTTAACCACTGCGACATCGAACTCCTAGCCATATTATATGTACAAATAACCATAACAATAGCCATTGTTTAAGTTCGTGAAAATACCTAGTAAGTATAGTCAGCTCTTCTCCGCGATTTCTTACGCGTGACCGAAACCATCGCAATCGTTTTTTTTTTTTGTTTTTTGAGAGTTTGCTGATTGCTACTTAGCATTTTCAGCGTCACCGGTCAGCGAGAAACTTACAGGGAACCTACCCCTTAGTAGGATAGGGGGACATGCACTATTGGGTGATGCTGTTTCCTCTAAAAAATCTCTGACGGTGCTTCTCCGAGGTGTTCGGATCGGATTGGGAGCGGAACAACCCAACAGTGAATTTTACTTTTTTATTTTTAAGTGCTAATTGCTGCACTGAAGCTGAATTAAATATTTATAAAATACGCTATATTCCTGGTCTTCCGCAAAAGCGGAAGGGTCGTGTAGGCATTTAATTTTTTTAACAGTATTGTATTTTATAAATATTTAACCCAACAGTGCCTTTATAGGCTAGGACCTCGACCGGGTTGTAAGGGTGGATCGCAGACGTACGCACAGTAACTTCCTAAGTTTAATCGGAACCGGATGAGTGGTATAGAAACGCATAGGGTCGGGACGAGCAAATCTTAACCGAAGCTAAATGTCTCCAGATAAGATAATAATAATAAAAAATAATTACATGATTTGGCTCTAAAACAGTTTCAAAGCCAGTTACTTACACTTACATGAAAATTATAAGGCTCTCTGATCTTAAAAAAAAAAATTTATCTTCTTATCACAGAGTTAGGAGCTAGCGTGATTTTATATAACAAGACCATTTATGGTATTCATTTGATTCAAATTATTATTATTCTCTTAAAGAATTTTTACCTAATTGCCTAATCGGCGCGTGCGCTTAATCGCATTTTTAAATAATTACGTAAACACTATTGATGACACGACTCCAAGATTGATTAAAATCTGCACGCGACTATGTTACGTGGCTCTCATAATGTCATAATATCGAATCAAATTTTATAAAGTAGCAATTGGTACCTCATTTCACGAGCTCTTCGACTTTGAGAGCCCCTTCTTAAAAATCGAAAAATACAAATCGTAAATGGCAATACCTAGATGCCACCAAAGTTTGAACCTTGCGATTATATCTAAAACATTGGAACGCTGGTATGAAGGGGCTTTCATTTTATCATCATCATCATCATCATCATCATCATCATCATCCACTACCGCCCACTACAGGGCAGGCTTCGTACCTTACACCCTCAAAGGGGTTCTAACATTGTTCAATTGACTTTGCAGGAGCTGATCCCCGAGCTGTTCTTCTTGCCCGAGATGCTGATCAACAGCTCTGGCTATCGGCTGAACATCCCCGACTCCCCCTCGGGGGACGTGATCCTCCCCCCATGGGCCTCCTCCGCCGAGGAGTTCGTCAGGATCAACCGAATGGCGCTCGAATCGGAGTTCGTCAGCTGTCAGCTGCACCAGTGGATAGATCTCATATTCGGATACAAGCAGAGAGGTGGGTTTTAGAAGTTCCTATGACAAAGCTTTAATGTCCATTTCTGTGTTTAATGTAATTACCGATAATGACAACGTTTCAGCTCTTTGAACCATCACATTAATTGTGAAAACTTATTAAAAATTTTAATTCCTATGTACAGATAGTCGTCATTAATTAAGCAAAGCATATTTAATTATGTGTAAATTTTAAGTCTCTTTGAAACTGTCAAAACTTTTAAATTAGTTTGAACATAATATAAATTAAATAATAATAATGGAGCTTTATTTATCTTAATGCTAGGTTAGTATATATATTGTTAGGTTTAAGGGCCGTCTTAGCCTTAGCAGGCCCCACTAAGATAAGATAAGATAGGGCTGCCTTTAGCGGTAAAAACCTCCTTTATATGGTTTTTTTGTGCCAGTCTTGGTCAAAGCGGTATTGCTGTCTCAGTTTGACGTTAATTGCGTCAGTTTAACACGACAATTTCAAATGGTCTCTCTTCCAACCAAGGTCCCGAAGCCGTCCGCGCCACCAACGTGTTCTACTACCTCACATACGAGGGCGGAGTCCGTCTCGACCAGCTGAACGAACCCGTCACCCGCGCGGCGGTCGAGGACCAGATCCGCAGCTTCGGGCAGACGCCGGCGCAGCTGCTCAGCGAGCCGCACCCGCCGCGCGCCTCCACCATGCACCTGGCGCCGCTGATGTTCGCGGCCGCGCCCGACGACGTGTGCTTGCGGCTGAAGCTGCCCTCCAACGCCGCGGTGGTGCACGTGTCCGCTAACACCTACCCGCAGCTGGCGATGCCGGCCGCTGTCACGGTGAGTCTGCGTTCTTATGCGACTAGCTGCTGAGCGACCGGCATTCCGCGTGCTTCACTAACCAACCACCAATTGGTTCCTCCTTCCACCTTTGGTTCCTACCAACCATCATTGGTTATCCTCTCATGTCAGCCAACTTGAACGCCTCAGGATATCTAATGGGGGGTGAAAACACGCTTCCATGATGCCATATCCCCCTCTAGTAAGCCTTTAAGGGTTGTTCGGTAACTGCTTAAGGCATCTTAAGTTTTTTACGCTGTAAAGACCGTAAACGGCCAATAGCGATCTTTTCCTAAAAAACAACCTTTTTTAAACTAGGTAAAATGCTTTCCGCATACACCGAGGCGAGCCTGGGTTATGTGGGGCTCTCCTCTTTCCTAGCGACGCTAATGTACGCCGCCACGATTTTATTGTATAACTATGTTAATTGTGTAACGTTTTGTATCAATCAGGTGAGTGCAGCGCGCGCATTCGCAGCTCACCGCTGGGTGGGCGGCGGCTGTGCGCACGCCGCGGCGAGGCACCAGGACCACGCGCCGCCGCCGCAGCCGCTGCTCATGGACCCCGTGTGGGGTGAGTGACCCCTACCACGCACCCTGCACTATACACCACGCATTTTACACTGCATCAAGCACCACTTATTCCACATACCACTTAACACAATGCGCCTTACACTACTCGTTCCGTAATTTGCGCCCAAACATCCGCGCACCCTAAACCACATACCATCCACGCCGCACCCCGAACTCCGCACCCCGCACACCGCACCCCGCACTCATCTATCACCCCACACTCCACACCCCCCACTCCGACCCCGTACTCCTCACTCTGCACCCCGCACTTCGCACTCTGCACCCTCCACCCGCACACCGCGCTCCGCACTCCGCACCCTCCAACCCGCACTCGGCACTCCGCATTCTGCACCCCACACTTCGCACTCCGCACCCTGCACTTCGCACACTGCACTCCGCACTCCGCACCTCGTACTTCGCACCTTGCACTCCGCACTCCGCACTCTGCACCCCGCACCCCGCAGACCGCACCCCGCACACCGCACCCCGCACACTGAACCCCGCACTCCGAGCCCCGCACTCCGTACCCCGCACCACAAGCTGCCTATCCGCTATCACGTAGAGAAACCCCGAGCATAGCCCTTGACATTGTTCTTTGAGTGGCCTTCTTATGAGGCCCATAGTGAACGACCACGTCTCTGAAATGATGATGATGATGAATAGTTCCGTAACACCAAAGCTTTCCCCCAGCGGCGGGCGGGGCGCAGGCGCTGGCCCGCCGGCAGCTCGGCGACAACTTCTCGCAGCGCGTGCGCGCGCGCAGCAACTGCTTCGTCACCACCGTCGACTCGCGGTTCCTCATCGCGGCCGGCTTCTGGGACAACAGCTTCAGGGTCTTCTCCACGGAGACGGGTGAGTCTACTTTGTATATTGTTGTAATGGAGTACACGAGAGTTGCGAAATCACTACGTAATTAGAAAGAGTCGCCAACAGTAACAGGGTCTATTATTATCTCATTATTTAATACACGGTCATATTAAATAATGAGAATAATAAAAAAAAAATATTGATGACACTTGTACGGTTTTTATACAAAATCTTAAGCTACTCGTGGTGACGAATACACAGGGTGTCTAGTTTCTAGATAGACAAAGCTAGCTTTATTTAAAAGGAAAGAAAGATGCCAGCGTGTTTATAAGTAGAATTGGATTTGGTATCTGCTCCGGTTGGTTTTTTTTTAAATAAAATACAAACTAATTTTTTTAACAACTCGCGTTATTTTTTACATATTATTTTATCCTGACGTATCGATCTCTTAACGAATTCACACGCGAATAATTCGTAAAATATGTTTAAATAATAATATAAAATGTTAAAGTTTACCCTTTCAATATTAACAAATATTTTTGTTTGCAGCCAAGATAGTGCAGATAATATTCGGCCACTACGGCGTGGTGACTTGCGTGTCCCGCTCAGAGTGCAACATCACGTCGGACTGCTACGTGGCGTCGGGCTCCGACGACTGCACCGTGCTACTATGGCACTGGTGAGGACACTGCTCTGCTCCTTATATACATACAAAACAACCGAAAAAATGGGTCAAAATATTTCATTCTAATTTCGAACGTAGCGGCAGTTATATTTTAATTTATTATCAAATTATGTAAATAGGATAGCATATTTAAAGCAATAATGCGGTGAATTTGTATTAAGGATATAGATTTATCAGGTAATTTAGCACGTGTACTTAATAATGTATTGGTCTTTATTCTATATTTTTTCTGTATTTTGTATTTTGTACCATACAAAATAAAATAAATAAATAAGTAAGAATGAGGAATTCAGGTAAAGTTTGTTATTTGAAATTTTGCTAAGTAAATCTAAACTTAAATTTTGTTACCGAAATATAAATATAATACGAAAAATGTGTATCTTAGTTTTTAACAAACTTCCTAAATATATAAAATTGAATAATAATAATAAATTTAAATGTGTATTTATAAAATGGCTATTAGGGTATTGCTTTTACAGTGCTAGTGAATTTTTGGAACAAATTGTAGGTTTCAAATTATAATAACGAATATGCACAAGCGTGCAAGCGCATGGAAGTTGAATACAATTGTACTAATTCTAAGAGTGTAACATCTGAATTTACGGTATTCTGACAAATATTTTTTTATCTTATCTTTATCTGTCGTAACACCTTTTATATCACTTAGAGGCAAATAAAGAAATTGAACTCGAATCGAATCGAATCGAAATCGAAGTCTAAATCTAACAGTCACCTTCTTCGAGAGCGACAGAGGCCAAAAGGATACTTTCGTGCCGCGTGTATTCGGGGCGCTAGAAAAGTATCTTCCTTTTTTACTTTTAGGGCCTCACAAACAAACAAAGCGTAAGCTCGGAATAGTTATTCCGTGTTCGTCCCCGTTACTCTAATCCGAAATGAAGTTTACACGACAGGAACAAAACACGGAATTACTATTCGAAGCTTATTCTTTGTTTATTTGTGATTGCTCGCCTACTAGAAGTAATATTTGATGTGTATCTTTGTAATCCGTTGCGTCTGCGGCCAGGTCTGCGCGCGCGGGCGGCATCGTGGGCGACGGCGATGCGCCTGCGCCGCGCGTGGCGCTGACGGGGCACCTGGCGCCCGTCAACGCGGTGCTCGTCTCCGCGGAGCTGGGGCTCGTCATCTCCAGCTCGCTCAGTCAGTATTATTATTTATTTATTTGTAACCGATTCATTGCCTCCTCCTTCGTATCGAAGCTGCAAACTCCACACACGGTGACACGCCAGACGTGTCGTGTCCCCCTCGTGAGGATGACACGACGGGTGTGTCGTTTCCCCCCTTTGAATATTTGGTGTGACGCGCTCGGCGTGATTATATCAATAATCGATATTCGACAATCATTAATCAATTTTACGAAATAAACAATTATGTATATTTTTGATCGGTTACGGATTGTGCTCAGTGGCGTGCACTTGGAGAGGCCTGTGTCCTCCTATAACTTCGTTGTGGATAAAACTAGAAACCGAATTTTTAGTAACCAAGCAGACATTGTATAAACATATTATATTTATATATTTCAGTATATTTCAAATTTCATTCAATTTGAACCAGTAGTTTAAGAATTATAACTAGTCAAAGTTTTCACTCACTCACTCACTGACTGACTGATCGACCATTAAAACTATAAGGCACTTCTAGCAGGCATAGAAGCTTCAAATTTAGAATACAATTAGAGTTTAGTGTATAAATCAAGGAAAAACTAAAATATTTTGCAATTTCGGTTCAGTTTTTTAGACACACCAACTGCAAAAGTAACTTTGTAATCCAATATAAATGTATAGGATTACAAAGTTACATTTGCAGTTAATGAATCAGTCACTAAACAATCTAATTTAATATAATATATTAGTACTTGTGAGATACATTGTGTTTTCATGCGATGACCAAGTCAATCAAGTTTATTTAAAACATAAAGGATTTTTAATATCGGTATGGTCACTTTATGATGTTGTTAAGTTAACTAATTACGTTATAACTTAAGACAGAAGGTCCCTTAAGTAAGGGACTGAATAAATTAACCGTTTCGATATTACATGGATCTCACAACTTTTTAAGGTAGAAGAACTGAGTTGCGAGACTTGGTTTTTTTTACAAGTATGTTTTTATGGCATTAGGTTTACCAACATCATAATAACCTATCATTTGCACAATCTCATGTTCTTACTACATACAAATTTTCATCAATATCGGTCAAGCCGTTCTTGAGTATAAGAGGACATATAGACAGACAGACAGACAAAAATTTCAAAAATCGTAGAATTGATGTCAGTGAGTCATAAATCGAATATTTATCTCAAAATTTGTCAGAAAAATTGCATGTACAGACAGAGCCTACAGATCTATACAGGTCGACTTTTTTATCACCATCCAAACCTTTTGAGATGACTCCCGTGATACAAACGAACAACTTTTACTATTGGACAAAGTTCCTAATTCTAAAAAAAAAATCAGCTGTTTCATACAAAACATCAATATTCACTCGACCAAAATGTATGGAACAGCAGATTTTTTTTTCGAGTTAAGGAGTTGATCCAATAGAAAGAGTTGTTCGTCTGTATAGTAGTATAGATATAGATTACATGTGAGCAAACGTTTCGACACCGGCTAAACCGTCCATCGGCCATCGAAGGGATTATTTAAAAAAAATATCATCATCGTCATCATCAGCTCATTTGTATGTCCCCACTGTTGGGGCACGAGCCATCCCTACGGATGGATAGGGAGAACGGGCCATAAACCATCACGTGGGCCCAGTGTGAATCGGTGGCTGTTAACGACTGCTAACGCAGTCGGGACCAACGGCTTTACGTGCCTTCCGATGCATGGAGGAGCTCGAGTTGATAAATTTTTGGTCACCCGTCCGATGACCGGCCTTTGCGAAAGTTGTTTAACCTCAGCACTCGTAGACCGGGCGCGTTTACCACCGCGCCATAGAGTTCCTCAATAAAATATATGTACGTTCGTAACCCAGACGGCCCCGTGCTGATCCACACGACGTTCGGCGAGGTGCTGCGCGCGCTGGACGCGGCCGCCGGCGCGCCGCAGCACCTCGCGCTGTCGCGGGAGGGGCTGGTGGTGGTGGCGGGCGCGCGCGGCCGCCTCGCCGCCTACACGCTCAACGGCCGGCGCCTGCGCCAGCACACGCACAACGACCACTTCCAGGTGATACAGATACTCACTCCACCTCTGAGCATGCGTCACCATTCAGGAGCACTTATTCACGTCGAAACTTTGAAATCTAATAATTATTAGTTTTTATGTAACTAAAATGTTTAAATAATTTAAACGCAAATTTTGTTGCGAAACAAATTACAAAAACTCAAATGTTGAAAAAAAAAATTTTTTTTATATTATGAACGGATGTTAATGACGGTAGTTATTGCCATTGAATGAGCGCCTTTGGCTTTCAAAGTAAAACGTAAATAGTGTTGAATAATTTCGGCGGGCTGGTTAAAACCACGATAACTCAATTGGAAGAGCACCTGACCCGGTATGTCAGAAGGGTGCAGGTTCGAATCCTGCTCGTGGAAATTTTTTCAACATTTGTGTTTTTTTATGTAACTACTTATTCTATGTAAACGCGGTGCGCAACAATCACCGGAATTTAATTTTAATATGAGAATTAGTTTAGCTGTTGTGAATGTACTGAACTGTATTCTGTAGTTGTGCCAATTAATTAAATAAATAATAGAATACAAAAAAAATAGTATAGAAAAAAACAACAAAATTTACCACCAGTTGGGATTTTGAGAGCCTTCGACCGAGAAGAGCTGGCCACTCCTCTTCTATTTTTGAAAAGAGTATATAAGCGTGTGTGTCAATACAATGGTAGTGTGAGTAATGTTTGTTTTATTGATTTAATGTATTTTTTATGCATAATTTAAAAAAAATAACATTTTGCAATCCTTCTCTATATAAACTATAAGTGTGCGAAATTTCATACTCCTCCGTCCGCGCAATTTTCGTAAAAAGGGGTACAAAGTTTTCGCTTCACGTATTAACATATAAGGTCACATTTTATCAACTGCAAATATTTTGAGGATAAATTCAACAACATATATAAACTATTTTTATGAAAAAACCTTAAATTTTTATACGCTAGTTTTCAAGAAAAACGCCTAAAGACATTTCGATTAAATCGAAAAATAAAGCACTTTCAGTAGTTTCAATTCAAAGGAGAGAGGCCGCAATGCCTTCACCGCTTACACGTGCCCCTAGTTTAATTAAAAAAAAACCGACAGAGAGGCCGCTCTTAAAAATATTACAATGTTTGTGTCAGGAAAAGTAAAAAAAAATAGCCTGAATTTTTTTTAAATGCTAGCGCCTTATTTCTCTAGTACAATTAGATGTTTTGTCAAAATATTAGCAGTTGATAAAAAGTGAGGTTATATAGATGAGTTTGCGCAGTGCCTGGCGCTGTCCCGCTGCGGCGAGTACCTGGTGTGCGGCGGCGCGGCGGGCGTGGTGGAGGTGTGGCGCGCGTGCTCGCTGGCGCCGCTGTACGCGTTCCCGCCCGCCGGCGCCGCCGTCTGCTCGCTGGCGCTCTCGCACGACCAGAAGTAAGGCGCCTCTACTCACCCTGCTACCGTACATTCTCATACTGTTAGGGTTCCGTACCCGAAGGGTAAAACGGGACCGTATCGCCGTCTGTCCGTCTGTCACCGGGCTGTATATCGTGAACCGTGATAGTTAGACAGTTGAATTTTCACAGATTATGTATTTCTGTTACCGCTATAACGACAAATACTAACAGAATAAAATAGATATTTAAGGGGGCTCCCATATAACAAACGTGATGTTTTTGCTCGTTTTTGCTCGATATTGATAACGGTGACAGGTAGACGCTTGAAATATTCACAGAATATTTAGTTATATTATTCACTTTAAAGGTGCTCGATGACGCAGTGGTTAACGCGCCCGGTCATGCGAGTGCTGAGGTTAAGCAACTTTCGCAAAGGCCGATCATCGGATGGATGACCAAAAATGTATCATCTCGAGCTCCTCCGTGCTTCGGAAGGCACGTAAAGCCGTTGGTCCCGGCTGCATTAGCAGTCGTTAACAACCACCAATCCGCACTGGGCCCGCGTGGTGGTTCATGGCCCGTTCTCCCTTTCCAACCATAGGGAAGGCTCGTGCCCTAGCAGGAGAAACATTTAAAAAAATGAGCTGATAATGATTCACTTTAAAAATAAATAATTAAATTAATATTTAAGGGGGGCTCCCATACGATTAACGTAATTTTTTTTCCAATTTTTTTTTTCTCGGTCATAATAACGATAAAAGGTAGAAACTTGAAATATTTTTATAGATAATGGTACGGAACCCTTCGTGCACGAGTCCGACTCGCACTTGTTTTATGGAAGGAAGGTGGAAATTGCAGTAGTTAACACGCTCAGACTACGTTCGCTGAAGTTATGGAGTAATACGCGAGGGCCGATCATCGGATGAATGTCGAGCGTCTCAGTGCGTCGCAAGAAACGTAATACCGTGGTTCCCGGCTGCATTAGCAGTTGTTTACAACCACCGATCCGCACTGGGCGCACGTGATGGTTGTATGGCCTGTTCCTCTTGCAGTGTTTCCATTCTAGTTGTGTCCCAGCAGTGAAGAGATAAAAATGAGCTGGCTATCATCATCATCATCATCAATGATTTGATGACTACGATGTCTACCAGCACACATTTTCCCTCCTTCCTATGACATGGGGTCCTTCAAAAGAGGCACCATGTGGGCCGGCAGGGTGAGGGTGACTGATGCTGCGTTGTTTTCACACTGCACCAGTTGTCCTTGCGTCTGGACTCCGTTTCCACTTAACATTAGGTGGAGTGGAGTCATCTGCCGAGCTGTGATTAAAAATAAAATAAACTAGCCTCGTTCTTCTTGCACTTTTAGCCAGCAGCGTGTACAATTTCTAGGTGATCGAATGGCGAATACAACTCTTTGTTTTCGCAGGTTCCTGCTAGCCGGCCTTGAGAACGGCTCCCTGGTGGTGTTCCACATAGACTTCAACCGCTGGCACCACGAGTACCAGCAGCGGTACTGAGTGCCCGCCTGCCCCCGCTGCCGCGAGCAGCGCCGGCCCTGGGTCTAGGCGAGCCACGGGAGCCCTGGGTCTAGGCTAGCTACGTAGGCTTTAAGTCTAGGTCAGAGTCTAGCTTTATTTAAGTCTGGATAGGTTAACGCAGGTCCAGGGTCTGGTGAGCTACGCAGGCTCGGGTCTAGCTCGTATGTGTCCCAGGTTTAGGCAAGCTACACGGGCTTCGGGTCTAAGCGAGATACGCAGGTCCCAGGTCTGGTGAGCTACCCAGATCCTGGGTCTAGGTGAACTACGTAAGCCCAGTGTCTAGGGCCCTAGGTCTAGTCAAGCTACGCGGAGCTCGGGTCTAGACTAGCTACGTAGGTCCCGAGACTAGGTGCACAGAGTACTCGCACACAGAGCACGCAGTACAGTCGACATGTGAAAACCTTAACAGTACTTAGACTTGATCATAATATTATACGATTATTAATAAGGAACTTAAACGAAGCCTTTTCTCTAGTGCAAGTTCATGTTCTAGTTCGGAACCGACTTTTATATGACACTATAAAAGCTGTTGATGTTATCATAACTCGACTGTATAAGCTTCGTACTTCTAAGACATTGTGACGCTTGCGAATTGTACAGTTAGTATAAAAAGTGGTAACGCATTTTAGGTGTCCAATAGGAAATTTGAAATCGACCGTACATCCTATTTGAACGTGAGGATCATTTTGGTTTGTTAACTATAATGGACTTTGTTGTATCGCAGTAAGGTCGGTTTCGCATTAAATGATCACAGGTTATGTAGAACTGAGCTTGTACTCTGTATGCAATAAGTACTCTGTGTCTGCCCGCAGCCGCGGCGCGGCGCCTCTGACGAACTATGCTATTTACAAAACCAATTTCATAGTCAAATTAGCTTATAAAGTGTTTACAAACGGCATTTATAGAAAAACCATCCGACAATTTACAGTGATGTGACGTCGGACGGAATGGCCGAAGTGTAATAATAACAGAATTGTCTTTGTAAATAGCTTAATTAATATAAACCATAATAATAAGGAGTAAGTGTTGACGTCATCGGTTGTACGCGATACATTAATGCCGATTTGATAATTTTTGATTTCGACAGTTTCGTGGCTCGTGCCTGTGTTACTTAATAGGTTTAAGCGAATTACAAATTTATAACATTCCAATGTGTATTATTAATGAAAATTTTATTTATGTCATTATTATGATAATTAATTTACACGAGTTTATATATTTTTATTATTTAGTGCCATAAGGGATAATATCGACTGCAATTGGAGAGCCTTATGCTTACTTGGAAGTATTCTTATAATTAGATCTCTAATTAAAACACGTCCATTTTTGTGATTTTCAATCGATTTTTATATTATAAATGAATGTACTTAATTATTTTAATGAATTATGTAAGTAACATACTTATGTTGTGCAATATGTTATTATATTTGTATAAATTAGCTAGTTCTTTATTTTTATCGTTTAAAATAAAGAGGCTTTTGATCTATCACGACTATAAAATCTATTATTTTTATTATATTTTTGAATTTTTCGAAATTATCAAATAATAGTACATTTAAGTATTTTTTAGTCCCTAATTTTTTTTTTGTTTCCTATATTGTCTTCTGGTGAAGGGTATATGTACTTACTTAATTTTTATCAAATGAGTTGAAGTTGTTGTAATTTTGGTTTTATTAAATGGTTATATTGAATTATTTTTTGTTTTCTTTTGTTTTTTTACCCTTGTATATGTCTTCAAGTGTCGTGGTGTTTTAGTTTATTTAGACTTTTGTTTCAAGCTTTTTTTGGCGTTTTTAATTATTATCAAACATGGCATTTTTGTAGGCAGAAGTTGTTTCCAATTTAGAGGAATCGCAGTTGTCATAATAACATGTATGTCTTTCTAAATGTTGCGAAACGCCAATGACTTAGTCATTTTCGCTAATTACTCGAGGTCAATAAACGTAGGACTCTAGATGAATGTGACGATGAAGCTGAACGTTTAGATACGGCTACGGAACGATAGTTTTTTACGCAATCATTGTGTATATTATATTAATTGTACATGTTTATAAACTAGCAGCCGTATTTGTGAAAAGTTATAATGCATTGAAACCTCATTGCTTGTCTCATTCTTTGAGAAAGGAAAACAAAAGCATGAGACAAGTATGTTTCACAGGTTTATCCCGCGTTGTCACTTTTCACGCATATGGCAGTATATTTTTGCATCACTCCCGCACGCTCCTTCCGTTCTGTGATCTAGGCTTAATATTCGCACCTAGTCATAGATAACCTCATCTATTTCCTATATCTGTGCCAAAACTAATGTATAATAACAATATAACGACAGACAAAACCCAGTTTATACAAATTATAATTACATAAAGCTTAATTGTAAACAGTACGGCACTAGCTTAGTTAGAAGTTGAAGACTAAAGTTACTCTAGATAATTCTATAGGTGAAATTTTGTGTTTTAGTACATCTAGTGAATTGTAAAAAACACTCGAAACCCTTATTCTCACGTCCCACTGTAGTCTCTATTTAGAACCCAATGGTTATACTAAGCTTATTGTCACTGGTGTTCCGATTCGAACCTTACTACTATTGCAATAAGGCACGGAATCGCCAGTGACATCACTTAACCTCTACTTAGGTAATGACACGGCTTATTCTGATTATTGTCTATTTACACATCGTGTGGAAACTTTCATAATTACCTTTCATGCTTCATAAATTTTTACTTCTCTTCTGCTTCTGATGTAAATTTATTACCTACCTACCTACCTTTAGTAAAGGTTGTTTTTTATAGAAGTTACCTAATAAAAACTCGCCATCTTGCGGAAGAAACTCGAACTTATTTCGCCTAGGTAACTAGGTAACCTTATGTTTATCAAAAAGAGATCACTAATGATAAAAAAACAAATGTTCGTTCTCGGTTTTAATTAATTTCGAACCTAATTACGAACTTAGTCGGGTTTCTTTCCATTTTAAAACAGGTCACGGTATTTTCTATATCAAGTTTCGGAGTTTCATTCACTGGTCATTCACTGGTCTTATCAATTTTTTTCAATCTTTTGATGAGTACATTTAAACAGACAATATATCCCGCTAATTCTTGTCTAGCAACAGAACTTTTGCTTCAAACAGTCTGCATTAAAAGTTGCTGAGCGCTTAGTTCTTAAAACATCCAAACATACGTAATACAAAATCAACCTTACATCTATGTGACTCAAGGAGCACTTTTAAATGTTGTAGACGTATTTTAATGTTTAATCTAAAATGCATCTTTTGGTTGCTGTGATAAGGTTGGTTTTTATTTCATATTAAGTTTCAATTGAAGACTCAGCGTCTTTTGCTGTGGGCTGTAACGTAATATTTTGCACCATTTCAAACGATAAATGTAAACACCCTCACGTCCGCGACGCGCTGAACACTTTATGAACAAACACACGCTACACGCAATCTGTCCATTAATAATAAGATAGTAAGATAAAAATAAGATAATATTTATCAACTATTTATTTGTTAGAGTAAGTTACACCTTATGTATAAATGTAATGATCACTGTCCATTTAAATGTAAGCGAAATTCAATTTATAAGCATTATTTTAAAACTTAAATGTACTTTTAGCATTTAATTCGTAATGTTTAATTGTAACATTAGGAAGTTCCAGTTAAAACATGCTTCGTTATGTATAGGTACTGCCTAAATAATATTTGTTTTATGTTTTTCCTCAAAATAAGCTACAGTTGATAACCTAGATCTTCACGACACTAGCCTTAGCATTATCGCTTAAAATAATTCCTATAGTACCTATATCCATCCCACTCTATCCACCTGTCGAGCGAGTGAGATAGAATAAACATTAATCAATTATATTGCCTGAACTGAGGAGGCAACGCAGAATTATCTAATGCCTAGTTTAGTTACCTAACTCAATATTAACGTATAACATAAAAATGTTGTTGAGCGGTGTTTATGATTGTAACAATAAATAAAATAGCATAATTATTGTAGGCGTAGAGGCAGTAGATTAGTAGGTACTTAAATTTAGCTACTTGTTAGTATTTTTTTATTAATAATTTAAAATGTTTCAAAGTTGGTGTTTCATATCGAGCGATTATTGTAGGTACTTCCTTCACGGTGTGCTGATGTCTACCGCAGAAAAAGAATCAAAGTTAAGAAATAAAATACATACAAAACAATTCCAATCAAGCCGATAGAAAACCATATTCTGTGACCGGCACAGAATATGGCAATGTATGACTCGTGAAAGAAGTGCCACTTAGTTTAGCGGCACCTAGAAGTGGCTACGAGAATAAATGAACATGCAATGCGTCGACGATTAATTTACCTATTTTTAAGAAAAAATATAATGTTGCGGTTTGAATTTTTGTTGTTGTTTCACAATTTTTGATTGTGTAAGTCATAATAAGCAATAGGCTAATACTTAAAACTGTTTCATTAACTATCTTTCTAGATATGACATAGTTTTATTAGATTACTTCTTGATGTGTGCTCGGACGTTGTTAAATCTTGTGTGTACCACCCTTCCTTATTAAATATTTTCTGCACACGCTTTTTTTATCTGACCTTATCAAAAAGTTTTAGTCGTTGATAATAATGCAAGATGTTGAGTTCCGGACGTAGGTAACTCTCGATATTTTACAGGGCAAAATGTCCTATAAAATAAATTATTGTTATGCTAAGTATATGGTGCGTTTGTATGTAATGAAAAGATCTTGAGTAATAAATAAATTGCATTGAATAAATCATCTCGTCTTATTTACTGATACCGTAGTCTATTACTGCGACCTATACAGTAATTCACAATCGGGGATGATTAATACCTAACTACCTACCTACAAAAACTTACCGGGTTCACTATCCCGCAAACCACATGGCTTAAAAATTCAAAATCCAAAATCTTTTTTTTTTTAATAAAAGAAGGAGGCAAACGAGCAGGCGGGTCACCTGATGGAGAGTAATCACCGCCGCCCATGGACACCCGCAAAACCAGAGGAATCGCAGATGCGTTGCCAGCCTTTAACTTTTTGACCGCCAGGTGGTCGCTCAGAAAAATGTGCCTCTAGCGCCGCATAGGTATTTTCATTCTTAACCTATAGTGTTGTGACACATCACTACGACAAATTAGGTTACAAGGTTAAAATAACAATTTTATACAAGAAACTAATGTTTGTTTTACTTGTTTCCCCTCATATAATTAATGAAATTTTAATGAACGACATCAAAAATCTATAATCTTGCAAACAGACACTATCAAAGCCAAGATAAAGTTAATCCGATACTTCTACAAAATATCGATCTTGGAATCCCTATTGTTGTATAAATACAACTCCGGCGCTAATAATAGACAAAAATAGCGATGTGGGTAGTGATTCCGCAAGTAACATAATTTCCAGTTATCGATATTACCTATTATTCAAATTATTAATTTTATAGATCAAAATGTCTGCTTATAATTTATAAGTAAAGTAAATAAGGTACTCACTAATACATTTGAGGAGCTCCGGAACAAAAGCCGATAAATCCACTTTATGCCCTTTTTTCTGTTAGTCATAGTACTCATACATAATGTACCTCACACAGGTTGCAGCAGATCCCTTTAAAAATTTACTAAATACAGCTCTAAAGATGGGCAGCCGGACCTAAACCCGACAATACACGTATTTTTAAGATATTTTATATTTCCGGAACTATAACCGATAAATTCTATACAAATTCTTAAAGATTTTTTCTGTTTGGACCATTTACCAACAAATGTGTTTTTTCTTTTACTTTTTCTTTTTTTCGAATGAAAACACTAGTTTTGTGGTAGCAATAGTTTATCGAGGGGTAGCAAACACATGAGTAAATCTACTACTCTGTGGCAGCAACACTTGAATAACAGTTAAGACAGTCATACGTCTATCAATCAAGTGTCAAAAGTTTTCTTTTGAGTCAGTGAGGAGAAGTTTTAGCACCGGTTAAGATTTAAATAATAATATTTTAAGAAAATCATGGATATGGAAGAACCGAATGCTACTGTGGCTGAATACTGGTACACGCAAAAGAATTCGACGTAAAAGATGTGCTACAATTTTACGTGAAACGAGGTAAACACTTTTGACTTGTAGAATATTTTAAAACCTTTTTTCTACAAAAACGGTTGTCTATGTTATTAACACTCTGTATCAAACCAGAACAAGTTCAAAATTAGAATTTTTTAGTAAATGTTTTTTTTTCATGAGCACGAATCTGACGATGAAAAAATTTGTTGCGACTGTAATGAAGAAGAATCAAGCAATGTTTTAGTATAAGAATTTGTAATTTACGATAATAAAACTACATTATAATGATTAAATAAAATAACCTGAATTTTACTAACTTTACCTATCCCTAATACAAAAAAAAACTTATAATTGGAAAAAGTCGGTAATTACAGAAGTACCGTCACAAAAACCGATAATTACAATATAGCCGTTCAAATCCTGATAATTACATTATGGTCGGACCAAAACCCGATAATTCCAAATTTAACTAAAATTGTAGCAATACTATCAACACTAGATTTTTTAATATTACCTTGCTACAAGCCAAATTACGTTAAATTAGTTTAACAAACAACATTATCATTCTTACGTAAATCATTCTTTTGTATTTCCTGTTAAAATACGAAAAGTGGATTTATCGACTTTTGTTCCGGAGCTCCTCATTTGTAATTCTCAACAATTATTATGAACTTTTGTAATGTGGAAAAGTTCTAAGACGATAAGAATAATAGACAGCTTGGTTAAAGCAAATAAAACGTTGTTTTATTCTAGTTTTAAGTATTACAAAAATAGCATTATAGGAAATATATATATTGACAGACCAAGAATAACTAGTATCAACACCATAGCAACCAAACCATAGATCGTGATACCAAAGAGACGACATCCATACAGTATACAGTCTCTTCACACCCTCGGAACTTTTAAGAATTTTAATTAAATTCTCTTCAATCCGATCTGTCCGCTTAAAACTTCCAATCTTGGACCAAAGAGCGGCTTGGTAAGCATATCAGCCAGCTGTCGCACGGAAGATACTTGCTTAACTTCAAGTTCACCGTTGATAACACATTCACGCACAAATAGATGCTTAAGTTTGATATGTTTTGTACGTTTGTGGTATTCATACTTCGGATTGTGCGATAGCTTTATAGCAGACTCGTTGTCCAAATATAGTATTGGTTTCTTCAAATCCACCAACCCTTTCATAAGGCTGTTCAGCCATAAAATTTCTTGTGCTGTTTCAGTAGCTGCAATAATTTCTGCTTCAGTTGATGAAATAGAAACAACTGTTTGTCGATGAGTTTTCCAGCTGATTGCAGCTCCTGAGAATAAGCATACCATTCCAGTTGTTGATCTGCCTGTTGCTTGATCTCCGGCTAGGTCTGAGTCAGAGTAACATAAAAGCTTTTGATGTGACTCTTTTGATTGCTTATATACAAGACCTTTATCCGTCGTTCCTTTTAAGTAACGGAGGATCCGTTTCACTAGCATGATATCTTTCGTGCTAGGTTTCTCCAGGTTTCTGGATGCAACGCTTACAGCGTATGCTATGTCGGGCCTTGTACCCACGGCTAAGTACGTAAGGGCACCAACGGCTTGTCTATATGGAAAAATGGTATCAACTTCAGGTTCTGTATCGTTGATACTTTCTTTGATTATTGGCGTCGGTGTTGGTTTGCAATTGGTCATACCGTACTTTTCAAGAACCTTATTAGTGTAGGCTTGTTGGCATAAAGTAATTTTGCCTTTTTCAGCTTTTATTTCCATACCCAAGAAGTAGGAAGCAGGTCGGGTTGTTATCTTGAATCTTGTTTTTAATTCTTTGATAAACTCGTCTCCTGCAGTTGGCGTATTCGACGCCACAAGTCCAATCAAAACTTTTGACTTTCCTCTGATTCTAATGTACAAACAAGGATCAGCTTCACTTTGTTGAAAGCCTGTAGTTTCCAAGAATTCGGCAATGCATGAGTTCCAGCATCGCGGTGCTTGCTTCAGACCATAAAGGCTGCGATTAAGTTTGCATACCTGCTTTGTCCCATCTTGGAAACCTTCAGGTTGTTTCATAAAAATTTCTTCCTCAACTGAGCCATTAAGAAAGGCGGTAGCTACATCGAATTGGCGTAGGTTTAAATTTTCTTTAGCAGCAATTGCGATAATAGCTCGTATAGTACTGAGTCGAGCCACAGGACTAAAAGTTTTGTCGTAATCGATTCATTTTTTCTGTGAATAGCCTTTTAAAACTAGTCTAGCTTTGAATTTATCGATTGAGCCATCTGGACTTGTCTTTAATCTAAATATCCATTTGCATGGTAGTGCCTTTCTTCCATCAGGCAAACTGACTAAGTCCCACGTTTTGTTTTTATTTATAGAGTTTATCTCGCTCAGCATGGCTTTAATCCATTGTTCTTTGTTAGGAGATTCCAATGCTTGTTTGTAAGTCATAGGATCTTTAGGTAAATTTTGAACTTCAGCAACAGCAGCTAGTACAAAGTCATCATACCGTTGTGGCTTTTGTATTGCTGATCTGTCTCGTAGACTGTAGCTATTCGGTTCAGGTTCAGGCTCCGTGTCAACTTGTTCATGACTAAGACTTTCTCGAATTGAAGTTTCGTAAAAATAACCTTGTTCATCATCAACATTTTCGTCAACACTTTCATACTGCAGAGTAGAATCTGCTGTGACGTTTTCAGAAATACTCTCGTCTTGTTGACTTTCGACATTTTCAATAAAATTATCCTCTTGAGTTTCAATGTTTTCAATAGAAAGGTCTTGCTTAGTGTCGTCAGCATCATCGATTTCTGTTTGCGTTTTCATTGTTTCTGGAACCGAATCACAGTTAGTGTTTTTGTTGTATTTAAAGTTGTTTACATTAGTTGGGCTTTTGTAGTAATTAGTCTTGACTACTTTTACATCTGCGGATATAAAAATCTTGTTCGGAACATAAACCCTGTATGCTTTGCTGGTGTCAGAATATCCAACAAACATCCCCGGTATTGCTTTTGGACCAAATTTATGACCTCTTGGTCCTTTCTTCAGAATAAAAGCTTTTGAGCCAAAAGGGTGGAGGTGATTAAGGCAGGGCTTTCTTGATACCCATTTCTCAAATGGTGTTTTATTTTCTATAGCACTGTTTACACTTCTGTTTGCCAGGTAATTTGCAGTGTTTACTGCTTTTGCCCATAGGTGCATTGGCGCTTTCGCATCAATAACCATAGCTCTAGCATTCTTCACTAGTGTCCGATTCTTGCGTTCAGCGATACCATTCTGGTGTGGGGTATAGGGTGCAGATAAGCGTCGTGCAATCCCGTGTTCTTTTAAATAGGCTTGGAATGTTGCATTGACGTATTCTGTTCCATTATCCGTTTGCAAATGTTTAATTTTATTGCCCGTAAATTTCTCCATTTCTTGTTTGTACTCTTTGAACTTGTCTAATACTTCAGATTAATTTTTAGGAAGTAGACCTGTCCATACCTGCTGTAATCGTCAATAAAAGTAACAAAGTATCTGTTTTTGGCATGGGTAGGTGTTCTGATTGGGCCGCACACGTCGCTGTGGACAATTTCTAAACGTTCAGTAGTTCGAGGAGTTGTTCGTTGTGGAGGGCTTGGTACTTGAGTCATTTTTGCTTGAATGCAAATTTCACAGTCTGGCAACGACATAATCTCATTTTTATTAAAGCTCATCCCAGTCACTGTCTCGTTGTTGAGAGCCAGTTGGAGATCTTTGTAATTCATGTGCCCAAGTTTTCTGTGCCAGTCTTGTATGGAACCTTGTTTTGTGTTTGTCAAACCAGTTGCAGGCGTTGCTGCGAAGCTTTGTTCAATGTTTGGTTTTCTCACATAGTAAAGACCATTGCTCGACTTCTCTGCAGACAGTACAAGATTACCTAACTTGTTGCGAACTAAAGCACGGTTGTTGTCGAACGAGATGGTGGCTCCATGTAAAGTCATTTTAGATACCGATAGTAAATTGGTCGAAAGGGAGGGAACATACAGGGCGTTTTCCAGATGTACCCGTCGTCCTCGTTGTTGATCAGAAAATGTAATTCTTCCTTCACCCAAAATTTCTGTAAAGTGATTTTATGATGCAAAGTTGAGTTTTCTTGACACAGTCTTCATGTTTTTGAAGTGCTCGTGGTGATGGGTCATATGTGAGGTACAACCGCTGTCAAGTACCCAGTCGTCCTGGTTGTTCCGTGTTGAACTAAGAAAACATTCTTCAGCATATAGGGAATCAGCGTTCTCGTTACTTTTAGACTTCTTTTTGTCTTTGTTTTTCTTCCAGCAGTCAGAACAGACTTTGTGTGTCTTCTTCTGAAAGATTCTTCTTCCCGTTCTCCTACAGATTTTGCAAGAAGTGAAAAGTGCGTTTTCTTCTTCTTGTTGTTGGTCAGGTTCGTAATTGTAATTGTGATGACGAGCGTCGCTCTCTTCAATTATTTTAATTTTTAATTCTTCCGGCTTTGGCAATATGTCGCGAGACTCTATAGCAACCAGAAAGTTTTCGTACTCTGAGGAAAGGCTGTAGAGCATCATGATAGTTAGCAAATCCTCATTTATGGTGACATCCATGTCAGCGAGCTTATCGATGGTGTCCATAAACTTGTTTAAGTGTGTACGAACATCACTGCCTTCTAGTTTGGTCAGAATAAGTTGCTTCAATAATGTGGCCTTACGAGCAGGGCCTTTGCTCGCATGAATTTGTTTTAATTTATCCCACAAATCTTTCGCAGTGTTACATTTCTTAACCTCTTTTAGTTGGGAAGGAGCAATAATTAGAATTAGTTCTGCCTTAGCCTGTTTATCTGCTTCGATTTCTGTAGTATCTGCTTTTCCGTCAAGCGGAGTTGAGACATACTTCCATAGCTTGCTTTTTACCAATACAGCTTCAGCCTGTATCGCCCAAGTGTCATAGTTATCCTTATCAAGTGGATCAATGTGATACGTTGCTTTTGGCATGTTTAAAGCAAAAAAAAACTTACATAAAAAATTTCGCTTTAATATTACGTCGAGCCAACTTTTCACTATGAGTAACCACACTCTGCTACCATATGAACTTTTGTAATGTGGAAAAGTTCTAAGACGATAAGAATAATAGACAGCTTGGTTAAAGCAAATAAAACGTTGTTTTATTCTAGTTTTAAGTATTACAAAAATAGCTTTATAGGAAATATATATATTGACAGACCAAGAATAACTAGTATCAACACCATAGCAACCAAACCATAGATCGTGATACCAAAGAGACGACATCCATACAGTATACAGTCTCTTCACAATTATGACACATCTACCCTCACTATTATTATATTGCGTCCGCTTGTGACGTCACAAGCGGTTGCATATATGCAACTCCGGTGCTGGACACTTCTGATAACATTAAATGTGCTAGTGTTGTAAATAAGTTTCATTTTAGCAACAACTATACAGCGTGGGTAGGAGTATACCGACAAATTATAACCAAAGATTCTAATGCCTATTTGGAATAAAAAGTAATATAAACATGGGCCAGTAAAGCCTAATTTTCGAGATACTAATTTTTTAAGTAATTCACAAGTTCAAAAAATCTCAAGGGTAACACGCCCTATTTGACGTAAAATCACACACACCTTCACACAAGTACATAGTAATAATTAATAATCAATGTCTCACACTGACGTTGACTTCATTCGTCGTTTATCGTATTTTGTCGGAGTCTTTCGTGAAGTTTGACGTTTTCTATTTCACTCTTTGAACTTAGGTTTTGTTTACAAGGAAGTACTGTCGATAATTATTATTTTTGTTCTAAAAATAAAGTAAGTTAATTACGCAGTTTTAGACCCATATTGATATAACATAATTTACTCGTAATACCACCAGGAATCCTTGGTTTCAATTTGTCGGTATACTCCTTCCCACGCTGTATATATTATTGTATTATGATTCTACCTTAAATCATGTTAAGTATTAGATATTATAATTAGTTAGCGGATTTAAAAAAAACGACAATAATTGTATCACTTACTAATTCTACATTCCCAATTAATTTACATGATATTTGTGTATAATAAAGTCGATATCAAGCAATATCAGTAGCTAACTTGTAACATCACTACTGTTGTATTTGTACAACCGTGGCGGTACATGTCTAGAAATAATCTATAATTGGCGATGAGTTTTATTAATTTTTAACCTGAAATTTGACGCTTAGCATAGGTGTCATTAGGAAAAATAAAAGAATGGCTCTTATCGCGAAGGTGGCCTTTATTATTACTGTCAAATAGTCGTTATTCAATTGAAATGACGCTTAAAAATCGTTTCGGAAACTTTAGTTGCAAATTTGCAACTGCGGCGCTAGTGGCACAACAATCATAAGTTACATATACAGGGTGGCTCATTCAAATCGGTCAGTATGGGAATGTCTGAAACTATAAGACATACGAAGATTTGTTCTTAGGAACTATGTCACCGATTTTGATAAAAAGAAAAACTGCATTCATACATTTGAAAAAAAACTGTACCCAGCTCGGGAATCGAACCCGGTTGTTTTGAAAAAATAAACTTACACTTTTTCTATTTTTGTATATAACATTTTATAATAGCTTGCCTACTTCTTAACTGATCTTTAGTATTTGTAAAAATATTATGATCGGATGTTAATGACGGTAGTTGTTGACATTGAATGGGCGCCTTTAGCTTTTAAAGTAAAAAGTAAATAGTGTTGAATAATTTCGGCGGGCTGGTTAGAACCACGATAGCTCAATTGGAAGAGCACCTGTCCCGGAATGTCAGAAGGGTGCAGGTTCAAATCCTGCTCGTGGAAAAAAAAATTTTCAACATTTTGTGTTTTTGTAATTTGTTCGCAACAAAATTTGCGTTAAAAAAACAAAAAAAAAAAATTATTTAAACATTTTATAATAGCTTGCCTACTTCTTAACTGATCTTTAGTATTTGTAAAAATATTATGATCGGATGTTAATGACGGTAGTTGTTGACATGGAATGTGCGCCTTTAGCTTTTAAAGTAAAAAGTAAATAGTGTTGAATAATTTCGGCGGGCTGGTTAGAACCACGATAGCTCAATTGGAAGAGCACCTGACCCGGAATGTCAGAAGGGTGCAGGTTCAAATCCTGCTCGTGGAAATTTTTTCAACTATGAACATAACTAAAATAAACTGTTCTGGCAGTATCATTTTTAATGGCATAAGCAGCATAGCAAGTTTACCGGCCAATTTCGATATATGAGGATTCCATTGAAGTTTTGAATAAGTAAAAATGAAACTCTTGACGTCTAGTACTTTTGACTGACAAATTCTTTGAGTTTTTTTAACATGACAATAAAATCTGCTAATATGCCCGAAAACAAAACATCATAAAACATTGCTGTTAACAAAATTATTAAGTACATCTACGTCCATAGAAAAATTGGATATATCCTTTAAATTCCGTAGACGTTGTTGTAGTTCGTTTTGATTTGATCGTGTGGTCAATCTAACAGTTTTTTTTTTGGGGTCAAGATCAAGACAAGACTACTACTACAGCTAAGCTAACCCGGCCAATGTTTTTACTTTTTTTTCTTTTTATCATTGAAAATGGTTATCAGATGCAAACTTAGAGCATTAAACCAAATGCTCTAAGGATGCAAATCGCCTGAGACATATTTTTGGCCATAGCTCCGAGGATTTTAGGAGAATCGAGATGGAAATAGTACCAAGAGTTGAGGAATTTATCGAGACACATGTGAGCGTATGAATTTTGGGTATTTGGGGGGTGTTTGTATACTAAATTGTAAATATTTGAAAAAAAAAACCGACTTAAGAAAAAATGAAAAAAGAGTCCTAGGGTACTATAGTATGTTAAAATCCACCATGCCGTTTGGGCTGTAGGGCGCGTGCCAAAGAAACAAATATACATACATACATAAATACACACATTTGTTGTGAGATCCATGTGATACCAAGTCGGTTAATTTATTCAGTCCTTACATAAGGGACCTTCTGTCTTAAGTTGTTTACGTAATTGATGATGATGATTTGATAAAAATATTTTAAAGCTTATTTGTTATTTAGCGCCACTCATACTAAAGATTTGGCTTTATGGTCTAGTTTTCTTTGCTTTGAATGTTTGTTCGTTCATCCCCGTTCTTGCATGCATGCAGCCAAGTCCTCGCCTCAGTTTCTTTTGTTGGTATTCCGCTAAGTGCTTATTTTTTCTACAATCATTTACGCAGTGCTACCTTTTTAACTATTTTTACTCATGCCAATAATTACATTGTTATTTTAAGCAATATGATATGCTTAAAAAAGAAAGCTGTAAAATAAAATAGTATTGTGGTTTAGGAAATCAGGATTTTGAACGCATCACTTCGCTTTTGACATTGACGTTAGTTTGAGTGTTTCCGGCCTTTTACGTTTTTCTCAACTCCCGTTGCAATCATGGCGGTGAACAACATTTCTAAAAAGCGAAAAGTACGTTATTACTAAGATAATAATATTCAAAAATTATGCTTCTAAGCATATGTGCCAATACGTGTTAACATGTTCTAATTATAAGTGTTTCAATTCTGTCAGTGAATGTTCTGATGTTCATGGATGTTTCAGTGCCGACCTTAGTTGTTTTTGATAATATTTCCTGTCTGCGGTCCTAAAAGCATACTTACTAAATACTCATTTTGAGTTGGTGAATCGTGAAAATTATTAGTGCCCTACGAAACGAAAGCAAGTACAAAAACATAACCTCTAAATTAACATTTCAGTTCGTCGGAGACGGAGTGTTCAAAGCTGAACTGAACGAGTTCCTTACTCGGGAGCTGGCTGAGGATGGCTACTCTGGAGTGGAAGTACGTGTCACACCAACGCGTTCGGACATCATCATCATGGCTACGAGGACACAGAGCGTTTTGGGAGAGAAAGGCCGCAGAATCCGTGAATTGACCTCAGTGGTCCGCAAGAGGTTTAACATCCCAGAACAGTCCGTGGAGCTGTACGCAGAGAAAGTCGCTACTCGTGGTCTTTGCGCGATCGCTCAGGCTGAATCTCTGAGATACAAACTTATAGGAGGTTAGTACTATTAAAATATTGTGCGAGGTGAACGTACGCACGCCTCACATCAGACTACTTCAAATTGACAATTTTACTCAAAAGGCTTTAAACTATAATTATATCATCGGGAATAGTTCAAAAGCGCGTAAGTAGTATTTGGCGAATAGGTACCGCGTAAGAAAGTCAAACACCTGTTTATTTAAGAGAATGGGTAGGATAGAAAACTAAATAGGTATTTAATTATTAATTTGGTAGTTTTACGTACCAATCCGAACATAACAAATGTTTTGGCTCCTATATGTAATGCTGAAGTTATTTTGTAAAAGAACTACGTAAATTATAAGATAAAAGCACTTACGCTGTGTTGCTTTATCCATATTTAAGAAAGTTTGTGTAGAATCCACCAATGCTACTTACGCGGTTTTAAACTATCCCCGACGATATGGTTGAACATTTATTAAAGAAATTTGACAGTCTAGGTTGATGTGCAGGCGTCAGAAGCTATTGTTTTTATAAATTATTATTTTAGATGTTTTGCATTGCATATTTATGTATATCAATATATATGCCGATTTATTAATTGTCTATTGCAAACTTATGTAGGTGATGTTGAAAACTATTTCATCTTCTTTAGAACTGTTGTGTACCCCCAAACCTGACTAACAGTTTAATAGTGACTGCCACGTTTTTCATTGGGGAGATAGTAATTCCCTTTTGTTAGTGTACACTTTTTGTATGAAGCTTGCAAACGACAAAAGGGGCACAGTATGATTGCTATAATAATGCTGTTAATAAATGTATTTTCTCATGACTTTTGAATGTAAATAATTGCCTAATGTACTCTACCAGAGTGCTCAAGAAAAATTGCATCTAACCCTGGCTTATAGACCTTAAATCCACAGTCTACTAATTCAAGATTAGATTAAAAACTTTATACTGTTTTTATTAATGAGATTTTTGTCATCTTTACAATTAAAACAATATTCTTTTATTTTTAGGCCTAGCTGTCCGACGTGCATGTTATGGTGTGCTACGTTTCATCATGGAGTCTGGTGCTCGAGGGTGTGAAGTGGTGGTGTCTGGCAAGCTCCGTGGCCAGCGTGCCAAGTCGATGAAGTTCGTTGACGGACTCATGATCCACTCCGGTGATCCTTGCAATGACTATGTCAACACAGCCACAAGACACGTATTGCTTAGGCAAGGTGTGCTTGGTATTAAGGTATGTACTATTTATTGCTTTAATCAACATTATTGTATTGTAAAGATACTTTACTATTAGGTTACAATCACAAACCTGCATTTGGCAAGAGTGGTGGGAACCACTTGACTTGATGGAGGCCTTATCCAGCAGTAGGACAGTAGATAGGCTATTTACTATTACTACTAACCTATTATTTTATATTATTACTAGCTGACCAGAGACTTTGTACCTCTTTGACAGTTAACATTTCCATGACAACAAAACAAACAAATCATTTGTCCGCTTAAGTACACCCATATCCCATGATGGACCCCTATAGCAGCGCCACCTACCGGGTCCAATTGTAAATTTAAACCATTCTCGAATCCACTTGAACACAGAAAATTAGCCGTTTAGAAGGAGTTCAATAATATACACACGCACAGAAGATTTTTATATATAAAGATAGTATCACTTTTTCATTATTATCTTACAATACTAACTTGTATCCACAAATCAGGGATTGCTAGCTCTTCAATGGCTTGTGATCTAATTAATTGTGGTATATAAACTTAGCTAGTTTATTGGAGGGTTTGTTCCATACAGGCTCTTGTACGGTGCTGGCTATACATACACATCTTTTTATATTCATTACTGTTTAAGTCTATAAATACTACATAAACCTTATGTTAGCAAAACGTCTTTATTGGTATATTGGTAAAAAAAGTTAGATATATTTTTATAATTTTAAATATTTAAAAGCACAGTAATTATTGAGATAGCTAGGGCAATAGTGGGTCTGCAGCAGTTCTATCACCCAGTGGCTAGGCATTAATTTTAATTAAGTAGTAACATATTTTCGAAATTTGCAACTTTCTATCATGAAATGATTTTGGTGTAGGTTGGAGGTTGGATTGGTAGATAAAGTTAGGGAATCCAGTCAATCTAGTAGTAGACTAATATAGGCTGATGATGGTGATGATCCATGTTATTTAAATTATGCTTGTACTATTTAAAGAAAAACAAAACAAGAGTAATCAAAAGAATGCAAGAAAAACATGACTCATTTATTTCTTGCTAGTTCTTCCAAGCCTAGTGAAATTCGTAACAGCTATTTCTTAAGGTGGTTCCAAATTGTTTCACGCAGTTAAGTTAAGCGCTCGAGCGTGCAAATACCAGACAATAGAATTTTAATTGTTATCGGCTACCTGGTGGTCAAACTCAAATTCAAATTCAAATTCTTTATTTCGCATTAACTACTACTGGTGGTACTACATAGATGGTATAAGGCAATAACAGGATCACACATTTAGCCAAAGTATTGGCATACAAAAATACAATATAAAAATACACAAATTACATAAAAAAAATTATACAAAACAATAATACAATGCAATACTAAGTATCTGATTTATAATTAAAATATTCGGTAATTGTATAAAAAGAATTCTGTAACAACCATTTACGTAATGTCAACTTAAATTTATTAAAGGGAAGGGCTTTTATAGAATCTGGTATATTATTATAAGTCTTAATGCACATTGCGTAACAATTTTTTCCAAAACGGGCTGTTTTTGGTCTGGTGTCCAAAACCAGTCTATGAGGGTTTCTGGTATTAGTCCTGTAAAAATCCTTTGCTTCAGTGAAAACATGGTAATTTAGTTTTACGAATTTTCCTACCTCTAAAATATAGATGGATGTTAGCGTTAGTATTCCTGTGTTTAAAAAATATGGTCGGCATGATATGTCCGGTGCAATACCGCATATGGCTCGAACACATCGCTTCTGAGCTATAATCGGTCGATCGACGCTCAAGGGGATAAGTTAAGTTATCTATCATGTTTTAGTGTTGTGGATTTTATTATTTGCTCAAAAAGCTAATTATTAATTGTATTTTATTACCTTGGGAGTGCTTATGCTCGTGGTAGCATGCTTTACTCTCCTCAGTGAGAGTAATCCAACTGGTCTGTACACAGAGCAAAACACATATATAATGCATACTTATACAAACAGTGAGTGCAAGACCTTCTCGAGGTGAACACTACATGCATATTACAAAATTACATAATATTTACAACTAAACTATGTTAAAGCTAAGGAATAAATTTAATACAAGTAAAAAATGTGTAAGCTATTTAGGAACTACTTTTGTTGTTTTAACCCTTTAACGGGCACAACATGTTCAAATTTTTCATTGGTTTTCGACCTTATCTCAATTTAAATGAAACAACTTTTACGGATCTACTCGCGTTTATTTTATTTTACATTATTTAATGTTTATCCTGACGTTTCGGATCCTTTGCAGGGTCCGTGGTCCTTCTGTTACGGATACGGCTGCATGGGCGAGGTACAATTATGTTAAATTTCTCCAGTAAATCCAAGCTGTCAATTTTTCCAGCTATAATTTTGTGTAGGAATACGATATCCAATAATTCCAATGAAGAAACCTTAAAATGCGCAAGCCTGGACTCATAAGACGGCAGACTGTGACAGAGGTTATTTGCATAGCATAGGTGGTACAAGAAATTAAAAGTTACAAGAAAGTTTAAAGTTTATTGAGGAAATTTACAGTTCAGGTGTGTGTACCATATTTTAACTGACAACTGACAATTAGCTAAGGCCAGTCCACTGTTTGATGTCGTTCAGCCATTTGCGTCTCGGCCGTTTTTAACAGTTTGAAAGCCAGACTCGCCTATAATCGATAAAGGATAGCGGTTCCTTTACGCCAGTTACAGCAGTCGTCGACAATATCTATAGTTTACAAAAACACAAAATAAAGATATTTGAAAATTTTGAAATCTCTGTTGCAATTTTTTACTCTGAATTGAATGCTTGGCGTACAGGACACGGCGTTGCATTTATGCTGTAGCAGTCAAAAGTTTAAAGTGTATGGGATATTTAAATATTTGAAGCTCTCAGTAAACAATAAATAACGTTTGCCAACAGGTGAAGATCATGCTTCCGTGGGACCAGCAAGGCAAGAACGGCCCCAAGAAGCTCCAACCCGACTACATCATGGTAACGGAGCCCAAGGACGAGCCCGTGCCGCTCGAGCCCACCAACGAGGTGCGCTCGCTCGCGCCCGCGCCGCAAACCGCGCCGCCCGTCGTCGTCGCCTAGGCTTAAGACTGCATTAAAAAACATTATAAAGTATTCTATGCTTTTATTTATGGTTCACCCCTTTGGTTCTTCTGTCATCAAAGTCCCGTCCGATGACTCATCACGACGGGACTTTTTGCCTAAATATAATTGAAAAATTTTACCTAAAAATAAAAATTTAATTAAGATACCCTATTCCAAGCCTTTAAAATTGAGATGGCACCTCTCTCTGTCGTGCGAACACGCAAAGGCGCCCCCTTCCGGCTAATCCTCCTTTGATTAATAATTATAAGGTACTTATATGAGGGCTGCACTAAAAGTATCGGGAATGGAATATTACCACTCATATTTAAATCTTTTTAATTGAAAACTCCTAGGTTTTAAAAATCGAATACCATTTATTTATTTAAAAAAAGATTCTCGGTCTTGTCACAAAGTTTTGTCAAACTTGTTTAGTCGTTGAGAAAATGGAATTGACTCGAGAAAATTCAAGAGCGATGATTTATTATGACTTTCGAAGTGGTTTATCACAAAAACAGTGTGTTGACCGGATGATTTCTGCATTTGGTGATGAAGCCCCATCCAAAACCATAATTTATCGCTGATCTGCTGAATTTCAACGTGGACGGGTCAAGCTCAGTGATGATCCCCGTCAAGGTCGTCCAAAAACTGCAGTCACCCAAGAAAACGTTGATGCTGTGCGTAAGCTGATTGAGGAAGATCGACATGTGACATACCGCGAAATTCAGGCAACTTTAGACATTGGCATGAGTCAAATACAAATAATCTTGCATGAACAATTAGGTGTAAAAAAGTTGTTTTCCCGATGGATACCGCATTCGCTCTGTGAAGAGAAAAAGCGGCTCGCGTTACTTGGTGTGTCAGAACTCTCGAAAGATTCCACGCAGGATCCTCAAATGCTGTATACAACATCGTATCAGGTGACGAATCCTGGATATACGCGTACGAACCCGAAACAAAAAACCAGTCACGAGTTTGGGTGTTCGAAAATGAGTTAAAGCCAACAAAAATTGTTCGTTCACGGAGTGTTGCAAAAAAAATGGTGGCCACGTTTGTCCCCAAAACCGGCCATATTGCGACTATTCCTCTTCAGGGACAAAGAACGGTTAATGCAGAATGGTATGCTAGCATTTGTTTGCCACAGGTCGTTTCTGAACTCCGTAAAGAGAACTGCAACCGCCGCATCATCCTCCATCACGACAATGCGAGTTCTCACACCGCGCACAGAACAAAAGAGTTTTTAGAGCAAGAAAACAGAATTATTAGACCATCCGCCGTACAGCCCCGACCTAAGCCCTAATGATTTCTATACTTTCAATAAAATAAAGAATAAATTGCGTGGTCAGAGATTTTCTTCACCTGAAGAAGCTGTGGACGCCTACAAAACGGCCATTTTGGAGACCCCAACTTCCGAATGGAATGATTGGTTCCATCGTATGGAAAAATGTGTCAAATTTCGCGGAGAATACTTCGAAAAGCAATAAATACATTTTTAAATAGTTATGTTGTGTCACTTCTTGATTCCCGAAATTTTCAGTGCCGCCCTCGTAACAAGCAATAAAAATACTGATCATACAACAAAATAGGTCTATACCTAATATAAGAGCTAATAAGTAATTATTTAAATTTTACTATGGGTTGCAAATAATCTGTCAGGGTTAGAATTAATTTGTCGTGATCTTAGAATAATAACGCATAGAAACCGAGTTGACGCAAGAAAAGTGAAGCAATTCAAACTAAGCCATTTTGGCTTAGTCCGCCCGAACGTCACATCAGTTGTCAAGATCAAGCGCTAGTGCAAACATCTCCGACAATTAATTACATTATGACGGTTTGTGCAGTTAATGGGTGTCACAATGCATCGCATAAGGACAAAAAAACTATTAACATAACATTTCATACGTAAGTATTACAAATTGACTTGTATTGAGCTAAATATTTACTACTTTCAAAAATAAAATTACAAGCCGCGATTTTATGAAAGTGTTACTAGTAAGAAGAAATTATTTTCCCATTATTCATTGGTGTATGTTAGTTATAAAATTAAATCTTATTGAAACCATAATATATTTTAAGTGTTGCCCTTAAGTAAGATAATATCTTTCCCTATTTAGTGTAATGGTATAATGATGAGCAGTGATCGGAATGAAGGTGGCTAATTTAACTAAAGTTGCCGACAAGACAACACTAAAAGTGGTTAATAGCACCAAAATGTTGTTTATTTCTTTTTATTGAATCCCAGATCTTGGAAATACTTTTATTTCTAAGTAGTTTTTACTTGTATTGTATATTGTAGTATTTAAAGCAATTCCAACGTCCGCATTTACAATTTTAGATGGCAAAATAATAATGCATAAAAATAAAAAGCCGATAATTTGTTTACCGTTCAATTAAAGCTGATTTCTTTCCGCTCGTCGACACCTCTTTATTAGCCTTTGTTAATTGGGTTACACTCCACGTCGGATACATGATTAGTGATTTTTTAGCAAATAACTTTAGAGCGAAAAACAACAAATTCACAAAATGGCGAATGTGGAGAGCGGTCGGCGATGATGCCATCTATATCGATCTTTGAATACTTTAACCACATTGGTTTAAAATAAATTGGTTTTTTTTTTCAAATTATATTTATTTTCATTTATTAGTCATACCTAAAGTGCCTTACAAATAAGCAAAGAATAAGGTCCAAATAGTTATTCCGTGTTTTGTTCCCGTCATGTAAACGTCATTTAAAATTAGAGTAAAAGAGACAAAACACGGAAGAACTATTCGAAGCTTATTTCTGTTTATTTGTAAAACGCAAAGTGTTTTTATTGCGTAGGTGTATAAATAATATAATAAAAAAAGGACCTCGTCATGACATTTTATGACTTTTATTATAAATCATCCTCCTAGCGGTTCGTTCCTTTCATGGATTCAAACTCCCAACGACGGATATGAGGCGCGTGACTCCGATTACTGAGCTACCACCACTCCTGATTTTTATTACAAATTTTAGTAAAGAGAAAAGCTAAATATTTGATTTCGAGGTCCTTTTGATTATTATTGATTAATGTCATATAAACATTATCGTATTAAACTAAATTATCAACAAAAAGTATATAGGATGTTAGACATTTATTTTCTTACTTATCTTTTAACGACATTATCATGAACTACTGTACTACTTATACTATTATTTCACGTAAGTATAACATTTCCCCACTTTCGGGGAAATTGCTCATTCACTGTACACATTAAAGTTTTGTTAGTGTGCGTGTAGGCGACCGTAAGCACGTAATGCTCACGCCTACATTAATCTGCTTTTTGCATCACTTTAGGCGATGCGTTTGTATGAAGACTATCCATCTAGGCGTTATTAATCTAAGGTCGTGATAATATTTCTTTCATAATTGACGACGTTAAAACCAGAGTGATCTAAGTGCACCTCATTACGATCGGTCTGGCACGCCTTCTCTTTGCAGACCGCACCAATTCTATAGTGAGATGTTGTGATTTCTCAATGAAGTTACACTGAGAGCTAGTTAGATTAGTGTGCCATGGAAGAATTATGATTTTTCTATGCCATTGTGTAATAATCTCAATAATGGTAAAAATGTCACTTAGATCACTCTGGTTTTAACGTCGTCAATTATATTTGTGAAACGTAGTGGCGCATTTCCAATTACCACGAGATAATATAAGGTCACATTTTATCAACTGCAAGTATTTTGAGGATAAATTCAACAACATATATAAAATATTTTATGAAAAAACCTTAAATTTTAAGGTTTTTTCTTAAGTACCTACCTCGTGAAGATTCTTGATTTCCATCGGTGGCGCCAAGGGTCGGGGGGTCGACCGCCTAACACTCTCGCTTTCGATCGCTTTGAAGGCGAGGCGAGGAGGAGGCGTCATCTTATCATTTCGAAAGTAATATGAAAGCAATATCGAAAGCTATAGGCTATAGCTTTCGATATTATACGATATTATATTTCGATATTATATTAGAAAGCGAGGCGAGGGCTTCGCCTACAAAGCGATCGAAAGCGAGAGTGTTACGCGGTTGGGGGGCGGGTCTCTAGGTCGAACACGCGAGAGTTGGGCAGGACATAAACCACCACTCGGGCCCAGTGCGGATTGGTGGTCGGCCAACGGCAACGGTTGTTGTACGTGCCTTCCTAAGCATGGTTTCCCGTAGCATATTATTTATAACAGACTTCAAAAAAGAAGATCAATTCTGTTGTAATATACTTTTTTTAAATATATTTTCGCGTAGGTCTCCGTCATCTCTGCGCCGATTTGGGTGTTATTTTTAATCTCACCAATGGGTGCAGTGGCTTAATTTTTTTCATAAGTTACTATTTACTTACCATGCGATAATTTCCAGTCTTATAATAGTCGCTACGGGTGACTTTCGCATAAGTGTAGGTAGACGATGAAGTAACTCATAAAGATTTAGTTATTGTTCCGACTTTGACCATATACTCTGACTATACATCTGATTTTGGTATTTCATCAACATCATTATCTCAACCAAAAGACGTCCCGCTGCTGGACAAAGGCCTCCCCCAAGGATCTCCACAACGACCGGTTTTGTGCTGCTCGCATCCAGCGGCTTCCCGCGACCTTCACCAAATCGTCGGTCCACCTTGTTGGAGGCCTGCCCACACTGCGCTTTCCGGTACGCGGTTCTGCCCCAGCGGCCATTAGTCCTGCGAGCGATGTCCTGCCCACTGCCACTTGAGCTTAGCAACTATTTGGGCTATGTCGGTAACCTTTGTTCTTTGCGGATCTTCTCATTTCTGATTCGATCACGCAGAGGAACCCCAAGCATAACACTGCGGTATTTCGGATGAAAAGATATTTCGTAGCTTACCAAACGCTGCCCAGCCCAATTGGATTCGATGATTGTTCTCTTTGCTGAAGTTCTACCTAACTGGACCATTTGTCCCAGGTAAACATAATCGTTCACTAAGTTTAAGTTTTAATTAACTAAGTTTAATTTAATTTTTTTTACTAATCGGCAGAGTATTAAAATATTTAATGCAATGGGACGCGGTTGTATCGATCCTATTTACAGCTAACTATTGAATAGTAAAAAACGGTTCTGGATTGATTCACAGTTTGCACGATCGCGTTATAAAAAACGTCAGTTTTTGCCTTCCATTGGCATGGCAGATTTTGAAATGTGTCTCATTTCAAACCATTTGGACTGTTGATTCCGTTAGTGGTAATAAGTAAGTAGATAAGGCGTCAAACGTGTATCGTTTACGTTATCGTTACTCCAAATAAAATAAAACAATTTTTTACCAACATTTATTTATAAAACATTACTAGGTACCTACATACAATCACCCCAAACCAAGTGCATAAAGTTTCAATTGATACATAACGTCATCAGCATTCCATCGGATTATATCGTTATAAAACAACGCAAAATTTATAATATAATTATCGTGATTCAACGAAACGAGCCAAATTTTATACAAAACGGAATGATAGTTCCAGAACAGAATAGTGACATTATTCAGTCGTCATATTTACCGATGCTTTGCTGACAGTAAAAAACATTTCTCTCTTACCTAATATTGAATTCCTTAAAAACATCTTACGATATCTAACGTAAACAACCTTAACTTAAATTGGACCGAAATTCTTCCTTAGATTAAACTTAATACCGTAGTTTATCCCGTATAAAGATAAAATGTCAAGAAATGCAAAAGATACATCGTGTATTCATAAAGTTAAAGTAAAACATCTATAATATTGCAAGCATTAGTTTTGCAAAAGTGCATTTTGTACTAAAAGTTATAAAAGATAGTTTATGCATTGAAAAGTTGTCTATTACCTATTAACATTAAAATTTCAGACGAGGTTGTGACAGAACATCGGGTTGTTCAATTAAATTAATACTGCACATTGGATTTAAACGATCGCAATTATAATTATATTTATATTATCGCAATTATATAAAATAAATATTAGAAACATAATTTGTAGTAAAACAAGTTTGTAAAGTACCAAGACTATGTGTGACGTAACAACGTCTCAGCAGTTTTTATAGCGCGGTGCGGCGCATCGTCTGCGACGGCACTTGGCCCACGCCCACAGCTGGGCCTCGGCCGCCTCCACGGAGTGATACAGATGGCCGATTCACTAAGTTATGCTGGTTTTGATTGTTATCTGGAAATTAAATATGTTTTTATGGTTAATTTTTTATAATTATGCTTAGGCATTAACATAGAAAGATAAGATCAATTTTATCCACCCAGCCGAATTGGTTTTAATGTAGGTAAGCGAAGTTTTTCCCTTTGTAATGGGAAAATCTTGCATACCGGTCGTTGTGGAAATCTTTAGGGGAGGCCTTTGTCCAGCATTGGACGTCTTTTGGCTGAGATGATGATGCGATGTTTTACTTTCAGTCTTACGATTTCTTAATTGAATAGATCGCGCCGGGCTGCCAACGCCTCCTCGCTACTGAATTCACCAAAATTCGAAGCTGTTCTACCCAAAATAGGCTGCACCTTCCGGCACACGGACCACACACCGGACCACATGCTTATCTAAAGCTGCAACATAAGCTGAGAGATGTCCAGTTTGTTGCAGCATTTTGATTTTATGTATTAAGGTGAAGGGTAAGACACACTAGCGCCGCTAATGGATTTAATTTGATAAACTGGATTTTTTTTCAAACATTGCGGACCTTCAGACACTTGGCAAACATCTATTATTTAATAATTGTGCACTACTTTTAGGTATGTTTCTGTATTCATTCGCTAACACCAGAAGTGGCCATTGTTTATGAATAAATGCGATAGCCCGTTTTGTGAATAAACCACGCAACAAAAAGTAGTGCACAATTATTAAATAAATACTATGGATGATTTCCTGTTATCGGACGGTACGCAATGTTTAAAAAAAGATCCGGTCCGTGAGTAATAGTCAAATTATCAATTGGTGGCGCTAGTGCGCCTTACCCTTCGCCTTAATTAGTTTTATTGTTAGAACCTAAGCCTACCTAAACTGTGCTACGTCGAATAAATATTTTTGAACTTAAATGCGTTACTAACTTTGCAGCTCCTTCACACGCATTCTTACAGTGCCGTGGCTTAGTTTCAGAATTATTTGTAGCATTGAACAGTTGACTAAGTCAAATCTATAAGCACGCTACTAAAACCTAAAACTCTAGAACAAGCACAATAATCTCTTCCATACAAAAAGGGGACCTACTTGCTATGTCGGGATCGGGAGAGACTTGAAGAAAAAAAAACTTAGAATTATTAGATTGCCAAAAAAAGTAAAGGAATCCAGCTTATACAGCCTAGATAATGAAAAAAAAAGCAGAGAGATATAGCTCATACAGCCTCGGTAAAGTTTATAAAGGCGCTCACTCACTGTTGGACGTGTTCCATGGGCGGCGCCATCCGGCTGATCAGCTGTACACTCGACTGCAATGCCGACTTCAGTGGTCCCGGCAGCGCGGGTTTCTCGGCCGCTCGGTCGGCTAGCACACGCAACTCGCGGAAAGTGTTGCGCGTGTACGGGTTGCGGCGGGACGCGTACCGCCACGTCACGAAGTAGTAGTACACGAACGGGGTGAGCAGGCTGCAGTAGCCGCTGCGGGGACACAATTCAATTCATTTTTTTAATTAAAGTATACAAATATACACCCCTATATTTTAATTATTTAAAAACATTTTGAGGATATTCTTCGCTCATCGTTTTACAAAACTTTTATTATGGGACCAACTTAGACAACGTGAAAAAATGTCAGCCGTTCCATACATTTTGATTGTGTAAGTAAAGTACATTATGTTAAAGATCAGCTAAAAAAAATTCAGGTAAAAATTTTGCAAAATTATGAGCAGAGACAAAATGTCCTTTAAATAGTTTTTGTAGTTATATAAAATAAGGGTTTATAAGTAGGCAAATGATTTGTCATTAGGTCGAATTAGGATCTGAAATTCTATCACCACGAAGTTTTCTTTAAAAAAGCTACGGTATGACAGAGGTAGTCACAGGACGCCCGCCTAGAGCACCAGGGACTCTTATTTTTAGCAGCCTAGCTTTTATGATTAAATGTTATTTTGCTACAAAGAAACAGAATAACATTTAAACAACAAGCTATTTAGAGTACCTAATCATTAACGGGATTCTTACCAAATTTTTTGTTATTAAGTATCCGATGTTCCGGCACAGTTGTATGTATGCGCCACTTTTACATATTTGTTTTTTTATATTTTTGTGTTAAACGTTTTTTACAAACGGTTACAAGCCCTCTTTGTGTACTCACAAGAAAGCCATGATCACGACGAGCGGGAAAAGCGCGATCTCGGCGAGCGCGGCCGCGCGCAGAATGTTGCGCGACTGGAACTCCACCAGCGAGATCAGCAGCCGCGCCACCCACAGCGAGTTCTGGCCCAGCGTCTGCAACACACAACCTAATGTAACAACGCAAGTTCAACACACACCCGGCTGTAACAACGTCCTTTCAACATACAACCAATTGTAACAATGTCTGTTCAATACACAACCGAAAGTAACAACGCCTGTTCAATACACAACTGATTGTAACAACGTCCGTTTAACCCACATTGGGCCAGCGTGTTCCAAGAGCGAGAGCTAAGTTGAGAACAGAACTCAACTTACATAAACCTTGAACCTATTATGACTTATTCGGATAGATATACTTAGGAATCAGTAGAAAATGTTTATACTTTGAACGACCGCCATATATTGATTATATTATACGCAAAATAAACTTTTTGTACCCGAGTGTGAGGTTTGGCATAAAGTTAATAAAAAAATATAAACAATATGTGTTACAATTACTTATTATGAAACGTTTATTATTAAAAACTACCAGTACTTAAAATATCAATACACAAAATGGGCGTTCCGCGAATCACAAACAGTTCATTGTGCCCACATAAACTACTTTCTCTGAGCAAGTCGTGTGGTCACGGCTAGATGGATACATAATGATTTTAAAAATGCCAATTGCTAACAAAACCTTATATTAAAGTGATAGTTAAAAAAACTTATGAAACGCACAAGTTTATATTAATATTTAGAATAAAAAAATATAAACGTTGTTGAACGATAAGTCGATGACATTAAATCTATAATAAATTATGCCATAATCTTACGACAGAGGTAGGCATTTAAATTAGTGAATACTTGTCATATTACCATTTTTGAACTCATAATGAATGATACCTACCTACTATACCAATGATTTTTGTTTGCCTTGACACCGGCATCATCATTGGTTGACCGTCGACGAGGCCACACTCTAAACACAGCCGAAACTAAATTCACCCACACTAGTACAGTCAGCAATGAAATAAGCTGAACATTTCATTGCTCTCAGTCGGTTTCTTTTCAATAAGTGAGGTGCGTTATCAATTTACTGTCTCAATATAATTGAAAATAACTGAATAAATTGTAATGACAATTTATTATTTACACATGTCTCTGTGTTTAGTAGGTATGTCCCCCCTCCCTTTTGCCCCCTGGATGACTGATGATAAAAAAGTTTTTTAAGATCTAGGCAGAATAAAAGGACGGAAGAACCGTCACCTAAGGGTGACTCTCAATTATTATTCCGACAATAGTAAATAATAATTTACGACCGATTATTATTTCCACGACCTCTGTGGTCGAGTGGTTAGCGCGCCGGGTCTGGTGTCGCGTCATCTCTGAGGTCCCGCGTTCAATTTCCGGTCGGGTCAATTTAGAGAAAACTGTTTTTCTGAATTGATTTCGGGTCTGGGTGTCCTCCAGAACTCCTTTGGAGCGGGGCTGTACGGATCGTGCAGACTCAGCACCATATGCTCAGCTTTTTTTTAAAGTTTGCATAAGCAACTAAAAAAAGCTGAGCTGAGAACTACGGCATTTCCAGCTTTACGGGACTTTTTTTTGGGGGCAGCGAGAAACTTAAAAGGTTCCTCAAGCCGTGTGAAACGAAGCACCGTCAGAGGTTTTCTAGAGGGAACGGCATCACGCACTAGTGCGTGTCCTCGTGCCCTACTAGATTCTCCGAGGAGTTTGGATCGGATCGGGAAGGGGAACCCTAGGGCGCCTCTGAAGACTCGGACCTCGGCTCTAGTTGACTGGGTCGTGGGGGTGGGGAGAAGCGCCCGGGTACATGTCTGTACCTGGTATAGAGCGCGTGTGAACCGGCTCGTCGTACGCTTGTTCTACGAGTACGGTGTCTTGGGCCAAACTAGTGTGCATGTTTAGTGTATTCTGTAAATGGGTAGTGGCATTTAGAGGATCGGGCGGGGGGGTTTCAGTCTCGCGCCTCTCAGGTCCGCGCAGCTCGTGGGACGTGACGGCTTGCTTTAGAATTACGACGCCGCTCATGTCTGCTCTGCTAACCACCGTCCACTAGAGCGGAGCTGAGATAAGCCGTTAAAATAAAGGGACTCTATTGGTTGATTTCAACAAACATGTTAACAGCGTATTATTAATAACCTATTTAGATATTAGGTCCTTACCTATAAAATTGACGTTTTGTATAAAATTTTGTAAAATTATATTTTTCATATTAACGTTTTTTTTTTAATTTTCTTAACATCTATTTATGTTAACACTATAAAAAGAACCCCGGACATAAAGTATGGAAAATGTGGTTTCAGTTAAATTTTCTGAGATTTTGATATGTTATAGATTTCATAGTCCTGAATAAAAGTCTCTAAGGGTGCTACCACTGTTTCCGAGTCCCTTTCAGAGTTTCGACTGATTTTGTACCAGATAACAAAAACTATAAACAACAGATGAAATGAAAGAAAAGTAGCGTTACAGGTTAAATCTTATCAATCTATATTTACATATGTAGGCCTCCGCCTACACTCGGCAGTGGGTGACTATGGCTGAAGAAGAAGAAGATATATTAATACTTACATCAAGGATGGTCAACGAATACGAGGCTGCGTGCAGGAGCGCGAACAAGAATATCGGCGTCAGTATTACTGTAGTGGAGTTAAGGAGAGACTTGTCGAAATAACTCGTTATCACAATGTCACAAGGTCGCGTGTTGTAATGTATTATTAATAAATTTAATTATTTTGGCAACGTTGTTAACAAACAGGAACCATAGACCTTAGAAACTAACATTTAAGTTGGTTATAAGCATAACGAATACACAACTCAAAAATGATTTCTGATAAGCTTTCTGTAACTTATAGATGGCGACATACATACTTAGATAAGATGGTCGTACCTAGACAGGAGGGCTTACAATATTAATAATAATTTTATTTCAGATTAAACATCCAATTAAGTAACAACCAACCACTAGACCTCAGCGGCGGTTATAAACACAATACTTACTATTACCTAAGCAAAACAAATACAGAATGATTGGTGTCATATAATTAGCATACTACGTCATGTTGATTATTGTACATAAACGAACAAACTAATACAGATGTTCACCTTGAGGTTATGCTCAAATGTAGGTAAACACTTTGTTACAGCAATACAATGCCTACCAAAAGTTTTACTAACTAATTCATTAATATGCTTAAGAGGCTTATCACAAAATGGGCGCGCTCGCGCTTTCTCAGTACTACGAGCGGCCGACGCCATCGCAAATGTAGCATTTTGTGCAGTTGTAATTACATTTATTTGAAGTTTAATAATTTTTTATCGAATATTTATATAAAATACAGTGAAAAAATTAAAAGTGTAGCAATTAACACTTAAAAAAAAAGTTAAAAAAAAAAATTGTTCAAAAAAAGTATATAATTTGAAATCTTATAAACTAACGTTAATTCTGGTGTACATTTTACTTAATAATATTAATGGAGTAAGGAGATATTTACTGCTAATTCTGATCGTTTTATGGCTTTGAATGGGTTTTTTTTGTAGAAATTCCATTCATATTTCGAAATTCCGAGACCGCTAAGAACTTAACCACTATTTAAGAGTTATTATTATATATTTTTCATATCTTTTGCTTAGTACAGTAGTTTAATCCATGAGCTTGAAAATTGCCGTCGGCGTATTTAATTGAAAACTAGCTTCGGAATTTTGGCTTTATATAAATATATAAAGGAAAATTGCAGAAAGAGAGGCCGCTACGAATTATACTAATAACTATTTTCCCCCGTACAATGAGTTAAATTTGTCTAAGGATTTCAGTTTCTCTGAACAAGAACGCCGAAGATGGGCATTTTATGAAAAATCACGGTCATTATGTAATAGGCCCCTTAAGCAGCAATCTCTTGCGCTGGGTATGGGCTGATTAATTTGATAAGATACATTATATTGCCTTGATATTTCCTTGTATTAAGTGATTAATAAGGATAAGTCCCGATGTAGGTACTCTATTAGTAAGGTTATGGCAGATCGCGGTCTTACGCGACCACTGAGTCATAAACCGTTTTGTCTTAATTTTTAAACATGTGCACCTCCTTTTATAATGTGTTTTTGTTAAAAGACAAATTAACGATTTTATTATTATTATTAACTAGCTGACCCGGCGGACTTCGAACCGCTTTGACAGTTTCCATCATTGAGTTAAATATATATCAATGGTTTCTATGACAACAAAACAAACAAATCATTTTGTATTGAAAAATTAAATTGTCGTTTTTTGTATTTTATTTAATATATTTTTTTAATATAGCCTATGTTACTCAACGCTAATGTAGCATTCTAATGGTGAAAGAATTTTTTTAAATCGGTCCAGTAGTTTTTGAGTTTATTCGTTGCATGTTATGTATGTTACATACATACAAAACTACAAAGGTTTCTTCTTTATAATATTAGTATAGATATACTTGTTTCACTTTTATAGCTGCGAATAATACCTACTTCGTATTTTGTTATTGTTGAAAAGTCCGGCAGATGAGGCAACCGGGGTCGAAGCCTCACACTTCATACTGCACGGAACTATTATGTATTCGTTGTCGATCTGTATCCGTATATATCGATGATATACATTTCAAGTGTTAGTGTTGTGTTAATAAGACTTTATATTAATATCTATTACTCGTATTATTATATGAATTGCAATTTCCCACTCATACGCTGCGGGTACCTTGAATTGGGTACTCGAGTTCCGGTACCAAAATTGCAAGAACCGGCAAGTTTGGATACAAACCTTTTACCTTCGGTACCGGTTCCAAGCCTCGAATTTGGTTGTAATTGGATGAAACAAAACGGATCGACAATATACATCTATATCGATGACATACGATATATTTTTGAAAAGGATACATAAATTGGGCGCGACGTTCATGAATATGAGCGAGTAGAATAGGTAGTGCGCGCTGTCTTCCAGGAAGAAGCGCGCCATGAACTCGCGCGACAGCGATATCTCGCGCGCGGGGATGCGCTGGTGCAGTCGCAGCGCCGACGTTGCTGCGTTGCCTAGCAGCGCCTTGTAGAACGCCGACACTGGGCTAGGGGGGGGCACAAACATTAGATAACATTCATACCAGATGCGCCAAGCCGGCGACGTCACTGATTAATTAAGTTGGATCCACTTCTGTAGCACGCGCACGAACCTCACACCTTTTTATGTAACACTGTTCACTAATGGGCATTTTCAGCATTTTCTGCTTCATCCGGCCTTATTCGCACACACTTGCGCGCGCGCACGAACTGCGCATCTTCGTCATCATCATAATACGGTTTGATTCGCACGTTAGCCGCTCTCAAACACGTCCAAAACTGGGTGCCTAGTGTAAGTTTTTTTTAATATCCGTATTCATTCAATTAGGTTTACAATAACTAAAATTTGTATGGCATTGAAGCAGCGCCTCCTGGCGAATACGAGAGGAGTTAAAATTTTGCTGTTCAAATTCTCGTTTTTGTTAACGTGATCGAATGACGAATGAAACACGCACTTAGCACCCTGTTCTTAAGATGCAAGCAGGTCATGTTCGCGAGAAGACAATATAACTTGCACACGAAGTGTTCGCGAACACGTCCAAAGGTGTTCTTTACTATGTTTCAGACGCATGCAAACCGAGCCGTTCGTGCGCGTGCACAGATGTGGAATGTAGATCCTCCTTTAAGGCGTACACGTTTATAATATTTTTATACTTTTTAATTAATAAATAGCTCATTTGATAGATCATAATTATATTAATTTATGGACAGAGCACTCCAAATACAGCTGTGGCCCACTGCATGTGCAACTGTGCTGTACGGTTGCAGTGCAATTGTAGTGCAGTTCATGTGCGGTGCAGGTGCGGTGCAGGTGCGGCCGTCACACAGAAATGCAGGACTCCAGGTGTACTGCACCCGGACTTGTTCATGAGTAGCGTCTTTCATAGAACTTCATAATTTACTAGTCTGCACAACTGCATCTACACTATACACGGACTGCAACTGCATTTGGTACTACATATTTGTAACATAGGTATAGATCGCGCCAAACCTCTAGTCCCCTCTGAAGTTGGCGCGATTCGCGTCGCAGTAGTAAAAAATAGGCGTCAGTAGGGCGAAGGCGGGGACGAGCGGTAGGGCCTGACTGTACAGCTGCGGAACGAAGCAACTTCAGAGGGGACTAGAAGTTGGCGCGACCTATACGGAACTACGGACGGCTGTACATCAAATTAGTTCAAAATGTTCAACCATATACCATAGACAAACATTAGAAGTCAATTGAAGAAATTTGACATTTTGTAGGTAATATGATGTGAAGCCACAACTTTTGAGGCATTGTGATTTTAACACAAACTGCTAGAACAGTTTATTTTAGTTATTTTCATAGTATCATGTCGTATGGCGTCCTACTGTGGGGAACAGCGGCTGATATTGAAACTATATTCATTCTACAGAAACGAGCGATAAGAACAATCTATAAACTAGGATCACGAACTTCCTTAAGAAATCTTTTTAGGGAGATTGGTGTCCTGACAGTTGCATCTCAATATATTTATAATTGTATAGTTTTTGTACGTTGCAATATCAACTCCTTCACTAAACATGGTGACGTACACAATTTCAATACTAGAAATAAGACAAAACTTGTAATGCCACTGTTCAGGTTACAAAAGGTTCTTGGTTCTTTCTTGGGGCAAGGTATACACTATTACAATAAAATACCAAGTACTGTACTAGATTTACCTTTAGATAAGTTTAAAAAACATGTGAAATCTTTATTACTCATAAAAGGTTATTATACAGTAAAAGAATATTTAGATGATAAAACAGCCTGGTTATAATAAAAACACATTATACTCTATTTGAATCATCATAATAAAATTAATTTATATAATTTTTATACTGATATGATAGCCTTTATCAACAGTGTCCTACAGATAACAAACAGCGTTGCGTTAAATAGATCACTAAGTTTTTATTTAGAGTATCTTGAGTGTGTCATGCTCTCTTTACTGTCTCTGCGGTGGTGGCGTGTGCGTCGGGTCGTTACGTTCCCTAAAATATGGTTGAGTGAAGCGATGGCTGATTCATATGTCATACTCGTGAACGGGTGCCGCCTGTGGAGGCTGGTCTGCTCACGCATACTTATCTTATTTTTAGTATTATTCACTATAATTTGACTTTGTTTTTCTTAAACCATTTTTTACTTTTACGATAGTACTGTAGTGGTACTGTATGACATTGTGGAAATTGCAACTGTTACCTGATGCAAATTTGTTAACGTATATTTTTTATTTTGTGTTTTTTTTTTTTTTTTTTTTTTACATGTTGTGGTTGTCTTTTTTGTGTTTATTGTAATGGAAAGTGTCCTGCTATGATAGGGCATTTTCCAATATTTTTGACGCTGTAAGGGAGAAAAGAGCTGGACACTTGCTGAGTTTCTTGCCGGTTCTTCTCAGTACAAGATCTCCCGCCCAGAGTAGACTTACGAACCGTTGGCATAGTGACATTCATAAGAGCTACTTGTAGCCTAAACTGAATAAATGTTTTTGAATTTTGAATTTTGAATTTTGAATTTTGAACAGGTTGACCGCCGTCGGGCCCAGACACAATAGAAATTCAATTTTTTGTCGGTCAAATGTCGTTTAAGGTGTTAAGGCAATCTACGTCAGGACATAACGCCAGATTAGAACCCGCCAAATCGCATTCATTGAGGAGCTCGGTGACACAGCAGTGGCTATCGCGCCCAGTCTGCGGTTGCCAAGGTTAAGCACCTTCCGCAAAAGCCGTTGGTCCCGGCTACATTAGCAGTCATTAACAACCACCAAATCGCAGTGAGCCTGGTGGTATATGACCCTTTCTTCATATCCATCTATAGCAGTCGTTCCCAACCTTTCTCCGACCATGGACCCTTTTTCTAATTTATTTGTTAGCAGGGACCACATAAACTGTATTTAAAAAGAAAGTAGCTTTATTCAAAACTTAAAAAGTATTTGTAGCGTAAGTTCAGTAGTGACAGTTTATCTTTACACACTTCCTGCTACCAAAAATGCTGATGCGAAACATTTCATGTTCCACCCTGGGACCTAGGAATTAGCAAATAGATAGTAAGTGATAGTGCAGGAATTAAAAAATAACACTGTACCTAGTGCCTTTTGAAAAATATTTTGTGGATTTAATTATGTTCTGTCCCGTGGACCATTACCGATGCTCTCACGGACCATCTGTGGTCCGCAGACCACCAGTTGGGAACCACTGATCTATAGGAAAGGCATGTGCCAGCAGTGGGGACATAAAAATGATATATAAATGGCGATGCTTGATCATAGCCGATCGAGTAGGTGGAGATGCATTAAGTAACAACATTATCAGAAGACTAGCTGACCCGGCAAACATTGTTTTGCCATATAAATTATTGCTGCCTCACTCCTATAAGTCATAGCGTGATGTAATATAATCTATAGCCTTCCTCAATATATGGACTATTCAACACAAAAATTATTTTTCAATACGAACCAGTAGTTCCTGAGATTAGCGCATTCAACCAAACAAACAAACAAACTCTTCAGCTTTATAATATTAGTATGATTGAAAATTGTTTTTTTTTTCCGCATTTTCTAATTAGTATTAAAATAACTAAACTATACATAAACAGTATTCTTTTGCTGAAATTTGTGTGACTTGTAAAATGTGAGCATTTTTGTAAAACATCATTACCATCATCACTGTTATCATCTCAGCTAAAAGACGTCCACTGCTGGACAAAGGCCTCTTCCATTAATCTCCACAAAACCGGTTTTGTGCTGTTCGCATTCAGAGGCTTCACGCAACATTCTAAAGATCATTGTGATTTGTTGATTTGGTAAAATTATAAACAAATAAAATAAAAAAATACTATCTGCTGAGATAGTTCATTACTTTTACGATCACAGGCCAAACACTTCATCAATCTATTCTGCATTGCTCAAACGGAAAACAATAAAGTGGAAAAAATAAAATAGCCTTGTTCAAATAATTTTTAATGCAAATTTTGTTGCGAACAAATTACAAAAACACAAATGTTGAAAAAATTTCCACGAGCAGGATTTGAACCTGCACCCTTCTGAGATTCCGGGTCAGGTGCTCTTCCAATTGAGTTATCGTGGTTCTTACCAGCCCGCCGAAATTATTCGACACTTTTTACTTTGAAAGCCAAAGGCGCCCATTCAATGTCAACAACTACCGTCACTAACATCCGATCATAATATTTTTACAAATATTAAAGATCAGTTAAGAAGTAAGCAAGCTATTTATAAACATTCAAATAATTTTTAACGCAAATTTTGTTGCGAATAAAATATACCGAACGATATAACGAAATAGCCTTTATTCTGACCTAAGTAACATTAAAAATAAAACTATGTTCACTTTAAATTATGTCATGTAACTCAGCATGCCTTTGGACTCCTCCATAGCTGCATGTCTATGTCTGATGCCAATAATCTTGGCCAGGACAGAGTCATCTTTAGCACAGATAAAAAAAAGTTGAATACTCACTTGTTAAACAACGGTAGGACATATCCTATTGTGCACAGGACTGTTAGCAGCCGGATGCCCCAGAGGCCTACATCAATTTTGTTAGCCACAACATGAGCCTTAAGCGCAGGGATGCCTTTTGGTGGGCCAGTGTCTCCAGCTTGTGGGTTTTGCTCTGCCATTTTCTGTGTACAATTAAAATATTATTAATTTATTTCCAGAAACATTTATAGACAAATAACATATATAGCTAGCTAAATAAATAGTGATTCAAAATAGGTGTTAAAAACGGTGTCCAATCATTTGACAAAAAACAAATAATAAATTTTCATTTGTAAAATAACATTCAACAAAATTATACTTGATAAATTTATCACAAACAATTTTTTACAAACTATTGTTTAATAAACTACTCATTAGACAATATATTTACTAAAAAAAAATGCATTATGCTAAAACATTATTACACAAATTAATTAATTTTTAAACATGTTAGTTGGCAAAACAACGTAAGGCATAAATAACATTTAACAAAATGCATTGCTTGGTAAATATTTTATTTACCAAAATCAACGTATTTATGTGTAGGGTCAACTGAAACAATGGCTGGTTAGGTTAGGTTAGAACTGCGACCAGAACAGAATTCTACTTATTTCGCTTAGTTAAGGCAGTGGGTATTTTTTTTAAATGACTAAGTATTTAGGACATTTTACTTTAAGCACGAAATCATATAATATGTGTATGGTCAACTGAAACAATGGCTGGTTAGGTTAGGTTAGAACTGCGACCACAACGAGAGTGCCAGAACCAAATTCTACTTATTTCGCTTAGTTAAGGCATGGAAGTAGTATTGGTACAAAATTATTACTTGCCTATAAATAATCTGTCCAAGATTAAAATTGCAACCATGCAATTTAATAAAAGACAGTGCAATAAAACGAAATAGTATGGCAATAGGTGGGTACCTCAATAAAATTATCTAAAATACCGCCTTTTGTACAGCTTCGCGTAAGTATTGGTTAGAAAATAGTTATTTTTACAAACTAATAATATATCAACTAACTTTTTGTAAAATCACCAATTTGGCAAAAAATTATTTAGTCAAGCGAATATTATTAAAATAATATTTTAACACAAGAAACGCATACTTTACTACTTTTTATAATAAAAAATTATACTGATATGATAGCCTTTATAAACAGTGTCCTACAGATAACAAATAGCGTTACGTTAAACATTTCAATTAGTTTTGATTTAGAGTAGCTTGGGTGTGTCATGCTCTCTTTATTGTCTCTGCGGTGGTGGCATGTGCGTCGGGTCGTTACGTTCCCTAAAATATGGTTGAGCGAAGCGATGGCTGATTCATTATGTCATACTCGTGAACGGGTGCCGCCTGTGGAGGCTGGTCTGCTCTTGCATACTTGTCTTAATTTTATTATTATCAACTATAGTTTAACTTTGTTTTTTCTTAGACAGGTTTTGACTTTTACTAGTACTGTATGACATTGTAAAAAATTTAACTGGTAAATGGTGTTTTTGCAAACTATTTTTTTTTTCTCATGTGATTGTCCTTTATATTATGTGTTTTTTTTTTTTTTTTTTTTTTTTTTTTTATTTGTGATGGAAAATGTCCTTTTATGATAGGGCATTTTCTAATATTTTTGACGATGTAAGGGAGAAAAGATCTGGACACTTGCTGAGTTTCTTGCCGGTTCTTCTCAGTACAAGATCTCCCGCCCAGAGTAGACTTACGAACCGATGGCATAATGACGTTCATAAGAGCTATTTGTAGCCTAAACTGAATAAATGATTTTGAATTTTGAATTGAATTTTGAACAGTAAAAATATTTGCTAAGTTAAACATTTGCGAAACCTGTATTATGTCAAATGATAATTTTTAAAGTAATATGTTTGCGAAATGAATGTTTGTCAAATGATTAATTTTTCAAACATTGTTTGTATAATGATCTTTTGTCATACGTTTTTTGTTAAACAATAGTAATCCGTTAAAAACAATAATATTGTTTGTTTTGCTAAAAAAAGCTTGCATGTTAATGTAACTGATTGTTTTTACAGAAAATGGAATCCTATTATTAAAAAAATTCCTACCATAGGTATGTACCAGTACCAGCAGCCCAATTCCCATAGCAAAATCTGCTGTTTCAACAAATAAGTTGCTACAATATTGTTACTGGTTTTGATATGGGAATTGGTCCACATCAATTTAAGAACTGTAAAAAAAACCCTTTTATTATATTTTTACTTACACTATAAAAACTTTCTGAATAACAAGTTCTCTTTTAATTTTGTGAAATTAATGTGTTAACAAATTATGATGTGCTTTTTGAAATAAATAATTTTAAGTATTATAAAGTTATGCTTGTGAAACTACTCATTAACACAATTAGTTACTTACATATAATTTTACGCAAATATTGTTGCAAACAAATTAAAATTTTAAAAAAGACAAAATGTTGAAAAGATTCCACGAGCGGTATTCAAACCCGCACCCCATGACAGTAGATAGTGTTGATTAATTTCGGAGAGTTGGATTGAGCCACGATAACATAGTTGGTAGTGCACCTGACCCGGCATGTCATGGGGTGCGGGTTCGAATCCCGATTAAGAGTCATGTGACCAACAAAGAATTGAATTTCTATTATGTCTGGGTTTTGTGACAGTCAGTATTAACCATATAATAAAACAACCATACTTAATAAGAGTTACCACATTATTAGGTACTTATCTTTAGATAATAGAACTGATAGATAACACATTCTCATTAAGAACTTAGATGATGTGGAAGTCTTAAATGAATGAATAATTTATAATTGCACAACTTTAAAAAGAGAGTTCTCTATCTTTCAACGATCAAATAAAATTAAGTAGAAAGTTATTATCATGCAATTACCTACATTTCGTCAAAGTGGATCATTGGGTCAGAAGAAAACTTATCGTGCATTCAATTCAATTACAAAAATAGTCAAGACAATTTATCGAATAAAAAATTAACATAACATGACAATCAAGGACTTCAAAAGGAAAACTCGTTTCAATAACCAATTATTATATTATTAAGCTGTGTTGAAGATTGTCCTCCAACACTTAGAAATGTCGATAAAAATACATGATCTTCGAAAACAAACATGTGAACGTATTTGAATACTTACAGAATCTTGATGTGAAGACGTATCAAAACGATGATTTTACTTTCTAAAACTAAATTAGTCCGACGAAATTAAACTCAGCTCACAACGCAGTCAAATCGAACGTGCATGATTTGCTAAATGTCAATATGACAGTCAGTCAGTGTTGCCAGATCCAATTTTTAGAAATCCGTAGGGCTACGCTTAAAAATCGTAGATTGTCTCTACAAAAATCCATAAATCTAAAGACATTTTTTTAAGCTAAACCTTACTATTTAGAGATGGACTGACCTTAAAACTAGTTCCTTGCCGGTAAAGAAGTGAAAAAAAATATAGGAAAATCGCCAAGACGAAGGAAAAGATAATATTTTAATAGTAGTTTTTAATTTTTGTTTATATTCAATTACTGTCGGTGTCACTTTCACGATTATCATTCGCATTTGTAGCCTTTTTTGTAGTATATATTTTAAAATTAAATAATTCAAAATGCTCCTTCTGTGCTTCTAACTCATAGCAGGCAGTTCTTATCACAGAACACATATCTTATTGCACTTTTTGTATTTAAACCTAAAATAAGTCGACATTGAGAGTAGTAGTTGTAACATATGAAGAGAAAGGCAATGGTACAGAGCCATACAGCCAAATCTTGAGAAATCATTACAGACAAATTAACAAAAAACGAAACGCAAGTCGCAGGTAGGCTACTCTTGACGCAAACTCAATCTCAATACAATTCCAATGTGATTAATATGTATCAATATTGGGATAACTTTCGCAATTTCGAAAAGCCCCATCTCGATAATAATTTGTTCACTCATTTTCCACGCAATTTAATTCCAATGTAGCGCTATTATCGCTTTTAAGAGTGCCATTTGAATTTTTTAGAGTTGCGGTTGGTCGCATTCTACAAAGAATAGATGTAGTTCTTTTATTTAATTTTAACTCGAATAACCATAGTCTTTTTGGAATAGATTTATGTATACATCGATAATACCTCCCCTTGGAATCACTAGCATTCCAGAATCTTTTCCATTCTTCCATTAAATATGTTTTAGCTGTTTAGCTTATAATGACCTAATTTGTTTAAATTAAGTCATGTGAATAATTGTGATATGGGACCATATCACCCACTTGAATCGCCTCATTAGCCAATCTGGTGGGTTACTCTTGAAACACAATTGCAATAATCAATTTCCAATCCCAAATCTATAAAATTCAAATGGCACTCTTAAAGGCGATAATAGCGCTACATTGGAATTAAATTGCGTGGAAATTGAGTGAACAAATTATTATCGAGATGGGGCGTTCCGAAATTGCGAAACTTATCCCAATATCGATACATATTAATCGCATTGGAATTGTATTAAGATTGAGTTTGCGTCAAGAGTAGCCTACCTGTCAGCTCTTTCATTTTTTTTTTTTTTTATAGTTTGTTCTCTGAGGAACCGGCTAAGGTCATAGACCATGCTGCCATGTCATTAGTTTCTTAATTTCATTAGTATTATAATCCTAAAGATGATGATGAATGATAATGGAAATGATGATGATGAATGATAATGGAAATGAGAAGTGAGAAATGATATACCCCCAACCCCTCGAGTATCTCAGTAAAGATGTGGGGCTTTACTAAGTCCTCAAGCGGACTTCTTGAGAGAATTTGATTAGTGACGTTGCACTGTTTTGTTTCATTTGCCAACACTCATGCACACTCACGAACACTTAACGGTTAATAATCCACCATTATTTCACATTAATATTCGACTTAACACAAATTTTAGAAAATAAAACAAAACCGCAGACATGACTCTTCACTTTCCCGCCAAGAAGTCTCAGCTCTTTCATTTCCATAATACCAACGCTACGCGAGCGTTGTTCTTCTTTTTTTCTTTTTTTTCTTTAATTTGATTGCTTTGTGCGGTTAGCACATTTAGCCAGTGTCAAAGTAATTTTCTTACAAGTTATTATTTTCGTTGACTATAATGTTTGACGGAGGGGGCTTCCTCTTCCTTGATGCGTATGATTTGGTTGGGCACGATAATATATCTTTTGTTATTATCTAATTTACCTTTCGCCGTTGTTCGTAGGTATAGGTACGCGATTGCGCACATCCAAGCGAGAATAATTAGAACACAAGCACAGAGGTAGGTATCTACCAGTGATGGGCAAAAAGTAATCAGATTAATGATTAGATTACGACTACAATTTGTAATCTTCAATCACGATTACAGAATACAGAAATTAATCAAAAATGTAATCATATCGGTGATTAATGATTGATTATAAATCTGTAATCGTAATCTTGATTACTTTTATGATTGATTAATAAAACCAACAGTCGGAACGTTAAAAAATAAAAGAACTTTATTTTTTTATCAGTCTCATACTCTGTGCTATTAGGATAATTATTTTACGCAAAAAATCTGCTGCATGGTAATTTTTCTGGTACTCGATACTTTCAAACTTAAAAAAAATACTCGATCACGTACGATAAAAGAATTACGTCGTCTCGTATCGTCTCCTTGCGCTCGATTCGTTTGACTGATGCGCACTGAACAAAATAGCGCGTGTGCACTTGTCGACTATCGACAATGTGGACGCGGCGATTGGCTAGCCGGTGATCGTACAATACCCTGTCCTCCGCACCCTTACCGCGCGTCTTACGTAGTAGGTATAATTTATAGTACAATAAAGCCAACCACTCAATTTCTAGATGCATACCTACAAATTGTGATAATTAATGGCAAACTTCATTAACTCCTAAACCATAATTCATATAAACTTAGTTAAGAATAATCATGTAATTTAGATTACTGACTACTGTAATCAAGATTAAAGATTATATGTTTAATCTTGATTAAAAGTAATCACGACTACTTTAATCTGATTAAAAGTAATCATGATTACTTTTAATCAGATTATTAATCTAATTAAAAAAGTAGTTGATTACGCCCAACTCTGGTATCTACCTACCTACACTTTGCTTTTCAGTCATACAAATTTTTAAGACGTAGAGAATTAACACTTAGTTCTGAACTTCTAATTTTAGGTAGGCACACAGTCACAGAAACGGTTCAAAATGCCCTCCTGGGGGTCGACCGCCTAACTCTCTCGCTTTGGATCGCTTTGAAGGCGAGGCGAGGAGGAGGCGTCATCTTGTCATTTCGAAAGCTATATGAAAGCAATATCGAAAACTATAGGCTATAGCTTTCGATATTATACGATATTATATTTGAAAGCGAGGCGAGGGCCTCGCTTTCAAAGCGATCGAAAGCGAGAGTGTTAGGCGGTTGGGGGGCAGGTCGTTCAATGCATAAAACGTCGAAAACACCGATACGACACGCTGTTTTAGTCTCCTCTTCTTATTGGACTGCAGAAGTTTGAAAATGCTACAAGCAAATTGTAATAGTGCGTTTTAGAAGTCCACAAAACATGATTTTCACAAGCTTGGATCCAAATATCTCAAATAATTGAATCTTTTGGAAATCTGAAAAATAAATAGCAAGAATAAACATTATAATGAGGTCGATATCGACATTTTGTTTTTGTACTGTACATCTGCTCTAACTTTGTTGCAGTGTGGCTAATGATAATGTAATTAAATTAAAATTTCCTATTTTCAGGATAAGTGACGGGACGTCAATATAATATAATAATGAAGTAGACCGATCATAAACATACAGTTTCATAGTATTGATATTTTTAAAGCATATTGGGGGTCGACCGCCTAACTCTTTCGCTTTCGATCGCTTTGAAAGCGAGGCGAGGAGGAGGCTTGTCATTTCGAAAGCAATAAGAAAGCAATATCAAAAGCTATAGGCTATAGCATTCAATATTATATTTCGATATTATATTAGGAAGCGAGGCGAGGGCCTCGCCTTCTAAGCGATCGAAAGCGAGAGAGTTAGGCGGTTGGGGGCTGGTCACGTGTTCCCTGTTCACTACGACCTGGGTCTCTTCAAAGCAAGAGTGAATAGGCATTTCCTGTCTAAGCATGTATCACCTTAGGCCACATCCCGCTCACCAAAAGGCAGGTAGGTGGCCAAATAATTAGACGGTTTGCTTAAAAAAAAAAGGTATATAAGCATTTATAATAAAAAAACAGTTTTAACGATAAAGAACGTGAAATAAAAATTGTTATTCCGTGTTGGCTCATTCAACTTAAAAAATTACGCAAAGTTGCAACTTGACGTTTTAGTGGCAACACTTTTTGATTGACAATATTGTTTTCAGTTTTTTGCAAATATAGTGCATTATTCAATAATATTAAGACAACATAATACTTGTAGATGAAAAGTAACGTTATCCTTTTGTACAATCGACGTTTCTGATCGCTTTTTATTTGAAAATACGCTGCAATTTGGCATTTTTTGCTCAGGTCTTATCGCGTGCACCGTGATTTGCAAATGACGCTGGATCACGCTGGAACTAGTTTTATATATAACCGATATGATCGGCGGTCATATACTTTTGGCAGAAGGGAACGCCTGTTCACTGTAAGGCGTTCCCCTCTGGCAGGTATTAAACCAACTGGAGACGCCACTGCGTCTCCGGTTGGTTTAAAGCTCTAAGAGATGATCACTACATAGTATAAAACAAAGTCGCTTTCTCTGTCCCTATGTCCCTTTGTGTGCTTAGATCTTTAAAACTACGCAACGGATTTTGATGCGGTTTTTTTTAATAGATAGAGTGATTCAAGAGGAAGGTTTATATGTATAATACATGCATATAGTAGAGCAACACTGATAATATCAGCATTGCAACCGTGCGAAGCCGGGGGCGGGTCGCTAGTAATAAATAAAATAATAATATTGATTTTGAAACGAATATTGTGATATTGGTTATTTTGTATCGATGTATCGATATATCGGAAAATAAATATCACCTAAAAATATCGATATATCGAACAAAAAATATCGTTATATCGATATATCGATATTTTTTCAACAAGCCTACTGCTCACTGCTCACTTCAGCTGTGAACTATTATTAAGTTACTCTATGGCTAGACTTCTTGGCGGGAAAGTGAAGAGTCATGTTTGCAGTTTTGTTTTATTTAAAATTGGTTAAAATTGGTGTTATATCGAATATTAATGTGAAATAATGGTGGATTATTAACCGTTAAGTGTTCGTGAGTGTGCATGAGTGTTGGCAAATGAAACAAAACAGTGCAACGTCACTTTTCATATTTAGGACTTAGTAAAGTCCCACATCTTTACTGAGATACTCGCGAGGTTGGGGGGTATATCATTTCTCACTTCTCATTTATATTATCATTCATCATCATCGTACAGAAAAGAAATATTGTTTATTTATGTATTACTTGTTAGAAAAATTACTTTGACACTGGCTAAATGTGCTAATCCACGAAGCCATCAACAAAAAGAAAAATAAAAAAAATCTATGGCTGAGAAGGAAGAAAGAGTACGTACACGAAATTAAATGGCTATTGTAATTGTGAGTTTGTTAGGGATTTTGCTTTGCTTTGCACTTTAGTAGTTCACAATTTACAGTTTTACACACGCATTCTATCGGTCTGTTTGTGATTTTATTGTGTAATAAATAATATTATAGAAAAATGATTGGCTCTAGTTTATTACGAAACAAATTTATGTCCGCTATGAAATCCGTTAAACATACTAAGTATTTTAGTACAATCACATCTGTGTTAGAAAATACAATAATCGGCGATGTGTCCGAGGTTAAGGTTAGTATCCTAACATATAATTTAACTGTTAAACGTTTTGTTACCTATTTGGCACGGTGTAAAAGTATAAACATATTACAGGGCTGGGTGAAGAATTTGAGAATACAAAAGGAACTTATCTTTGCAGATGTTACTGATGGCACGTGCGCTATAAATTTGCAGGTTGTTATACCGAAAAGTCTTCGAACCGATGCCTTGACTTACGGCAGTTCCGTTCACATCACCGGTAAGCTGTCTAAAAGCCCTAGAGGGCAAGTTGAGCTAGTAGCCGACAACTTGAAAGTATTAGGAGGTTGCGTGGTCTTGGATGGATACCCTTTTAATCCCCGAACGACGCATCCACCAGAATATATTCGTCAATACATGCATTTACGAAGTAGGACGAAATATATGTCGGCCATTCTGAGAGTAAGAAGTGCAGTCACAAAACACATCAATGATTTTTTTCATTCAAGAAATTACCTAAACATTCACACACCAATTTTGACATCAAATGATTGCGAAGGTGCTGGTGAAGTTTTTAAGGTACAGCCTGATAAAGAAGAAACAATTAAAGCTATGATGCAAGAAGGTATTGATGCAGATTCAGTGTATTTTGGTTCTAAAACTTTCCTGACGGTGTCTGGCCAGTTGCATCAGGAAGCAATGTGCAGAGGTATGGGAAATGTATACACTCTGGGTCCAACATTTCGAGCTGAGAATTCTAGATCTCGCCTGCACTTGTCCGAGTTTTATATGTTGGAAGCAGAGATAGCGTTTTGTGATAGTATGGAGAAATTACAGTTTACAATTGAAGATTTATTAAAGTATATTTTTGTTAAGACAAGGGACACAAATGAGAATGACTTATGTATAATAGATAAAGAGAATGGTAAAGTACCTTCCTGGATTGATAGTAAGTTTATAACCCTTACTTATGATGAAGCTAGAGATGTTTTGAAAAAGAAAGGTTCAAATGTGACAGATGAAGGAATTAATAAAGAACAAGAACTGGCACTTGTAGATTACTGCAATGGGATTCCTGTGTTTGTGATCAGATGGCCCAAGGATATGAAGTCATTCTACATGAAAGAATGTTATGATGATAATACAAAGGTAAAGTAACCTACCCTTTTATTTTTTTATTTATTTATTTGGGAAAACAACAATACTACAAATGTCATTATCTTTTTTTTGTTTTTAACAGGTAGATGCTTTGGATCTCTTGACACCAATCACTGGGGAAGTAGCGGGTGGCAGTCTCCGAGAAGAAGATTATGAAAAGTTAAAATCAAAATTACCGTCAGAAAGACTTAATTGGTACTTAGAACTAAGAAAGTTTGGTAACATACCCACGGGAGGCTTTGGGCTGGGCTTAGAGAGGCTCCTACAAGTTGTGTGTAGAGTCAGTAATATAAAAGACACGCTGCCATTCCCTCGGTGGCCACATAACTGTGACATGTAAAGTCAAAGCCTATAACTTTCCCACTGCTAGGCAAAGGCCTCCATCATTAAAATCAAATCATCACTAAAAAAATAAAATAAAGTAATAATCATTGAATAAAGGAGTGTGGCGGGTTGATGCAGATTCGCATTTCATTCAAAGTATTCTGATTTAGCAATTCGTACATTCTAAGTTTAGAAATACTCTCAATTTGTACAAAATTATTGCTTTTGCTGGGTTGGTACAAATTCGCATTTCGTACAAAGTTTTTTGGTATAGCACTTAGTGCATTTTTTTAGTTTGTACAATTTATAGGTTGGTACAATTTCGCAATTCTTTAACATTTAGTAAAGAAAGAAAGAAAAACATTTATTAACCTCACACAAAACAAAAAGACAATTACAAAAACAAAGATAAATATAGTAAGATGTTAACAAAATTTTTTAATTATAATTTTTTTATATAGCGATTTTATTGGTGATTTTCTTAGTTTGTACAATCTAAAGGTTGGTACAAATTCGCATTTCGTTAACAATTAGTAAAATATCACAAATGTTTATGATAATTGAGATTTTAAAAACCCGTACACCGATAATCATACTAATGAGACTATAAAGTCTCATCAGTCCGATCATTGGACTAAATAATCGGATTACTGATACAAGATGTAAAAATAAAAATGTGCATTCGCTTGTATTTAATAAATTATACCCAGATAAATAATAAATTCCACAAAAAAAAGTTTAACTCCTACAAGACATCGGTTAATACATCGTACATTTCTCTCTGTATAAACAGCAACAATTTTTATCTTTGTAACTCTCCCCATCATTTACGAAGGAAGAACTCATTTAAACATTCTATAATGTCAGTGTCGCCCTTTTCAAAATCATTTAGAAATAACTCTCTATCTTTTATTAATATACTAGTCAAAACAAAATAGGGGCCACCATATATTTTCAATGGCATTGAAAATGTATTGGGTTTGGGGGCAGACAAATAATTAAATTAAATTAATTGATTAATTTTTAATGTTATCACAAAAAATGTCGTCGTAACTAATAACAAAATTTTTATCACTATGCTTTTTGGTGAAATCAGCAATTTTCATAAAAAATATACCATGTAAAAAATTATGAATTAAAAAAGAAACTGTAGATTGGATAATTTTTGGAGTTTGTTCAGTATCGTGTGTGTCCCCCCCTCTTTTGTGCACATTCTTCAAGTCTGGTAGGCATACTCTCCACCAAGTGGTGCACTGTCTCTTATGGAATTTGTTCCCAGCCCGTTTTTAGCATGTTGATGAGCTGTCTTTCGTTATTTACGGGTTGGTTTGTGACCCGGGCGCTTCGTTTTAACAGATCCCACATGTGTTCAATTGGATTAAGGTCTGGGCTATAGGCAGGCCATGGCAACACCTGAACATTAGCTTCATCTAGAGCTTCCCTTGTAGCTCTAGCTGTGTGAGCGCGGGCATTATCGTGCATTAAGCGGAATCCTGCACCAATTCTTTGTGCAAATGGCACCACATGGGGTCTTATGACCTGTTCAATGTATCGCTGAGCTGTTACCGTGCCTTCGTTAAGAATTACGAGCTCAGTTCGACCCTTTAACGAAATTCCTCCCCATACCATTACGTTGGGACCACCAAACCTGTCACTTTCATGGACGCAAGCATCTGAAAATCGCTCACCTTCTCGTCTCCACACTCGAATGCGACGGTCATTACTAAAAAAATTCACTTTGCACTCATCTGTAAACAATACTTTGCTCCAATCATCCATATCCCAGGCCTGATGCTGCCTTGCGAACCTTAATCGGTTCGCACGATGCGCGGCTGTCAATGGAATTCGTACTACACGCCTCCTGGTGAACTGATGGTCTTCGTGCAACTGATTTTTAATCGTTTGATCACTTACGCGGGTATCCGTTGCCTGGCGCAAGCGGTTTTGTAAAGAGCGAGCAGTAACAATTCGCTCTCTGCGCGCAGTTAGGCGTATGTACCGGTCTTCATGTGCTGTGGTTGCTCGAATCCTGCCCGATCCTGATCTTCTGGTAACTCTTCCAGTCTCTTGAAATCGATTCCAAGCATTCTGTATCGCTCGCCGTGAAAAACCAAGCTGCAGAGCTACAGAACGTTGTGAATGGCCCTCCTCAACCAATGTTATAGCCCTAGTTGTGGTTTGCAGGTCCATATGTCTTCGAATCCTTGGCATTGCTCTTTTAAAATGTTTATTTACTCACTAACAAAGCAAGTTTTAGCTGTCCGCAATAAAAAATCCAGTGTTTAAATGACTCAAAAATTCGTTTTAAAATAGGGTAAATTCAAGTGGATACAAAAAAAAATACTCATTCTACCTACTTAAAAAAAATATGCGAGTGACATACTCTCAAATGTTTGTCCACTCTTAAGGCAATGTAACAAAGAATAGTTAACTTAGTTAGTTAATAATAAATAAACTCTTCAGGAAATCGCCTTTGTACTTCAGTCTTTTTTTCTTGCTTGAGTCTTTTTTTTTCTTCGCTTGTCGCAGACCACGTTTGGAAAGATAGATTATATGATATGTGCAATATCATTTCCATGCAACGAATCCAGGCATGTAATGTTGATAATCCGTATTGATAAGCATTTTCATTTTCAGGCCAGGCTATTACTTTCGTTAAATCATTCATTTGTCTGGGAGTTGCTCCGCATATTGTACAAGTAGAACTAGAAGGCGTATCTGTTAAAACTTGTGCTACTTTTCCGTCTATCATCGTCAGAAAAAGTTCATGCTTGACTTGAACTCTCACGCCTTCTTTATTAATTATGGATGGAAGCAAAGTTTGTATTTAGTTTTTTACTTCATCTACAACAGATTTTGTTTTCTCCGGTGTTTCTTTGCAAAATTCAATAGATATAGGCCGACAGAAACAAACAGATGAAGGCACTGGATTTTGCCATACGATTATATTATTAAATTAATTTTTTTACAGTAAATGTTCAAAATTCCTGTCTCTAACCATTATGCACAATCTGCAACGCCTAATAAAATTGTTACGTAATCGCCGGAAAGCACGTCTGTTATTCATAATTTGTACTTTAGCAGTCTCGAGCTTTTGTCATAATTCTTGTTTAGTGTTGTTCTCTCTTTGATATACCATTTCTTTAAAATAGCCCCAAATAAAAAAGTCTAATGGATTAAGGTCGGGCGACCGGGGTGGCCATGCAATAACTCCGCCTTTACCAATCCACCGGTCGGGGAAGCGCTCATTCAAGTGTTGTCGAACTGCTCGAGCGTAATGAGGCGGGGCACCGTCCTGTTGCAGCTACATTTCTTCTCTTATTTCTTCCGGAACTTCAGCTTGGTTGAGTATTGGGTTCAAATCATTTTGTAAAAAATTTAAATAAGCAGCACCGTTTAGCCTTGGTGGCATTTCGTGTAGCACCAGCTTCTGGTCAATGATACCAGCCCACATGTTAATACCAAACTGATGCTGGAATCGATCATTTCTGATGATATGTGGGTTCACTCTGGAGTAGTAGTGTAAGTTATGGATGTTGAAAATTCCCGCTCTTCTAAAACTTGACTCACCCGACCATAACACTTTATTGAAAAACTGCGGATCCTCTCTGTGTAGCCTTAACATCTCTCTACAAAATCGCACTCAAGGTTTATAGTATATATATATATGTATAGCTGGCAGCAAAGCTTGAACTCGTTGCACGTGGTAGGCATGATATCGTTTTCTTTTTATAATACGCTGCACCGTCGAACGTGGGATCCCGAGATTTCGTGATATTTGGCGTTGGCTAATCGGTATTAAGATTCGGAGTTAAGATTGGACCCCGGTGGGTCCAATCTTAACTCTCGCAGTATTTGCTCTTCACTGTCAAATCGTACCACTGGTCTACCTGCTCTCGGAGCATGAGTACCGGGTAAGACTCCCTTCATGTACGCATTATGCACGCGCAAAATGACCCTGTAGTCCGGGAAACTGTCTCGGTTAGGGTACCGTTGTTGATATTCCCTAGCAGCAGCCCGAGCATTGCCGTCGCAGAAGCCATAAAGAATAATCCCAGCAATACGAATATCTTAATATACTACTCAAAAGAAAATAGGGGCCACTAAGTATTTTGATTGCTACGTGAAAAATATAGTAAACAGTAATGGATATTTATTAAAATAACATGTAACAAAGATTTTGTTTTAACTTATGCTAATAACCATTTAATTGTGTAGTCAACTGTTTCACTTATTTCAATTAACATGAAATTAGTCCATTGTCAACAGCAAAAACTAAACAGAAACTCTTTGCAAAAAAAAACAAAACAAAAACTGACAAGCTGTTTTTTTTAATGGTTTAGTAACGGGTGTGTCCTCCTCTCCTGTTTTCACACTCCTGGAGCCTTGAATGCATACTCTCGATTAAGTTTCTGATGTTTTCATCAGGTATCTCTTCCCACGCACGTGTCAGAGCATCCATAAGCTGTTGCTGGTTGTGAACCTCTTGCTCATGCTCCCTAACCCTTCGTTTTAATTGATCCCACATATGCTCTATTGGATTTAAATCCGGACTATACGCTGGCCATGGTAGGACACGAATATGGGAGTCATCCAGTACAGTCTGAGTGGCCCGAGCTGTGTGTGGGCGGGCATTGTCATGCATTAACCAGAACCCTGGCCCCACTCTCTGTGAGAATGGAATCACATGAGGCCTGATGACTTCATCGATGTACCGTTGTGCAGTTACTGTGCCTTGATTTAAGAAAACCAGCTCAGTTTTGCCTTGTAAGCTAATCCCAGCCCAAACCATCACACTAGGATCTCCAAAGCGGTCAATTTCCTTGATGCAGACATCGGAAAATCTCTCATCCTGTCGTCTCCATACTCTAATCCGCCGATCATCACTACAAAGCTTCACTTTACACTCATCTGTGAAGAGCACCATACCCCATTGATTCATGCTCCAATCTGAATGTTCGCGGCAAAAACTTAAACGATTTCCACGTTGAACCCTAGATAAAGGAATTCGTACTACTCGGCGTCTGGACCTTTGCTGGTCTTCATGCAGTCGATTACGTATCGTTTGGTCACTTAACACGAGTCCCCGTTGTCAACCGTAGGCGATTTTGTAACTTACGTGCCGTCACAGAGCGCTCTCGACGGGCACTCAATCGGATGTAGCGATCCTCTTGTGCCGTAGTCACTCGCACCCTGCCCGATCCAGGCCTTCTTGCAACACTGCCAGTCTCTTGGAACCGATCCCACACGTTTTGGATGGCTCGGCGAGAGAAACCCAACGAAAAAGCTACAGACCGCTGTGAATGACCTTCAGCAATCAATGTAACGGCTCTGGTGGCAGTAATGGTATCCATATGCCTTCGTTGACGTGGCATTATTAACAAAAGATGTTAAAAGAAGCAAAAGATGGACAGAAATAGTTTTTTAACAGAATAAAATTGTGATTCCATCTGAAAGAAATTTGACCTGAAACTCGTTTTTTTTTTATTTGCTTCAATTTCTGGCCAGCTGTAAGACTTAAACACCAGCATTAAAGAAGTTGGATACTGAAGGAGGCCGGACATCATTAATTAGTCACTTATTAATTAGTTTACATCTAAAAATTTACTCAAAAACAGAAATATGTAAGTGGCCCTTATTTTCTTTTGAGTAGTATACATACTTCTTTATAAATAATATACTAATAAACATATTAAATATACTTACTAATAAATAAAAAATATGCTGCTAATAATGCTGTTAGTACACACAAAAACCTTAAGCCTATGTTAGTATGTTAGTAATAATAATAAATATAAATAAATAATAATATCTGGAAAAAAAACTCCACAGTAAAATGTGTGTTATAATATCATCATCATCATCATCATCATCGGCCTATCTTAGTCCACTGCTGGACATAGGCCTCCCCTAATGAGCGCCATAGCGCCCTGTCCTCAGCTTGACGCATCCAGCATAATATACTAATACATAAACTTAATAAATGGTGGCTATACAGTTAACAGATTATTACAGTGTCACTAACCGCACTGATGCCTCGCGTTAAGGCTTTTGGTACCAGTCGCTAATCCGCTGGGGTGAATGGCTTATTTTTTTTTAATACCTGTTACTGAAATAGGCACACCGATGTTTCACAGGGTAAGTCTGATCCATTTACCAACATGGAAAAGACACCCCTAGCATGGTGTCTAACCTGTAACACAAAAACTAAACTAAACAAAATAGTGTCTCCACGCCAAAAAGTCGAGACTTTCTAATGTTAAAAAAAAATCAACTAAACTTCACAAATTAAGCTCTTTTTTAAAGAGTTTTCAGCACCGTGGCATATACAGTCACAAATGCTAAAAATATCAGCGACTTCAAAGCATATACAGCCCTCCTTCGTCACTTTTTAACCTTCAAACAAACAAAACACCACCATGGATGCTTTAACCCTACATTATTTAAAAAAATATAACAAAATACAATTTTCCACAAAATACTCTAACTTAATCTTCCCATGAGGATTTAAAGTCCCTGATGTGCCATTCACCAAGGTTTTTACCGGAACTACAGTTCAGATGGTGGAGTTACCCTGCTCAAGCGATGAAAGAGGTGGAAACTTAAGGCTTTTATACGTTTAAATTTTTTTAAACTGGAGGGATGTTTAAGTAAAATTTCGGCAATCCCTGCCGATTTGGCTTTAATAATCTGCAGTTCGCTTTTGGGATCCCGAGAAGTCTCTACGATATCGTCCGAGCATACAAGTTTATTAAGTTCCCTAATTTGAACTCGTAATCCCTCTACCGTTGTCGCAGGTGTTGCATCCCGAATCTCCACCTCGTAAGTGAGCTCGTCTTTATGAAGCAAGTTAAAAGAAATTGGGCGTTCCATTTTAAAATTTAAGAAAAAACCAAAATATAAGCTGGCTTCAGCAATAGGCAATTTAAATTTAAGTACACAATAATAATCCACAGAAAATAGTAATAAACCGAACTGAACACGCAGTATTACAACAATAATACAATTAAACAAATGTATTAAATAAAATTTCAATAAATAACACTTTAGGCAAGTTTAATTTGCGTGGAGACTTATCAAAACAACATAAAATATTCATAAAAACACAAATGTAAAAAAATTCAAATATAAACACAAATATAAATTTATCGGATTCCGTGCCTAGGCACGCGAGACGGTGTTTCTTAAAGCTAATCCCCACGGTTCTGGAACGTTACTGGTACTCTGGCTTATAAGTTATAGCAAAAGACATAACCTCTATCCCTAACCAAAACACACGTTAAGTGCGCCACTGTTACACTTGAGATTTTGTTCCTCTTGGGAAAAGGAAGAAAATCCCAAATGCAAACTCCAGTAGGTGTTGTAAAATAAAACTATTGTTTCACGGCTAGGTAATAAAGGGTCCGCCAAATAACTTATTTTTTTGAAAATGCTATAAAAAAAAAACTACTGAATATTTTCTCAAATTTCTTTTTTTATTTATAAGTACAATCCTTCCGGTTAATAATGGAAAATAATTTCATTCAAATGGCTGCCTCGGCTGGCCATGCAGTAGCCTACACGATCGGTCCAATTTTTAAGCACATTATCGATTGTGTGCAGCTGTATTTCACCAATGGCTTCACGAATATTGTCCTTTAAAGCGTCAATTGTCTCTGGCTTGTCGGCGTAACATTTATCTTTAAGGGCACCCCACAAATAATAGTCCAACGGTGTCAAATCGCAGCTCCGAGGTGGCCAAACGACATCAGCTCTGCGGCTGATAATGCGATCTTCAAAAACAGGGCGCAAAACATCGAGTGTAGCTTCGGCTGTGTGGCACGTAGCGCCGTCCTGTTGAAACCAAATGTTGCCAATATCCTCCTCTTCAATTTTTGTGAACAAAAATTCGTTCAACATGGCCCGATAACGATCGCCATTGACTGTAACGGCCACTCCTTGCTCATTTTCAAAGAAAAATGGCCCAATTATGCCTCTGGACCAAAATCCGCACCAAACAGTGACTCGTTTTGGGTGTACCGGCTTTTCAATGTATGCGTGCGGGTTTTCTGTGCCCCAAATACGACAATTTTGCTTGTTTACATACCCGCCAAGATCAAAATGAGCTTCATCCGAAAAGATGATTTTTTTGGCAAAATCGGCATCTTCTGTAAGTCGATCGCAGGCCCACTCAGCGAAGCGAAAACGCATTGGATGGTCAGTTGGCTTCAACTCCTGAACCAATTGGACTTTGTATGGCGTCATACCAAGGTCTTTATGCAAAATTCGTCTCAATGATGTCTCCGAAATGTTCAATTGTTGAGAACGACGGTGAATTGATGTTGATGGCGCTTCACGCACACTTTCTGCCACAGCATCGATATTCTCGGGTGTACGCACTGTTTTTGGCTTTTCACGCTTTGGTTTATCGATGAGGATGCCAGTTTCTTTCACTTTTTTCACAAGATAACGAACATACGGAGCTGACGGTGCTTCTCTTCTTCCAAAAACCGTACGCAATTTTCGCACACATTCTGCAACATTACCATGATTTTCAAAGTAATGTCGCAATATTTCCCAGCGTTGTTCAAGCGTATACACAACCATATTCGCTCAGCGGAAGGATAAAACTAATTATCTGTCAAATCAGACATGAGCTAAGTGTTACCATTCACGAAATAAGCACTAGTTAAAAAAAAAAACTTTAGATGGCGGACCCTTTATATTTTATATAAACACTTTAATATCACCAATACAATAAACAAAACTTTGGGTCGAATGTGACCCGACAGGTTAATTTTCACAATAATTTTATTATCAAAAAACTTTTCCTCTATAATTAATCTAAATCGTATTAACAATAACACACCCTAAACCTTCAGAAACCCTATGGGTCAAAGTGACCTAGCAGGTTACTGAGACAATATAATTTTATTAACGGGTTCTATAAACTACCTAACCAGCCAGCTAATATTTCAGCGGAAGAGCTATGGTCGTGGGTGGTTGGGATAAAGCCAGTACCGTCCGGATAATTCACACTAGTGAAGTAACTAACTTTTACCTATGAGGTAAATAAATGATTAAGCAATAAATAAAATTTGAGTAACTATTAAACCCGAGAAACCGTGGGGGGCTTAGGTAATTAAATTAAAGATTAATGGGCGCCAGGGTCGTAGAACCGACCCAAATCTGGAGACGACGATGACGATGGAAGCCGTTATTGGGCGAACTCGAAGATCCTCAAGGAAGTGCAAGTCAACACACCCGACTGGGGTTGTGTTGTATGGTCAAAGATAAAAAAAAGGGTTTTAAACAAAATTTAAAAGGGGAATAAAAAAATACCGTACACGCCTGCCCGTCCGCTAAGCGGAGTCAGCCGTGTCACTGCCGTCGACTCACACAGGAGGAGCTTGCCGAGACCGGCCGAGGAGACGGGTCTCGCGTCCAGGCTACAGGCTCGAAACCGGTTCTGGATCCTGGCGGCGAGACGAATCAGCTCGTACCTCTCCTGTAATTGACATTACGGGGCCTTAGCACTATACACTCAGTATCGATTATTGGATCCTGTCCCGCAGTCCACTCTGTCTCAAATCCCGAGCGGCAACCAGTCAGAATTAGGGGCTGGCTATTCAACGCGGTTGGCAAACGCAACTTAGCGCTGCGATTTACCTATACACCCACACTGGTCCAACAATATTAACCAACACTTTCCAATCTATCGCTAACCCACATTCACTAAAATAAAATGTTCAACAATGCTACTCGATCCGACCAAACAATGAGTTTTGTTACAGGGGTCGTACCACGACTGGCCCAAGATGCAGTGGTGTTTTAATAACCATGTGGTTCACCATAACTAGGCTTGGGCGCCGCCGCCGCCCCAAGTTGCAACCTCGAAATCAATGCAACTCATAGGTTGTCAAAAGGATGACTTTTACGAATGCATAACTACGTCCCGAAGGTAATTTATTATCAAGTAGGAACTTACGTGATGTTGTAAGGGGAGGCCAGCACGTGTCGACAAGCAGCGGCAGGCAGCGACGACCGGGAACGTCTGTTACAATTGCGTACACGAAATCCTGCAACGAAACGACCACTGTTCATCACATTCACAAAACCTCCTTGCCGACGAGGCCTTCCAAATCACTACACCAATTCATCACAAGTTCTTATCGAAGCAAAAAGTTTCCAACAGCCTGGAGCGGGTCGTTCCCAGGCCTCCAAAACCCCATTGTTCTCGAAAAATCAAAGTTCATACATTGATTCCCATCGCCTCCAAAAATAAATTAAATCAAATTAAAACTGTTGTATTGATTCCCACCGCCTCCAAAATAGTACAGTTGCCATAAAAAACGTAAACGTGAAACGATAATTTCAGTTCGATCAAAGAAAAGATGAATGAAAAACAATTTAAATTTAAATCCTTTTATTACTGAGTTTCGATTGTTTTTTTAAAATAAAATCAAAGAACTAGCTGTAAATATACGGTCTATAATAATAATTACAAAATACAACGTATTAATAATGAGTCGGTTAAAAGGAGTTTATTTTAATATAAAAGATGCCTAGTATAGTTACTGTTATAGTGAAATAAACTTTTTTTATATAAATCACAGGCTAAAAGGTAATTAGTTGTCTATCATAATAATTTAATCACATCACAAAAAATCAGTTTTATGTGCTAACTGAAGTAGTTAGCACATAAAGCTGATAACCCTCTCCAATAACATTCAGTAACACGTAATTAGAATGTGCTATCACTATCGCAGGTAATCAAACTTATAATTATTAATTATTTTGATGCTCATTAGATGACAATCTTAAAACTAAAATATAAAAATATAAATTCGATGTATATAAGTCATTAATCATGTAAATATTTTTTTTTGTAAATAGTTAGAATCTTTTTCGAATCCTCAACAATTAAATCGTTAAAAAATACAAATTAGTTTAGTATTGATCACATGATCATATCACAGAAAATCAACTTTATGTGCTAACTACTTCTATAACCTTCTCCAATAACATTTAGTAACTTTTTAATAACAATGTGTTATCATTATCACAGGTAATCAAACTTATAATTAATAATTATTTTGATGCTTATTAGATGCCAATCTTAAGAAAATCGCTTACAAATTATTTTGTACTGGTCAAGGGCTTCGGCGATGGTTATAATTTTCTGTCTATACTTATTTTCAATTATGTGTATTTTTAAATCTTTATTTATGGACTTTCGGCTTCGATTTTTTGAGGGACTATAATATTTTTCATAATACTCCGCTTGTTCACGAATAGTAAAAAGTAATTCCAGTAATCGTGGTTTGTTTTTAAGCTCACCATTAAGATTTTTATGCCAGCTTTCAACTAAATTAGTTGTGCGGTGACGCTCACCTTCACAATTCCAAATCGCGTAAGGTATACTGGCATTGTTGAGCCATGTATCAACAAAGTAGTTGTTGAATTTTGTGATCTTTTCATTTACTGGCGCTGATTCCATGATGGTTAACCATCCATCTTCTACATCAGTAACCGGTAAATGAGCCAAAGCAGCACATCTATCTACATGATCTTTGTCTTCGTTAGCAGAAATATTAAGAACTTTTGATTTTTTCTTCAATGCCTGTTTAAAATGGAAGTTACAGCCTTTCACGATGACGTCCGGTAAACACGTTCGAATAGCATTGATGGCACCTAACTCAAAATCCAGAAAAACTTTACGTGGACGCCATTCTGGCAGATTTTGTTTGACGGAGTTAAAAAAAATATCGTATGTTCTTTGCTGCTTATTAGGTAAAAGTGCAAAAAGTAGAGGTATTATATTCGTTACATGTTCATTACTACCAATATCCGCATGCATCGAGTATAATTGATAGAAAGGTGATGCACAACTTTTAAATGTGCCATCAAAAAAAAAAGTTTCTTTTTCACTTATTATTTTTCGAGATTTGCTTAACGAAAATATGAGTATGCGTTCCTCTCTGTTATAGTCCAATAATAAAAAAATCCTTAAAACATGCAGGGATTTCCACATCGTTCGTGTCAGTAAACAGAGTTCTAGTAACATCAAAACTTGCATTTCTTGTTCTGTATAAACTACTTTTAACACTGCTAAAACTGGGCACATCTTGTAACAAATCAAAACCTTTATCAATGAAGATTTTCTTAGTATTTTTATAAATTTTTGTTATAGCAGTTGGAGTGTTAACGTACTCTAGGCATTCTTTTTTGAATTCTTGTGTCAGTGACAAACGCTGCGTTTGTGGTAAACAAGTATGATGATCTTCACTCAGAATTCTAGTTCCTAAAATTTTTACTTTTGCATTACAAGTTCTATTGTGCGTACATCGCCACATTTGCGAACCGTTTTTCAATTTGTGGTGAAGAAAATGTCTGTAGTGGCCTCTTAGGAGGATTTTCTTGTTATCTGAAATAATTTAATTTGCCATTTTTATACCATCTCATTTAAGGGGAGTTACAGAGCATAGCTTGTGTTTCAACTCTTCTAAGAGTTGTTACAAATTTATTTATATATTATTATTTTATTTTCAATTCCGTGAATGGGAGTACACACTAGCGACAAACATTACATTAAACCAAATAAATAGATTAATATTATTAATTTCTCATTTTCCAAATTAAATTAACAGCATCAATCTGCGCTAAATCATATTTTAACCTATCTCCATTCATCATCCTATATATAAATGAATTAAGAACTGAATAGTACTTCCACTACTAATATAAATAAATGGATCCCAAAACCAAGTGTTCTAGGAAAAAAATAATTTCAAGGAACTTATAATTCAAAAACATAATAAATAATAATACATAAAAATATCGTTTTATTGTAATGTTTGTGACTAGCAACTACTACGCATTCCGGGAGTGGATATAAATTTAATTATACCGGAATGTAAACAGAAAAAGTTCGGAGCATACCGAATCTGTGTCTGTTCAGTATTCTCAGGACTTTCACTAGGTAGGTACCTACTATTTATGACTTTGCATAGTTAAAGATATTATAAAAACTAAAGTTTACTTACTGGGACCAGTGATAAATTCCAAATTTGTTCCCGTGCTGGGTCCAGCAGTATCATCATCAATGGTTTGACACTCTTTCATTTTAACTGACACTAGCACAAATAGTAATATAATAACAATATGTACATAGAGTGCACGTTGCAAGAGAAGAGAACAAGGTCAACTGATAACAAAACATTGCAATTATGAAGGATGATCGATTCCCAACAAACAAGTTTCGTGCTGTCCCGCTCTAACTTATCCTTGTAAAAAAATACCACGCGTCGCCCGCCACCCCTAGCCTACAGACGCGTGCTTCACAACAATTCTACTAGAATCTAGCTAAATCCTCCTGCACGGGGTGTTGGATATCTACGACTGTACTTTCGTGTTTCTGGAGGCGATGGGAACTAAATAAAATATAAAATAAATAACATTTTAAATTCTTGGAGGCGGTGGGAAACATTTTTTGGAGGCCTGGGAAAAACCCCTTTCGTGTTTCTGGAGGCGATGGGAACTAAATAAAATATAAAATAAATAACATTTTAAATTCTTGGAGGCGGTGGGAAACATTTTTTGGAGGCCTGGGAAAAACCCCCTGGAGCGTGATCCCGGAAAAGACGCAAAACTTGACAGCTGACCCGGTGCAGTTTAATATATCAGGCAAGAATTTTACCCATTCTATCGGAAGAATTATGAATAACAAAAACATCGCGACCTTACAGCGATCACACTACAACAACATGTCAAATATGACGTTTTTACAACTCGGTCCGAAACTGAAATAAAAGGTGACTAATCAAACCATATTAACCGCATGAACTCAACGTTTAGCCACTGAAAAACGGAAACTTTCAGGTACCTACACTAACATAGATGCTAGCAAACACAACAACGAACTTATAATAACCAATCATTATTATCTTTATGAACGCTAGACAATCAGCATATTACTCTAATTTAATTCCAGTGATCAATTTCCCTAATCATTATTTAGGCTGAATTCTTTTCTGCGATTGCCACACCACTCCCGCAGAGAATGTATACAAAATCGATCCATAGATCAATATCGAAGTTTCTCGAAATACACTACACACTTCCGTTTCCGGTTTTGACTAGCTTCAGTGTCTTGGTGGAGGATGTAGCTCCGGCCAAGCGCCCTTTTGAGGGAATTAATAATTGTCCGTTAAGCCGGTACTCGATGACGAGTTATACTCCTCTGGGTGCACCCTTTTGAGTCACCCAATAACGCACCGGGGCTTTTGCTTTTTGTATCCAGCTTTTGGATTAAACATTTGGGATGAATACTCCGGATCGATTCGAAATTTTTTAAAAGTCCGTTTGACAGTCCAGCGACAAACGAATGTATGCTTTTTCATTGGGCGCGGGATCTATCACATACAGCCTGTATAGTGAGATAGCTATTTTCCTAACACACTACACATATATACAGGGTGTCCCAAAACTCGACGTCAACCCGGAGCCGGGTGAAAAGGCAAGTCAAGCTGGTTGTCAGAAAAATATAAAAAAAAAATCTAAGTTGTATGATTTCAAAATTATAGGCATTTTTTTAAAAATCGCAAAATTACACACCCTGTGACAGTCTTTTTACTCCTGTTGCCACAAATCTTTACTTTTTCCAATTATTTTTTTTGCTGTGTAACCCTGAATAATGCTTCTCTAAACTGTAATCAAAATTTTGAAACCAGCTGCTCTAGCTTGCATAAAAAATAGGACTTATTTCCTAGAAAAACTTTCAAAATAAAAAATTGCCTAGTTTTAACTGACTGTATTAAAAAAAAAATGTACTACGCGAGTTTGGCAAGTTATGTCAAAAGTTGGGGCATTTAGTAAAGATTCCAAAATGGTATAATACTTGGTAAATTGTAGCTGATAACATGGATAAAAAAAATTTTTCCTGTAAAACCCAGTTTTTAACAAATTTTTCTTACTTGGTGAAAATGGCAAAACTTATTGCTTTTTACATTGGAGCCGATTCCAATGCACACACTGATTAAATTTAACTTAATTGTACCTGTGCTTGTCTATCATAAACCGATTGAAAAAACAGATTGTCCACTAAATTTAGTTTAGTTCTCTTTGTGTGTGGTATGAAATAGGCACCATTTTTTTGTAAAAGTTTAAATTTTAATTGACACAAAATTTTTAATACTAAGGTTTATTTATTAAATTTACAATAATTTTTAAAATGTTTCATGAATGTACCAATACAACTATTTTTACTACAACAAATGTTCGAAATGTCTTCCTTCGGCGGCAATACAAGCCCGACATCTCTTTAAAAATGATCGAGCTATCTTTCGAGCGAATCGTCCATTATTTACGAATTCAGCTGCTTCTGCTATTCTTTGCCGTAGTTCAAATTCACTTTCAATTGGCTTTGAATACACTTTTTCTTTGACTGCTCCCCAGTAAAAAAAGTCTAATGGATTCAAGTCCGGTGAACGGGCCGGCCACGAGATTGGGCCAGACCGTCCGATCCATCTTCCGGGAAACTCTTCATCGAGATATTGTCGAACGGAGCGAGCATAGTGTGCTGGGCACCCATCTTGCTGGAACCACATTTCTCTGTAAATGTTTAATGGCACGTCTTCTAGTAAACTTGGTAGATGGTTCTGTAGAAAGTCCAAGTAGACCTCGCCATTCAACGCATCAGGCAACTCAAAAGGACCAATTATTTGACCATTTAAAATTCCGGTCCACATGTTTACTTTGAATCGGTACTGGGACCGATCCTGCCTCGTTAGATGAGGGTTTTCTACATGCCATTCATGCAAGTTATGCATGTTCATGTAGCCGTCCTTTTTGAATGTCGATTCATCAGACCATAAAATTTTCGTTAAGAAAAGCGGGTCATCCCTGTACCTTTCCAATATTGTCCGGGAAAAATTTACTCGATTTTGGTAGTCCCCGGGTAGTAACGTCTGTACTCGCTGTACGTGGTATGGGTGTAATTCATGTCTTTTTAAAATACGATGGGCTGTACTTTTGGGCACTCCGGTGGTTATTTCAATAGCCCTAACTGAAGTGCTTGGGTCTTCTTCGACAGCTTCTAGCACCTCGTCTTCCATCGGGTTGGTGGGTCTTCCTCCACCATGCTCTTGATTTGGGAGGTGGCCCTCTGAGAAGAGTAAACGATGCACATTCGTAAACACTCGATGATCAGGGTAACGAGCAGCGTTTGGGTACCTTTCACGGTAAAGTCTGGCGGCAGCACTGGCATTACACCTGCATTCACCATAAATAAGGTGCATATTAGCGTATTCGCGAGTGGTATACGCAGACATCTTGGCACTAGTCACACGATAGTCCAGGAGAAAGCAAAGGTCGTCGTTGAGGGAAAATAAACAGTTCGGATTCAAATCACAAGCAATCACAAGTCCATAAACGAAGCCAAAAGTAGTTAGTACGAAATCAACACAAACGAATACGAAAACAAGTGCAGTAAACGAAGGAGCGTAACGTACTGATTTGTGATTGTGATGTGTGAGTACAAAAGCGAATACCTGGCGTCACTCTCTGTCTCGCTCGCACTTAGTAAGATGACTCTTTCCGTTTCAGTCACTTTAGCGTCCATACCTATCTCGCTCGCACTTGATAAGGTGACTCTTTCCGTCTTAGTCACTTAAGCGTCAATATCTATCTCGCTTATACTTCTTAGAATGCCTGATTCATCTCAAGCTACAATTTACGACTCTTTGGAAAATCTTGCGCCCATTAGAATAATTTTTAACCAAGTAAGAAAAAATTGTTAAAAAGTGGGTTTTACAGGAAAAAAAAAATTTTTATCCATGTTATCAGCTACAATTTACCAAGTATTATACCATTTTGGAATCTTTACTAAATGCGCCAACTTTTGACATAACTTGCCAAACTTGCGTAGTACATTTTTTTTCAATACAGTCAGTTAAAACTAGGCAATTTTTTATTTTGAAAGTTTTTCTAGGAAATAAGTCCTATTTTTTATGCAAGCTAGAGCAGCTGGTTTCAAAATTTTGATTACAGTTTAGAGAAGCATTATTCAGGGTTACACAGCAAAAAAAATAATTGGAAAAAGTAAAGATTTGTGGCAACAGGAGTAAAAAGACTGTCACAGGGTGTGTAATTTTGCGATTTTTAAAAAATGCCTATAATTTTGAAATCATACAACTTAAATTTTTTTTTATATTTTTCTGACAACCAGCTTGACTTGCCTTTTCACCCGGCTTCGGGTTGACGTCGAGTTTTGGGACACCCTGCATATTGGAAAGGGAAGAACGGTTAATACCCTGTTGCCCTAACAGTTCTGGCGCCCTAACAGCCCTAGCCCTAACCATAAAGTTAATAAATACACATATAAATAAATAAGGATGCTTGCAACGTGCGACCTGAGGTAACAAGCGGATAGTGGAAGGAATAAGGTATAAGGATGGATTTTCTCACTGCCAGTCAGACAGGCTCACAGGACTGATCAGATATCTGACGGCTAACGGTCTTGGCCGCAGTGAGAGGTGACGATCGGTACACAGAATCACAACACATCTAAAGTCTGGGTACTAATGTAATTTATTTTAATGTACATGCTTTTTTATATTAATTTATTTACATATGTGTGTATTAGTTTATTTACAAAGATGTGTGGGTGACAATGGTTAGATGCTGTATTTATTTGCTGACACTGCGGTAGTTCTTCTTCATTATCAATCCGTGATGTGCTGAGACTGCGTATCCGTACTTCCGTATGTCAATTACGTGATGGTTGAGAGTGCACGTTCGCCGTTAAAGTATGTTTACGGCACGTAAACATTTTGGCAACTCTCAGGAACAGATTGTAGTTGGTAAAGTTCCAGTGCAGGTCCTGATGAGGGCTTATATGGAGCTGGCCTTCCATAGTTTCGTGTCTGATTTCGATGTGCTGGCCGTGCGGTGACTGGCGTCTGGCTTCGAGGCGCTGGCTGTGCGTTGACTAGCGTCTGGCTTTGATGTGCTGGCTCTGCGTTGACCTGTTGTCTCTCAGTGTGGCTGGCGCTGGGTGATGTTTCAACCCGTCGTTTTGTCCCCGTATTTTGTATTTTCTGTTTTATATGTGGGCCTAAACAATATATCACTACCACTATACAACAACATATAATTACCGTTGACAAACTAGCTACGTATGTATGAACAGGTACGCTATTCCATACTGTCCTGTCTAGAGTTGTTTGTAAAGTTTCTTCTTCGGTAACTAAGTGATTAAAAATATCCTTAGAACTATCTACTACTTGTTCCTTCTTTATGTTATTATACCTATTTAATAAAGTAATGTTACTGTTTAACTTAAATTCAGTTTTTTTTACTGTAAGACGCTACCACGTTCTCTGCGACAATTCTTTTAGCAACTAACATAGTAGTACTGGTCTTTATAATACAATTTTCTGATATATGTATAATCCCTACATCATAAATAGAAACTTCTTCCCTTTGTCCATCACATACGACAGATATAGTTTCATTTTGTTTTGTTACATATATCCACGTGTTTTTCATTTGTACTTGTTTCCAAATAATTTCATTTGTAACATTGTAAGTTTTAGTAGAGCAGTCTGTCTTAGTTCCTTTCTTAGTAATAAAATCAACAATGCAATTTTAATTTAATTGCATGTTCTTCACCGCAACAGAAAAACAAATGTAATCATTGACCTTATTTAAACAATTATTAAATTCTTCATGGGTCAGTTCAAAATATCTTTCATTATTATAATCTATTCCTACTATTGACTGTTGAACCTCCAAACTCTGATATAATCCATTGTGGCCTTTCATTGGAATCGGAGTTATATATAATAAGGTACATATATTTAGCTTTTTCTGAAGTACGCATATACTGTAATGTGAGTTTCGTTCTCTGATAGTTTCGTATCCAATAACTGATTCTGTACGATGTTAATATTAGATGGTAACTTGCTGCTAACATTTTTCATAATGTCTGCAACGTTCTTTGGCGTTAGTACACTATATATTGTAGCTTTTGACATATAAATTTCCATTACCCCAGAGTAGTAAGAAATTATTTCAGATATGTAGTTATAAGCCATTTGATATGAATGTAACATATCGTAGTTGGATGTGGTTTTTATCAACCGATTGATACCATTTTTTATTGTCATTAAAGAAAGATATTATTTGATTCAATTTTGTTTAATAACTGTCATACTTTTCTCGTACTATTATTTCTGTTTGGTTTACAGCAGCTATGGTTTTTAACATAAAGAATTGCTGCTTCAATAAGATTTTGTTGGTTTTTATTCAATGACTCAATATCTCTGTAAACTTCATCATTAACACCGAATAAATAGGTTATTGTTTGTCCCAATAATACTGGTTACAGTGAATATCGTTATCTATTAGAGTTGCATAACTATCGATAGTTTCGCTATCGATAGTTGACCTCGAAAACTAGTAACAATATCGATAGTGCTATCGATAGTATCGATAGTATCGATACTATCGATAGTACAAATTAAGTAATACTATTGATAAGAAGCAATACTATCGATAGTATCGATACTATTGCATCACAATACTATCGATAGTATCGATAGTATCGATTCTTTTTAAGTAATACTATCGATACTATCGATAGTATCGATAGTATTGATGTCTTAAATCGCTAATACTATCAATACTATCGATAGTTTTAAAAACTATTGATAGTATTGCACTATCGATAGTTTAATAACCGTCGATAGTATCGTTTCCCAATTATAGTTTATGTAGCAAGTAGTATTAAACCATTCTTCACTCACTTACTGTGCCTTACATTATAGTGTAATATAAGCAATACAAGCTGCTGATTGATTCAATTATGGGTAAGTAAACATAGATTTTATTTATTGTCATAATAAGTTCATTTTTAATTAGCGGCGATGGGCTCACCACCTGTCACGCTGAGCACATGTGCAGTCCTATTTGGTGAAAAGTTTACTATGGTAGAGGACTGCTTTTGCGGTGCTCATTGGCTAGTATCTGACTTCGGGTTAATAGTCGTGATTATGTGTAATTGTCTTTTTTTTTCTTCGTGATTATTTGTAGGTATGTAATATGTATTTTTTAACGGCCTAAAGACTGCATACATTTCTAACAGCATAGAGCGGCGATGGGCTAACTACCTGTCACGCTGAGCTCATGTGCAGTCGCTATTTGGTGAAAAGTGGACTATGGTAGAGGACTGCTATTGCTGTCCTCATTGCCTAGTTGCCGCCCCAGTGCTTGTTTGTCTTATCGACCAAATTTTTGAAAATTACTTTTAACTGAAGTATTTTGTGTACCTACGCCTGGCGTACTCACCATGGAATTCTGTTATTTCAAGAATGCCAAAAAACTGTGCCCAAATAGTACCAAATAGTGCCCAAAGGAAATAAATGGTACCCTTACGGTTCAAAAGTTATAGACTTAGTTTGGCGAGTACGCTAGGCGTAGGTTACGCCTAGCGTACTCACCTCAGTTTGGAAAATCTGAGCAAGCTACAACTTTAATTAGTATGTCAAAAAACTGTACCCAAATAGTACCAAATAGTACCCAAAGGAAATAAATAGTACATTTATAGTTAAAAAGTTATAGACATAGTTTGGTGAGTACGCTAGGCGTAGGTTCTACGCCTAGCGTACTCACCTCGTTGCGCTAAAACAGAACCAGCAATGGCTCTCATTTCTATCTCAATAAATAGTACCGGAAATAGTACCCTCTAAGAGTGTAATTGTTATTTGACTTTTACACTAGAAAGTCATTAAATTTGATAGCAAACTTCTACATACAAAAATTACGTGTGAGCACAGTGTATGGTAAAATATTATTTTTATTACCAAAGGAATTGAGATTGGAATAACTATGGAGTTCATTAATAGACGACGACCTAAAATAAAATAGGTACATATTTAATAACAGTAAACCAAGGGTGGCCAAAAAAGGGGGGTCCTGAGGTTGATGTGTCTGTATTTGGCACCGTAGCTCCTAAATATCCTAGATTTGGATGCGGATTTTTTTTATATGAAGGCTGGTTTTTAGCGGTGATTTTTACTTCGACTATAAATCTAGTGATAACTGTTATAAATCACAAAATTTATAGTCGAGGGTGAATGAGACCCACTCCAACTTATATCTATGTATCAAGCATTGCTTATTTATGATTTGTTGATCGTGAATAACAGCCCGCCCGCAACTTTGTCCGCGTGAACCCCTTACCCCATGACGAATTTCCAAAAATGTTCATTTTTATACAAACCTTATTCAGACAATTACAATAACAACAAAAAAGAATTTGCCAAATTGGTGCAGCCGTTCTGAAGTGATACGCGTACAAACATTTTGGCAATTGATTTTTATTAATATAGATACATACCTACATAAATAGCGACTGCACATGTGCTCAGCGTGACAGGTGGTGAGCCCATCGCCGTTCTAAGCTGTTGGATGTATGTGCAGTCCGTTAGTCGCCTAGTACGACACCCAAGGGAAGAGGGGGTGGTAGTATTCTTTCACCGGTAAGTACGCGACACAGTTAAACACTTTATACAGTCCAGAAAACTAAGAATATGATTTAATTTGTTATTCTATGATAAATAAAAAAATAACGTTTTTCTGTAGGTAAGTATACATAATATATTCAAACTGAGTAGGTGCCTACCTAGCTAATGAAAGATCAACTGCAAATCGACATGAACATAAAATGCTATTACAGATGAAATATACATAGGTACTTACTCATTTAAAGATCACTCACATCACAATGAAACAAAATTCACAAGTTTTTTCATTAATTGTTTCACAAATTAACTATTCGCAAACCTTTGCGGTTGCGGTGGCAACGCAAAGTAAACGACTAAAAAAATCGGTTTCAGAAAACTATGCGTTCCCACCGCGGCGTCAAGCAAATTGTTGTGAATTGCAATATTGATCTTTAGCACTTTCATAATACAGGTCAGTTTGTAAGTAACTAAATAAGAAGTGTGATAAGCGCCATCTATTGTAACTTGTTCATACTAAGATGCATCGCTGTCGCGCGTCGATAAGTTGCACTATGATCAACAAAAGTAACAGATTGTTCTCGCACAATATTCAGCTTTCAATTTCAGACATAAGGCAAATAGTTCCTTATATAGAAGGTGCTTTTACTTTATGAAATCCGACAAAAATACGATAGTCAATATTTTGGAAGACATGGATCTTATTTATAAGAAAAATAATTATAATCAATTAAACAACTGATATTAAACTTCCTCGTTACGTATATACACCTATTAATTTCAACAAAACTAAAAGTAATATGTAGTAGGTTTATAATACGAAATTTAATAATATTAAAATTATTATGAGTTCGCCTGTACCTCATGTCAATGTATGTAGAAGTTTGCTATCAAATTTAATGACTTTCTAGTGTAAAAGCTAATAAAAATTACACTCTTAGAGGGTACTATTTCCGGTACTATTTATTGAGATAGAAATGAGAGCCATTGCTGGTTCTGTTTTCGCGCAACGAGGTGAGTACGCTAGGCGTACAACCTACGCCTAGCGTACTCACCAAACTATGTCTATAACTTTTGAACCATAAGGGTACTATTTATTTCCTTTGGGCACTATTTGGTACTATTTGGGCACAATTTTTTGGCATTCTTGAAATAACAGAATTCCATGGTGAGTACTCCAGGCGTAGGTACACAGTATTTTTAAGTTAATCTTAAAAATACTTCAGTTAAAAGTAATTTAAAAGCTAAATTACAATCGAGGCGGGTTATGAACTTAAGAAAGAGCCACAATACACATAAATATACAGTAGACTTTATACTACGCGCCCGAATCGACGCACACACACACGGCGTCGCCGTCGTCGTTTACACGGCTGCTAACCTATTTTGTGATAGTGATTTTTATGTATGTATTTTTTAGATTTCTTTATTTAGGAAGAACTTTCACTTCAAAGTCTTTTAATGTACCCGTTCCTGGGATGAATTGAGGATAATCTTTGACCCCTTTCATTATTGTTCTAGCCAAGAAGAGATCTCTTGTCGTATTTGATACTGAATGTGAAACACAATCCCAATTACCTTATGATATGGAACCACACGGTCAACGCTGGGATTGTGACTTTGAAGATCAAGAACACTTTGAAGACAAAGCTACTAAGAAATTTAAAGATGATGCACTTAAAAAACTAAATGTCGAGAATGCTAGCACCCAAACGCCAGAATACAACAAAGTTATAGATGCAAATATAATTAAATCTAATGACAGTTTTGGTGTGTTTGTAGCGCAGGAGTTGTTAAACGTACCATTAATCAAAAGAAGACAGATTATGTCTGAAATAATACGCTTGTTCGAGCATCGAAGTCAATAATTAGAATTTGGTGTAAGAAAAATATCAGTGAAATTATTAAATCTGTGATTTATTATTAACATACTTAAACAAAACCATTGTTAATCTGTAAAAATCTAATTATAGTAGTAAGTAATAATCAAAACGTGTGCAGTAGTCGAGACATTGATTAAACTAATACTTATATAAAAATAACGAGACAATTAACAATAGAAAAATGATCTTATAATCAACATTTTGTTCTCTCATGATAATACAAAAATACAGTTTCATTATGTTCAGTTAGGTACACTAGCTGTAGCTGTCACACTACGAAGAGTTTTTTTGATTACTATTACGGTAATGCCGTATCTTCTTATCTATGATGGTGTTTATTTATTATTAACGTTGTATAGTTTTAATATTAAATACTCTAGTTGATTTAAGAAAAAGTACATTATTCAAATAAAGTTGCGTTTTGATTTAAAAATAATAATTCGTTAAGATGTTGGCTGCTGAGGCGACTGCGACGATCGGTCATAATTTGACCAGCTTTGGAAAATATTCTTTCCGCCGGAGTCGATATTGCAGGTATGCATAGATATTTTAATGCAATTCCTTTTAAGCTATTCTCACTGTGATTCCAGTATTCTATAGGAAGCTCTGTTTTTGGGATGATAGGTTTTTCTACATACTGCCTGATATCAACAATCGCATCAGCAGTTGAATTTGATCTCTGTGGAGCATCTAAAAAGTAAAGCAACTTATCAAGTTTTGACTTCTTTGCTTGTGTGTTTTCCTCTTCTGCATTTGAATCATTTATTTCTTGACTAGTAGAGGCAGAGGAATTTCTCGTCAAATAACTGGAGTATTCTCTTTGGACACCAGCTATAGCCCTTTCACAATCATTTTCCGTCTTAAACCCCAATTTTTTAAAATGGGGATTCAAAATTGTTGCTGTCATGCAAGGAGTCCTAACCTCATATGGTTTTAATCGCCTATTAATAGATTCCTTCACAATTTGAAGAAAATTTTTTGAAAAATCAGACCAGTTTTCCCTTTCTAGTTTGGCAATTTCCAATGATAAACCTTTTATCAACGGAATAATAAGAGATATAGTAGGATACGTTTCTCCGGATATGGCAGTTGTACAAGCCTCAAGAGGATCAAAAATTTTTTCTATTTCTTCCAATAAAGTATATTCTTCAGCATTCAAATTTGGAGGAGCTCTCGAATTTTGATTGATCACTAATGTTACTTCTTCTCTCACCTTCCTCAATCTTTCCAGCATGTAAAATAAACTATTCCACCTAGTTTCAACTTCTTGTAACAATTTCAGTTCCGGTTTATTTAGGCTTTTTTGAGCGGCTTTTAATTGGTCTGATGCTAATGTACTATGTTTAAAATACCTTACAATTTGTTTGCATTTGTCTATTAATGCTTTAAACCCAGGCTGATTACACGTATCTCTATATACTAAGTTTAGTGTATGAGCGAATCACGGTAGATGACGCAACTTAACAATTTCGGCAACTTTTAACATCACAGCTGCATTATCTGTTACTATAGCTATTACTTTTTGTCTTATTTTCCATTGATCTAAAACAGCAGCAATAACCTGAAAGAAAGTACCTTCTGTTAATTTGTCAAAGTTCGCCTTAATATCCTAGGTAGGTCTGGCGCAAGGTCTGACGGGACAATGACCAAACATCTATTTCGTTCGACTTTCAAACTTAAATGTGTACATTGTAAGTACACACGGCATCAGCTGGATCTACCTACATTTGTCGAATTTCCCCAACAAATTTTCAACTTAATCACACAGAGTTCAATGTCGATTATGGAATTTTGACAGATATGGGTAGGTTGATGTGTGGCCGTCTGTAAATTATTTATCTAGCAACTCATCAAATCAGGTTTTTTATCAAAGAAGGAGGCAAACGAGCAAGCGGGTAACCTGATGGAGAGTAATCACCGCCGCCCATGGGCATCCGCAAAACCAGAGGAATCTTAGACGCGTTGCCGGCCTTTAAGGAAGTAATACGCTCGTTTCTTAAAGATCCCTAAGTCGTAACAGTCCGGAAATACCGCCGCCGAGAGCTGGTTCCACAATACTGTAGTTCGAGGCAAAAAAACGCACAATAGTAGACCGCCATCCATCAAAGTGATGTGGATGGAATGACAGTCGATTGCGTGGAGTGCGGTGAAGGAAATCAGCGGCAGGGATCAAGCTGAACAATTCCCCAGAAAACTCCCCATGATTGCGGTACAATGTACAGCCGAAGAGCTAGAAAATATGTTTACTTTATTTAAGACTAAGTGCGACGCATTAAAAAATAATATGTTTGTATGGCTCGCTGTCTGTCCAACGAACGATATGTAAGGTGCGAGATCTATCATACGAGATCTAGCGTGCTGCATGATTAATCGCGCCTGTCGAGCGCCCTCACGGTTCCTAATTCATAGCGCGCTATAATATAGCGTATTTTTTAGCGTGCTAGAAATTTATAGTTTATAGTCTATAGCGTGCTATTGTTTTATAGCCGTAATAGGTAATAAGCAATAAAGTGCAATTCAGGTCTCTTCTAACGACTTTAGGGTTGTCTTCTTATAAATAATAATTAATCTGAATACCTACTTAATTTATTACAAGTTATTGTATAGGTAAGTACTTAAATGTGAACAAATTACGTTTCAAATAAACCTAGGCTAGGTATGTAAGTACAGTCAACGAACGCCACATCAGACTACATAAACATGTTGACTTTGAGGCCGTCTTTATGCCGCGCCGTACCGTTGCCGATAAAAGAGCTGTTTTCGTAGGTACCTAGTTCAACTGTTTCACTTACCGAGCTGTCGTGCGAAGTTAGTACCTATGTACTCGTAGATTAGAAAATTATTTGATTTCTTAGTGTCTGTTTCTTGTCCGTCTGTTTCGTAAGTAGGTATTTAAGTAAGTATTTAACAAATTATTATTTCAACAGGTACCTAAGTAAATAGTTGGGTGATGATTGTTTAGCAAATAATACAAGTACCTAAGAATAAACGGACTACTAAATACTAACTACGTAGGTAAAAAGGCGGACTCCGTCGCTTTACCAGACGACACTTCCAAACGACATCGAAAGGTAATAAGAATGCTTGTCTACTTATAGGTAGGTACCGTCAGGGTCACCGTCGCTTTACCACGTTGCAGCGATTTTCGTATGAAGCGCACCGCCCGCCCGGGTACGTGCCCGTACCAAATAGACGACGCGGTGTGCAAAGGATTTTGACCTATATACTGGTAAAGCGACGGAGTCCGCCATTGTACTACCTACCTAAACTTCTTAAGATTTTATATTACTTATATTCTCGTAGGTAGTATTAGCAGTTACTTACTTCATTTAGTAAGTACCTACCAACCTAGTTAGGTACTGTAAGTTAGGTACTGTTAGTAAATTGTAATAATATCTTACTTAAAAATTGTAGGCGACTAGGTAGTAGAATTGATATTAAGTAAGTTCTTATAATACTTTAATAAGTAAATAGGTAGGTACCTACGTAGACACAGACGCGGGGGGGACTTTGTTTTATAACAAAGAGATTTTGTCTTTGTTTTATAATAATAAGTATAGGTAGGCAGTGATGAATGATGGTCGGATAATACGAGTACGTACCTAAATGTTTCCCACACTTACCTACCTACTTCAAACGTCAAGAGTTAACGTCAACAAACAAAATATACATCATAAGTACACTTGCAGTGCGATATTAGTACTTATGCCTACGACATAAGATCGGTGCAAAGTCTAAAGTGTAATAATGTCTGACGTGCTGTTTTGACTGTACCTGACTGTACACAACATAACGAAATAACCGAGACATATTTCGTTTGCGCCGAGGCTGGGTCACAGATGACCCTTTTTCTTTAATAAAAAGTATACCTACCATTTAAAACTGTAGGTATACGTACGTGTTTGAATTATACATTCAATCAATCAATGTTACTCACCGATGATAAGTTATCAGCGTCATGGTGACCCTCAACTGCTACTGCTTCCAATAAGGTTGAACGAAGCTGATTTCTTAATATAAAATGACATGTTATGGCGCATATACCCTGGTTGCTTGAAGAAGTCCACATATCAGTAGTGATAGCAACATTTTGAACTGTATCCAAAAGTTCCATCATTTCACCTTTCATTTTATTGTACATTCTGGGTAACAGTTTATTAGTGAGTACACCTCTCGATGGCATTTCATAACGAGAATCTAATGCCTTTACAAATTCTTTTAATCCTTTGCGTTCTGATAGACGAAGCGGTTCCATGTCTTTGGCTACCATTTTAACGAATAAACAGTCAAGCATTTTTTTTCTTGAGGAATTGTCACTGTACCGATCTGAACTATTTCGGTCTCGATCTCGAGCATTGTGACTGCAATCAACTGATAATTCATTACCATCATTTGATGAAGTTGATGGGGGAATTAGCTGTTCAGGATGTTTTCGTTTTAGGTGATCCTTTAAATTCGATGTATTGTTGCTGTATTTGAACTCTCGATTACAATGCTTACATATTACTCGCCTATCACCTTCCTTTTGAAAATGTATCCACATAGCTGATTTTCTTTTCTCCATTTTAAGTTAGAATGGAGAACAGTTAAAATTAATAACTTCACAAAACTTTTTCCAAATAGGTAAGTAGGTACTTAAGTAACTTTTTGAATATGGACGGACAATAACCCGCTCGCAATGCACTGTAGGTAGGTAGGTACCTAGTTAATATTTTTAAAAGTACAACGAAAAATCATATTTGAATTTTTTTTTAAATATATTAATTCATGTCCATGGATACAATTCCTTCAGTCGCAACAAAAAGAGAGTCGTAGTACCTAATGCTTTGTTATTGAGTGATGATAACATGATGAACGTTCAATGCTTAATAATATTCCCCCCAAAACCCTTGAGCCTAAAGCCTAAAGATGTGAGACTTTTTAAGAGAATTTGAAAAGTGATATTGCACTGTTTTGTTTTATTTGCCAACACTCATGCACGTTTACGAACACATAATGGTTAATAATCCACCATTAATTTACATTAATATTTGACAAAACACAAAGGAGACCAGCTTTTATCGACCGATAAAGTGACATTACACCAATGATATTATATGTAAGGTCATTGCATTCTCAGAACGAAATCTATCAAGAAAACGCCATTGAATAAAGAAGAAGAAGAATATGGAGATTGCATTAGACGATAGAATTTAACAGTACAAGTACTGCCGATGTCAATTTGCCGACGACTAATGTGACTTAATCGGTCGATAAAAGATCCGTGCTCGCACTGCTAGCAATTTAAGCTTAAGTTGTATACTTTTTTAATTTTTTTTTGTGTAATTCATTAACTGGCAATATCTATATGTCAATAAAATGACAGTTGTACAGCCGCTAACTGTCAAATTGAACATGACGTGACGGCATTGTTGACATTTCAATTCCAGACCTCGGTAGCCAAGTGGTTAAGGCAGCCGCCCGGAATGCGGAAGGTGCGTGGTTCGATTCCCGCCTGAGGTTGTCGTCTTTTTTCAGTGTTTAAAATTGTATTTAAGTATATTTAAGCGTTAATAAAACGCTAAAATATAAAACATTAATACTTAATACATTTTTTTAATTATGATTATGAAATATTTACTATAGTCTGAGCCAAAAAAACGTGCATAAAAGGTCATCGCTACCCCTGTACCACTGCACGCCGAAACAGGATCGCGTCGAACCGAAATATAAGCCTTATACGTATCTTGGTACGAGACAAAACGGCGGGCAAGTCTGGCATCACAAACGGCTAAAATTATAATTTATCGTTTTTTGGGATGAAAGTTGTAGAATGACAAATTATAATGAATGGTTATTTTTTTATTCCTCTTTTTATGTGCACCGCAATTATCTTTGCTGCGCACTTTTTGTAGTATTATTTTGATGAGCCCATCGCCGCCCTATGCTGTTGAATGTATGTGCAGTCTTTAGTCCATTAGTCGCTTCTACGACAACAAAGGGAAGAGAGGGGTTGGTAGTGAAAATCGTTTCTGACAGGTACTGTCTTGTGCAGTTGTGACTTATAATTAAAATAATACTAACAACCCATCTCTTCCATTGGGTTTCGTAAAAAGCGACTAACGGACTAAAGACTGCACATACACACAACAATTTGACACAGGGCAACACTTTTAGCTTTGTCAATTAATATAAAAATTTTCGTTGTACTTTCTAATAACTAATAGAGTCTGGCTAACGAAAGCTGAACCAGGAAAAACACGGCTAATTCAAAAAAATCATGACTGGGTAACACAGGATCACTCACACAGCTGCAATTTTCTCCGAAAAATTCCAATTTGACATACAACATGACACCTCTGATAAGCAAACATAGAGACAAATTGTTGCCAATCAAATAACTACGAGGTTCAGCTTTCGTTGGCCAGACTCTACGAGCGGGTTAATATTGCCTAAATTCAAAAAGTTACCAAATTCAAAGATACCTACTTTAAAAAAGTTTGGTGAAGTTAAAATAGAGAAAAGAAAATTAGCGATGTGGATACATTTTCAAAAGGAAGCTGATAGCTCTTAAACTGTAATTGGGAAACGATACTATCGGCTGCTTTTAAACTATCGATAGTGTAATACTATCGATAGTTTTTAAAACTATCGATAGTATTGATAGTATTATCAATTTAATACATCAATACTATCGATAGTATCGATAGTATCGATAGTATTACTTTAAAAAAATCGATACTATCGATACTATCGATAGTATTGTGATGCAATAGTATCGATACTATCGATAGTATTGCTTCTTATCAATAGTATTAGTTAATTTGTGATATCGATAGTATCGATACTATCGATACTATCGATAGGCTATCGATACTATTGTTATGACGTCAACTATCGATAGTCTATCGATAGTTTAGCGATAGTGGACTATCGATAAACAACTCTATTATCTATTGTTTTCGCCTTAACACAAAGAGATTTAAATTGCCGTAATACCCCTTTTGTATCTTCTACCTTTTGATCTAATTCCCTTCTTTGGTAATGTTTTTCTATTCTTAAAGTCCCTCTGTCTAACGTAGAGTTTCCTATTTTCTCTATGTATAATCCCGGTTCTAACTTTGTGATTGTATATGTTCACACCGCAGCCGAATCCAGTCCGGCTGCCCCTCAACAGCCGGGTAGACGTTGATGGCTGGCGGTGAGAGCCTTGCGGGAGGTGGATAGGTTCGGACGGCGTCAGCTGGCCGCAACTTCTCCTCGCCGTCCCGCGTGTCGTAGGCCGGTCGCGGGTTCTGGGTTCGGGGTTCCTGAAGGGAGGGGTGCCACAAGTGCCGCACTAATAAAACACTGTTCACGGTCCAAGTTGTATTTATGCACTACGATCACAAGTTGAGTTACAATACAGTAAATTAAATGTACAATGATAATTAGGTATCACAATGGCGCCTACGCCACGCGCTTTGCTGTTACACCCGCGCCTCGCGGTTATTTGTGTGAACTTAACTTTCACAGGTATCGCGTCGATACAAAGGTCCTAGACCTACAGGTAACACACCATGTCTACTACATATGTAATGGTGATACCTCCGATATTACATTAAGGCCAGCACACGCCGCGACGATGCGTGCTGCCAGCTCCTTTCGGTTCGCAACAGCAAGTTGAAGTGGGGCGGATGCGGAAGCGCATCCCCGCTCGGACGTTTGACATTAATAGTGTCGCGTCACGTATGCGTTCTTACTAGAGAGGCGCATTACATCGATTTTGCATGAACATTCCTTGGGGCCCCAGCAACGAGGTTGGGAAACCTAGTCCCCATCTCCAAGCGGTAATTTAACTAACTTAACTACTGGCCTAACAAGCTCGCCAGATTGAGTTCTTAACTTAACAGATCTACAAAAAAATACAAATACAAAATACAAATAAATTTATTTTATAAATGCTTACATACAAACTTAAAAATACAGTGGAAAACAGTGTTACCTAAACAAGCATAATTTTCAAGGAGGCTGAGTTTTTCTATGACCCCACACTAGGCACTGCCTGACCTGTGGCGGTCAAGTAAGACGTTTTCAAAAGTTAAACGGGTGCCAGCAGTACTTAATAAAATTAAAAATAAAATAAAAAATAATAAAAATAGCGTTATAAATTGTTGTAAAAAGGTGCATCACATTCGCATATATCAACTTAGTACCTCCATAAACGTCTCCGTAAATTTATAGCTCCACGTCAAAAGAAGTGAGCGAATATTGAGCCTTGCAATTCTCAAAGAGCATCTCTTAATTTCGCATAGCTCCAAAATGCGGTTGTAAATGAATGGGAAAGCGAAGCATTGAAACCGTTGGGCAAAGGTGGTTTTAACTAATACCGATCGTACCCTAAATACTCGTCTGTCAAGCATCGCCTGATATTCTGGAGAACTGATAACAGTTTTGTGCATAGTCGTTGCCACTTTTAGAATATAAAGTTTGCGAACGCTGAGTACCTGCGCCTCATTGTACAGCGAATCAGTGGGGAAATAAAAAGGCCTTCGTAACATCACCTTCAGAACAGCTCTTTGAGCTCTTTCAAGCTTGATCAAGTGGCAGGACGCAGAGTTACCCCACACCACAATACAGTATGTGATCACAGATTCGCACAAAGCCATATAGACAGCTTTTAAGAGCGGCTTGACAGCGACATCTCTAAGAAGTTTCATGGTGTGGATCAACTTGCGCACCCTGGCACCGGTAATCTCAAGGTGAGCCGCGAAGGAAAGCTTTTCGTCCAAGGTAACTCCTAAGTAGCGGATAGTTGGTGATCTACTAATTTCTTCACAGTGGCAAGAAACAGATGTTGAAGCGAAGGTGTTATGCGTTGCACAAGAGTGAAACTTAACCGGAGGAAATGCAGTTGGAGCTGATGCAGCCGTTTTGTGGAAGCAGAGTAATTTTGTTTTTGTTGCGTTTAGGGATAACCACATCTCACATGATCTAACAACATCGTCCTTACCCTTATACAATTCTAACACCCTACCTAGCTTCCAATGCTGTGGTGGAGTATTTTCATGCTTAATGAAAACAATATCGTTTACCTTTAAATTTTCAACATCACGATACCATTTATTCCGCGATTGCAGCGTGCTAAGATACTCAAGATGCCAGCGTGACCACACGTTCTGGTGCAGCTTCTGTAGCATCTGAAACCGAGACAAGCGTGATATATTAGTCTCAGACCAATTATTCTCAGGCACTGCCACCAGTGGCTGACCAATTAGAAAATGTCCTGGCGTCAGGACTTCTAAGTCCCCAGGATCCTCAGACATCGCTACGAGTGGTCTGGAATTTAAGATAGCCTCTATCTTGCATAAGAGCGTTGATAGTTCCTCATACGTCAGTATGGTGTCACTGATTTCTCTTCTTAGGAGCTGCTTCACACTTTTGACAGCTGCCTCAAACAGTCCACCCATATGTGGTGAAGCCGGTGGGTTGAATTCCCAATGTATACTCTGCATTCTGAATTGCTCCTTCAGAATATGTTCCTTGTCCAACAAGAACTGATTAATCTCCTTGAGATATGTATTCGCTCCAACAAAATTAGTCCCTCTGTCAGACCGTATGAGAGAGGGAAGTCCGCGTCGACTTACAAATCTCGTAAATGCGGCTACAAATGCTTCAATCGTTAGACTAGACACCAGTTCCACATGAACGGCCTTTGTAGCTACACAAACGAATACGCAGAAGTAGGCCTTCACTGACTTCGCGTTTCTTAATAAACTTGATTTTACCAAAAATGGTCCAGCGAAGTCCGTAGCGACTCCGTCGAAAGGTCGTGCACGCCGTACGCGGTCCGCGGGAAGGTCCGCCATACGCGGTGGTTGCTCTGCCGCCGAAAACCGAAAGCACCTTGTGCACTGCCGAACGGTCCTGGCTGCTTGCTTTCGGACTGACGTTATCCAATATTCCCTGCGTAAAATTGCGATTAAACCATTAGCTCCAATGTGACAATATACCTTATGATAATACTCTACGAGTAACTGAACAAGTTTTGTATCTTTAGGCAGCAACATTGGGTGCCTAGCATCATACGTGAGATTTGAATGCCTCAGTCGACCCCCGACTCTAATGACACCCTCGGCATCAAAAAATACACTTAATTTCTGAAGTGATGTTATCACTCGTTTGTGTTGCTTCAACAACTCTATCTCTTTACTGTACTCCAAGCCTTGGACTCGCTTGATCCAATACTTAGTAGCTTCGCGTGTCTCACACAGCGAAAGCACTTTACTAGTTGGTTGCCTCGACTTATCTGTCCTCAGATTGTTGATATATTTATTTATGTATTTATTTATTTTTGGCACGGTAACAAAATACAAATCAAAACATAAATTTTTGTTTACATGCAATGATAAATCTAAATTTGCATTTCAGTAACAACCGAGCACAACATTCAATTTAGATATATTAAAAAAAAAAAAAAAAAAAAAAGAAATACATATATCCATATATAAGCTCCATTCTCAATTTACAGTCTTATTTCATAGTAAGAAGCAAGCCAACACTTTCCGAACATTTAATACTATTTATGAATGAATTTAATTTTTGATGAAATATATCAAGGTCCTTACATAAAACGTTAAATTTTCGACACATCCGTATCAATGGGCTATGATGTGATACATTGTTTCTAGCTAAAGGTACATGAAAAAGTAGTTGTCTGCGGTTGGATTTGGGTGAGAATCTCAATGAAACATGGCACAAGACATCAGAATCAAGTTTAGAATTAAGTAATTTATGCAAAGTTGAAAGGTCACAAAGTTGCCGTCGCATGAGAAGGGAATCCAGCTTAAACTTTCCGAGTCTATCATCGTACGCTGTCAGCAATTTACCCAGACCGAGCTTATAACTGAGACCACGGACAAACCGTTTCTGTACAGACTCAATCCTGTTTATGTGATTATCATAACAGGGTGACCATATGGTGCAATATCTAAATACATACGCCGTTGCGTTGATGAGTTTGGTGAAACTGCTCACTCTGCTCAACAATCTTATATCCCACGGCTCCTCCTGAACAATGTTAACGTTGGCTACCTTCTTAAATCCTGGTAGCTCTGCGGGTCTCACATGCTTGCGAGGCCATTCCGATGGTTTCTTCCGTAACCACGGTACTGTCCACCAAAGTGGATGTTGAGTTAATTCGTCAGCTGTCACGCCTCGTGATGCACAATCCGCCGGATTCCAATCCGATGGTACGTGTCTCCAGGTTAACTTGCGAGGAGATCCTTGTATATACTGTACCCTGTTACATTCAAAGGTCTGTAACAAATGTGGCTGCGTCTCCACCCATGCCAGCACAATTGAACTGTCAGACCACGCATTTATGTTATCAATCTCGATTGATCCATCGTAGCCATCCGCTACGTGGTTAAGTAATTGACAGACCAAATGCGCCGCGCTAAGCTCCAGCTTCGGGATCGTTTGTCTCGTCTTCATTGGTGCTACCCTAGATTTAGCCATGACCAGACTAACCTTGACATTTCCTCGGGCGTCCTCGCTACGTAGGTAAATGCATGCTGCGTACCCTGCTTCGGACGCGTCACCGAAACCATGCAGTGTATACACTGCGTTGGGTAGGGCGATATACCTTGGTATCTTTAGTTGTTCCATGTTGTATAGATCCTCGATCATATACCTCCACTTGTCGACTATGTTATCTGGTATCGCCTCGTCCCAATTCAGCCCATTCATAAACAATTCCTGCAACAGGTTTTTGAATCTTATGATCACCGGTGTGCAATAGCCACATGGATCGTATAGCCTCGCTATAGTACTTAATATTGAACGCTTCGTTATTGCTTTATCTTCTGGTATGTTTAGCCGATACGACATCGTATCAGACATCGGCTCCTATTTTATTCCTAATACCTTTATGAAGCTCTTGGGGTCGTTCGCGTCGAACTCCTTTGGTTGTTCACAATGATCATCTGGTAGATCCTGCAGCAGCTGTGGTTTATTTGTGGACCACTTACGTAGCTCATAACCTGCGCTCCGCATGAGCTCTATGAGTTCTGTCTTCAGAACCTCAGCTTCCTTAATGGAGTCCGCTCCAGTTAAGATGTCGTCAACGAAGATACTGCGCCTGACGACGTCTGCGGCCTTCGAGCCGGGATGTTGGCCTTCCCATTGCGTCGCCAGCTCCAGCAACGTGCGTATTGCCACATACGGACTTGACCTTAGTCCATAGGTATTAGTATTCAACTCGTATACCTTGAGCTCCTGCGTCGGATCACTCCTCCATAATATGAGCTGGTACCTCCTGTCCTCAGGGTGAATCCAGGTCATCCGGAACATCTGCTTCACGTCCGTAGTGAATACCACTTGATGTCGTCTGAAATTCATCAAGATATTTGTAATATCATTCTGTAGTGCTGCACCAGAGTGCAAGCATTGATTTAATGATACCCCAGTAGTTGTCTTACAACTGCCATCAAACACTACGCGGATCTTATCCGAATCCTTCTTAAATATACCATGGTGTGGTATCACATAGTGTTCGGCGTCGAACTGAAAGTTTGACACGGACATATGACCACACTTCTCATAGTCCTTCATAAACTCTCTATATTTTTCTGCAAACAATGGATGCCTCTCCATTTTTCGTTCAAGAGCATAAAATCTCTGAGTCGCCGTGTCAATAGACCTTCCTAGCTCCGGTCTATTTTTCATCAAAGGCAGACGTACCACAAATTTCCCATCAGTTAGCCTCACTGTAGTGGTATCATACAACCTGTCACACTCCTCATGTCGAGGATCCTTCGGTGTTTCCGTCGGTGGCTCCTCCGACGTCCAGAATCGCTTGACGGCCTCCGTCAGCGTCGTGGTAGAGACTGGCCTCAGTACCGTAGTCTCGTATCCGTCCACCGGTCCCATAATAGCATGCCCGAAGCACGTTCCGTAGGCTGCTGCGCCATCTGTACCAATATCAATTTTAGTACCATCTAAATTTTAGATGGTACTAAAATTGATATCGGAGCTGATATATTGAATTATATTTTAGATTCTAAAATATAATTCAATATATCAGCTCCGAGTATTAGGTCTACCCCATGCGGTAGTGTAAAGTACTTGTCTGCAAGTCTCATTGTGGGTGGTGTCTGCTTCAGAATACCCCTAGCTGGGACCTTCTCCACTGGCAGCTCTGCAGTTAGCTCCTGCATGACTACTGCAGTGGTGCATATTACCGGTACCTGCCTATCCAAAGGCTTAATAACAGTCTTAACCTTACAAGCGGGTGACTTCACCATAGTGTTTCCTATTCCGACTATTTCCATAGAGCTTTTCTGTCGGTGTAGTTGTAGTCGGTCCACCAAAGCTGCTTTGATGGCAGTCACACTAGCGCCAGTGTCCAATAGGGCACGAGCCTTCTCGTATTTGCCTTTACTATTCCTAACACCTAATTTCACGGTAGGATTTAGGCAGTTTCTAAAACCGCTACCTATCGTGTTATTAGCACCGACAGTAGCGACTCTTCAATAGCTGTCCCGTTCCTGCTTCGGAATATATGATGGTCGACCATACCTCAAGTCGTCAAATTGTGACTGGGCTTGCTGGTACCTAGCGCCGACCGGGCGCCGGCCTGGCTCCAGACAGTACGCTTGCTTGTCCTCCCGCTCCGGGGTGCGTCGCTGCGACGTCGATGGCCGATCGCGCTCCACTGGGCTGCTGCAGCGTGGAGGCGTCCTCACACGCGGTGGGCTCCTCACCAGCGGTGGTGTCCTCACTTGAGGCGGCGTACGTGGAGGCGACCTCACACGTGGCGCTGCTCTCGTCGACTGCTGCGTCGTGCGCTTCGGAGCTTCCCCTGCAGTACACAACAATGTATGGTGATATTTGGAACCACATGACCTACATCCGGCTCCGTTCCTACATTCTCGGGCATAGTGTTCTCCCAAACACGTAAAACATGCACTGTGGTTTCGTGCCCAGGTCTTACGGGCTGCACGAGCCAAGCGTGTGAACTCATAACAGCTCACGAGCTCGTGCCCTACCTTACTACAATAGGTGCATCTCGACTCTAGCGACAGAGTAGCTACCTTGCCGCGGATCTTATCCGTCGGCGGCGACCTGCGTCCGGTCGCATAGGCCTTGCGCTGCGCGTTGGGCGATCTTTGTTGCCGCGTCGGCTCAGCCCTTCCCTGCTCCAGGGTTGGTGGTGAGATTAGTTGCCGCCTACAGACTTCGTCGAGGAAGGTCATTAGGGCTGTAAAAGTAGGCAGCTCCCCCGGTGCTGCTCCGCTCCGCTCCTCAAACTGGTTTCTCAGTCGGGGCGGCAACCTCTGTTCAACGATGAACAGCAACAAGTATGACCACTCCGCTACGGGTAGTCCTAACTTCTGGAGAGCCTGCGTCGACTCCAGGAGTGGATTATAAAAGGCCATCCTTAAACTTTCCAGCGTCGGAGGTATGACGGGCAGTGACACTATCTGCTCCAGATAAGTGTCTGCCAACAACCTCGTGTTTTGGTACCGGTCTCGCAACAACCCGAGGGCTACCTCATAGTTGGCAGAGTCAACCGGCAAGTGCTTTACCAGAGTGAGCGGCTCACCCACCAAACAGCTCCTTAGGTAATAATGCTTCTCCGCATCAGGCAGATTTGGTCGTGCATGGACCAAGGATATGAAAAGATCATGGAAACTTACCCAATCCATTGGGTTACCGTTGAACTGCCCCAGTTGTATGAGTGGCAGTTTGACCGCTACGCTGCCCTCCTGCGAGCCACTCGCCGCTGTCGCATTAACTGGTGGTGTGGCTGCCACATCAAATTCTTCTGTCTTTGTTTCCACTGAAACTAGAAGGTTAGTGACCTCGGAAAATACTGGCCCCAGGTCATCTAGGTCATCTACCTCGCCTGCTACAAGCACCTCATAGGCATCCAAAAACTGTTGGTAATACTTGTCGAATTGCCGTTTTATTACCCTTACGGCAATCGACGAGTTAGTAGCCTCAATTGACGCCGAAAAATCGTTGAGCATCTTAGCCCGTGACACAAAGGTTTGACGCGCCGTCTTAATATCCATTGTTAAGAATCTACTCCACCAATTGACAAGGAAATAAAAACGTAATAAATCTAGTCAAATATCGACCACTAACAATTTACCAACTAAAGTATTGCTACAATACAATCGGTCTTAAACCTACATAAACTATAATGTAAACAACTACGAAATGAACTGACTACAAAGTAAACAAACAGTCGCGCCGACTGACGTTCTATCCTGAATAGATAACTTAACCTACTTACGGTTATTACTCAATGTCCATATGTCTTCTAGTAGGTACGTTGTTTGAGTCACCTGAGTCAGCTGAGTGCCGTGAGCACGTAACACCCGCGAATGCACTATCACACAACGCCTTCGTTATCAATCACTGATAGCACACGCACACACAGCCGCGTATCGCGTCGATCGCCGCCGGCGCCGCTGTGGCTCGGTGTCGTTAGGTATCAACGGCCCAGGTCCCGGGCCGCCCGCTGCTCCGTCGCCTCGATGAAGCAGTAGGTACTAGTGAGATGCTAACAGGACAGCCGCCTCGTCGTCCGTAGCTCGCCTCGCGGTGTTATGCAGCTCCGTGTTGTTGTGTCGCTTCGACGTAGGTAAACAACTCGCCGCTAATTGCCGTGGGTCGCCTCGACGTAATTAGGTACTGTAGTTATTGCAATTGTGCGATAAAGCGCAGCTTCGCTTCAATTAGCAGATCGCCTCGATCGTCTTATGCGTAGATTGTATCTCGAATGAATGAACAAGTAACAATAATAAAAAAATGCCGCTTCGCTTGCAGTAATGACCCTCTCGGTCGTATTAATGCGTAATAAGGTCCCTTTTCTTTTGTGCCTATTTGTTCGCACAACTTCGTGACTTATATGGCGTGATTGCCGGCGCTTCGCTCCTATTGGTCGAACCGTGTCGCCTTCCTAGCCGCTGCGCGTAGGTACTTTCGCGACGCTGTTTTGCATTAACTATGGTTCTGATGATGCCGCTGCTTCGCGATGGTGAAGGAAGCTTCTGTCACCTGGCTCCCGGATTCCCGTTTCAGGTTCCCCTCATGGGCCACCAAAAATGTTCACACCGCAGCCGAATCCAGTCCGGCTGCCCCTCAACAGCCGGGTAGACGTTGATGGCTGGCGGTGAGAGCCTTGCGGGAGGTGGATAGGTTCGGACGGCGTCAGCTGGCCGCAACTTCTCCTCGCCGTCCCGCGTGTCGTAGGCCGGTCGCGGGTTCTGGGTTCGGGGTTCCTGAAGGGAGGGGTGCCACAAGTGCCGCACTAATAAAACACTGTTCACGGTCCAAGTTGTATTTATGCACTACGATCACAAGTTGAGTTACAATACAGTAAATTAAATGTACAATGATAATTAGGTATCACAATGCACGGTGTTTTACAAACCCCGATTTTGTCTCATGCCCTTTTTATTGTTAAAATCGTTAGTTTATATAATTCTAAGCACTACATTGAAAATCCGGCATCAATACGACCTTTAGTTTCGACAAAAAAAAAATGGAAAGTTTCCCTATATCCGGATCCGGAAAATCACAAAAACATTAATATAAAATAAAATTAACGACTATTTAAAAATTTGATTAAACGTATTGTTTACATTTAAAAAAACAAACATTCTGTCCATTTTTGGAATATGTAATGTTAACAGATTATTAAATAATAATGTTTTTTTCGTATTTCATTTATATTTATTATTTCAAGTATAATGCCATATTAGAGCGAGATATTTTTACAGTATATTCTTCATACGTTATTCTATCAATATTATGAAAACCACTATCTAGTTCCGCGTTATTCAAAATATATTGGTGTTTTTATATTTTGGTTAGGGTTGTCACCTCCGAATATCCGGACTTATATTTATTTTTATCGGTGGTTAAAATGCGTGTAAGTAAATGCTTTTTGGTTATTCGCTTTCATTCGGAATAACCAAATTTTCGTCATCTGCATAAAATGAGGTACTGTTTTCATATACATTCACAGGTTTCAGTAGACTAACTGCTAATGCCGGCAACGGATTTTTTTTTGCTTTGCGTTTTCTTTTAATTGATGTATAGTCGGAAATGACCGGGTCTGACGATTCTAAAGCTCTGTGAAACAAATCGGATATTGTGGCTTCACGACTGATTTTCCGAGTATGATGTTCTCTATCAAATCGCCAGAATTTGTTTCGTGATTCTGCTGCCTGTTCTGATAACATTCCGACGGGTAGTAATGACGAGTCAATAATTTTAGCACCATGAACTAAAATCTTATGTAGTGTGACTGTCATGGGATGCCACGCATATTTTTCAATGTATTTATACGCCAAGTTTTTACAGAACGCTGCAAATCTTTCAGTATCAATCGGTAAATTACTGGACAATACTGTTGAAATTATATATAAGTGGTCCAAAAGCCACTTGTCAAGATTTAAAATTTCAGCAAGTATTCCGCGATGTTGATCTGAAAACGCGGTCCTGGCCGTGTTTCCGTCGTTTGTAGAGCCTGAAGTAGGACGCACTACATCCACTAAGAGACCCACTTTTTCCCTTATTTCGGATTGAATTTTTTTTTTCCGCTCTTCTACCAAGCGGCCTTCGTTGGAGTTTTTGTTGACGCGCCATTTCTTAATTTCGACTTTATATCCAAGTTTTAGTACAAATTCCAAACATCGAATCCAGAAATGTAAAGGGCTAACCCCGTAAGCCAATAAACTGTCATCTACAATCGGTGTCGAAAAAGCCTTGTCAATATTATTGAATTGCTTGGAAGTCAAATGACAATATGGGCAGCGAAGCTGAGATGGTGTATTCAAAAGCATATTTAAAATCTTGCCGTCTATAGCAGCACAAACCAATTGACAATGAATCTTTATTTTGTGGCCTTTTGATGTTTCCATATGGAAGGGGGTGAGGTTATCTATTTGTTCCTGTATGATTTGTTTTTCGTTTAGTACCAATTCGCTGGATTCTTTTTTGTACTGAATATGAATTGGTCTACAGAAACGATATGACTGCGGCGAAGGGTTCATCCAAAATATGTCCATACTGTTATTCGTTGTAATTTGTAGTGGAACGAAAGTAGTCGCGAACATACTATTTTCGTCCACATCTTTATCTAAAAAGGATTGCTTGTATAAAGACTGACCAGTAGATCCATCAAATCCCCAGTTCCCTATGAAATTGCATTCTATTGTTTGGATGTTTTTATTTTCACAATAGTTGTTGAAAACTTCATCAGTTAATTGAAGTATACGATTCAAAGTATGCTGCAATAACTCTTCAACAGGCACAGATGCTTCAGATTCTGATATTTGGATTCGGTCAGGGTAACACATTTTTTTTGCCTCAAGTAATTTGTAATAAGGGGGGTATATGTCATCTCCACGATTTTTATGGTCCAAACGAAACTCATTATATGTTTGAACAGTTAAATTTCTATCAATGAAGATAGAAAGTGCATTTTCAGGTGTGTATGGCTCGGATGACTGCTGAATTTTGTTCAAAATATCCACTGCTGCAGTTTCTGATGTAAGGCATAAGCTGATTATAGTTTCTAAGCTTTTTGCTGATTGATGGGGTAGAGGGTTATGATTTATTTTAAGTGATTTCACAAAAGCTTGAACTTTCATTGACGTAGGTTTATCTTGTAGAGTGTCCTTAAGTTTCCTTTTTGACCTAGATTGTTGAGCCCTGCTCAAACTTTTAAACTTTTTAGACTCTGGGCTTAGCGTTTCTGTTTCGTCGCTTTCTTTTTTTAGCTGACCACTTATTAGGGTACCACTAAGCCAGATGTCGTGTTTTTTTTTAAAATAAGGCTCATTTCCCTTGCACTGCTTAAGCAAATCGCGAGATTTACTAAGAAATGCTGCTAGTATGCTTTTGAATTGGTTTTTATTGTATGACAATTCAAAATCTGGGCCAAAATAATTAAAAACAACATCGATTCGTTCGTCTACCGGCAAATCCCGAGCGTTTCCTTTGAAAAGATCAAACGCTTTTGAGCGTGTTAACACTTTAATGCCAGACGAACTGCTTTCACAGTCATCTCCTCGAGCATTGGCACTTACTCCCGGAGGTTGAAGAGTGGTGGTTGTGGCGCGATCCACAACTTCACATAATGCCTCTCGCTGACCAACATGAGGGTTGGCGCCCTCATGCCCTCCTTCCATTAAGTCCTCTGGTCGGAGCCCAGAGAGACATCCCTCAGCAGACCGGGTCAGATCCTGCTGAGGCAAGGTGGCATCATGAGTCTTGAACGGCATGATGCCTCGCCCCCGTTTCTCCATGTTACATGTATCGAATTGGAGTTTTAGCTAATGCCTTACGAGGGTGGACTCCTTCCCAAGTCACATGTAGCATTTCACCGAAAAAAATGAATTAAAAATTAAAACCAGTAAGTATTTGACCATAAGTTTAATGTAACACAATTCATCTATTATGAAATGTTTCAACACTTGAATTATTAAAAGAAATCAAGTTATATCCTTAATTATTAAATTTTAAAACTATTAAACTAACAATAAATCAAAACCCCATCCTTTATATTCATCATACTTAAAAACATAAACATCATTTTCTTGAGTTAAAAATCAACTAACCAAAAATTTTCTTTAAGCGTTCCCGACTGTTCTTGCGCTTTTCAAATGGTGATTCAAGATCTCGAGGTACTTTTAAATATTTCCATTTCAGCGGGTGCAGCTCTTGGTCGAAGAAATCGTCAGCATCTGAAACAAAAAAATATTGAGATAAACTGCCCTAGAATTAATCTTATAAAAAGCGATTGTCTGACAACAAGACCCAAAAATACGTGTAATACTAGTATGTAGTTTAAAGTATCTTACCTGTTTGTTGTTGTTGTGCTTTTTTAGGTTGTATTGTGCCTGTATATTCGTTTGTTTTTCACACTTAAAAAACTGGTACATAACATATTGTTTTTCATTACTGTTAACATGACGTCATAAAATTAAAAGAAAATCAATTGATAGAAGACAAATGTTATGCGTAACTCTTAACGAGATTCTTTGAATAATAATTTTAAACTTTAATAACTTTTGAATAACGCGGAATTAGATAGTGGTTTTCATGATATTGATAGAATAACGTATGAAGAATATACTGTATAAATATCTCGCTCTAATATGGCATTATACTTAAAATAATAAATATAAATGAAATACAAAAAAACCATTATTATTTCATAACCTGTTAACATCACATATTCCAAAAATGGACAGAATGTTTGTTTTTTGGAATGTAAACAATACGTTTAATATTTTTTTAAATAATCGTTAATTTTATTTTATATTCATATTTTTGTGATTTTCCGAACTCGGATATAGGGAAACTTTCCATTTTTTTTTGTCGAAACTAAAGGTCGTATTGGTGCCGGATTTTCACTGTAGTGCTGAGAATGATATAAACTAACGATTTTAATAATAAAAAGGGCATAAGACAAATTCGGGGTTTCTAAAACATTGCCCCGGTCCCTCCATGCTACATGTATTGACATGGAGTTTTGGCATTTGCTTTACGAGGGTGGACTCCTTCTCATGTCACATGTAGCATTTCATCGAAACGTACGTAAGAAGTTGAAAAAACTAATAAAATAAATCTTATTCCGGACACATTAAATATTGGCCAGAAGTGATAACCCTAGGTACAAAAAATCCGGATATAATTTATATTACTTGTAACTTTTGAATAACGCGGTATTAGATATTGAATTTAATACTGCTCATAAAGGCTTGTTTAAGCTATCGTTTAATATAAGAATCACGTTCTAATACGGCGTTATATTAGAACAAAAAAAATAAAACCAAAAATGATAAATAAATTTATATTTCTTGATAGGATCTCAGTAACTCTACAAAAACTTGTCAAAAGGTGTAGTATTGTATGTATATTTAATTGAAATAATCGAAATTCAAATAAAACGTATAGTTATTTTTTTTATTTATTTTTTCTTGGATTTCTGGACCCAGTTATAAGCAAACTTTAAATTTTTTTTCCAGATTATCTATAAGCCATATTAATTTCGGAGTTTTAGTCTGATGTTTCTAATGATAATAACTATTGTTTTCTTCAATAAAACCAAGGTGAGACAAAATGAGGTTCTTTAAAACACTGTGCAATGGCGTCTACGCCACGCGCTTTGCTGTTACACCCGCGCCTCGCGGTTATTTGTGTAAACTTAACTTTCACAGGTATCGCGTCGATACAAAGGTCCTAGACCTGCAGGTAACACACCATGTCTACTATGTAATGGTGATACCTCCGATATTACATTAAGGCCAGCACACGCCGCGACGATGCGTGCTGCCAGCTCCTTTCGGTTCGCAACAGCAAGTTGAAGTGGGGCGGATGCGGAAGCGCATCCCCGCTCGGACGTTTGACATTAATAGTGTCGCGTCACGTATGCGTTCTTACTAGAGAGGCGCATTACATCGATTTTGCATGAACAGTATATGAAGCCCCTGTTTGTGCTAATAGTTGTATAACCATGACCATCATCATTAAAAATGAATATAATGGTTTCCCTACTGCTTTTTTCATTCGCCTTTTTGTACTTTTATATCCCATAATTGCTATGTTACTCTGTGCAGGCGTTTTACCCTCACTGGCCTCTATATTTTCACTTATGGGTAGTGGTATAAGGAAGTGTATAGCCCTCTTCTGATCCATCCCTCTGGTTCTTTGTAGCGTAACGACCCTAATATTACCATCACTTCCAGGATGGATTTCTTTGACCTTTGCTAACGGCCATCTACTAGGACTTACGTTTTCGTCTTCAATGAGTACTACTGTACAGATTTTACGATTCTCTTCATTAGCTTTCCACTTATATCGTTGTTGTAATTGATGTAAATATTCTCTAGTCCAGCACCTCCAAAAATCTCTTTTCCATCTTTTATATCTCCAGCAACTTATTAAGTTTGTATTGACATTAGAGACTGGATCGGGAACGCCGACTGCTTCGTGGCCATTCACTTGGAGTTAATACTATATTGTCATTAATATTATCTGTCTGAACCCACAACGGCCTCGTATTTAAACATGCCTCAATTTGATGTAAAAATGTCGATAGTTCTTCTCTCTCCTACTAACCCTTTTCAAATAATGCTTCATGGGTTTTACTCCAGCTTCCCATACTCCTCCAAAATGAGAGGCTGCCGGTGGTGTAAAATGCCATTGAGTGCCCATATTCGTAAGAGTATTATGGAATATTGGTGATTGAATTATTTCCAGCTTTTCTCTGTACAACATGTTCGCAGCGCCAACAAAGTTTGTTGCGTTATCGCTGTACATATGTGATACGTGACCTCTTCTGACCATGAAACGTCTAAGCGCTGCAATAAACGACTCCGTCGTTAAGTCTCCTACTGGTTCTAAGTGTATGGCTTTCGTAGCCAGGCATATGAACACGGCTATATACCCTTTATACGACTTATGGCCTCTACCTTTCATAGCTCGCACCTGTATCGGTCCTGCAAAACCACAACCTATATGCGAGAAAGGATATGATTCCGTCACCCGTGGTTTCGGTAGTGCCCCCATTTTACTGTCTCCGCTTTAAATCGTATACACTTAACACATTTATTAATGTAACTCTTTACTTTACGTTTTCCGCCTATTATCCAATACCTTTGTCGTAGGAATGACAGCGTAAGCCGATTTCCGCTGTGTAAGGTTTTCACGTGCGCATCGTGTATTAGTATTGACGTCATGTGATGATCGCACGGTAATAATATTGGATGTTTTTGATCATATGGTAATTGTGAATGTCGTAATCTTCCCCCAACTCTGATTATTCCTTCTTTGTCTATAAACGGGTCCAAACTCGATAGTTTGCTCGTCTTCTTAACTATTTGTCCTTTTTTTATTTGTTCATAGTCTTGTTTGAATGATGCTTTCTGTACCAATAAAATAATCTGTGTCCGTGTTTTGTCTAATTCTTCACAAGTCAATAAAACTGTTTTCCTACTTCCTGGTACAGTCAAGGTCAAAGATATATAAGCAAGTAATGTGAAAAAAAACAAGTAATCATAAAAAGTTCAAAAGATATATACCCATACAAATACTAATAAATATGGAAACTTCAATGGCCACATAAATATGTATAAGGAGAGTTCAAAAACTTTTATACAATCAAAGTTACATAATTAGTATCCTGCAAATGGTACAATATATTGTACTTATGTTTATGTCATTAAATATAGATTCCATAACTGCTACAGAAATATGTATACAAAATACTAATCTGCGAAAATCAGCTTTATCATCTTGTCATACGAAACAACTTTAAATGGACTGTTTTGACAATTCACGAAAACAGTGCAGACTTGTCATTGCATATGTTTGTCTCATGTGATAACCTGTCAGGTTGTCACGTCGTTATTGGCATTGCGTGTTTATCATATTTTGCAATTTTGAAACTGTCAACTTAAAGTATTAAGGTAATGCATTTCAATATTTCGTCTGTGAAGTCATCAGTTACCGTGGTCCTGTGGCTCAGCAATTGGTGTAATTGTCGAGTCACATGCTGTCCCGCGTTCCAATCCTTCAACTTGATGTTTTTTTGCATTTTTATTTGATATATATTTTATTTTATTTTATAGATCTCATTAGCGACGTGATTTTTAGCTCGTACTTAGGCCCAGAACACACGGTGAAACGCAACTGCAACGAAACCCTCTTGAAATTATTAGTATGAAACCAGTTTCAACCGTTTTCATCACACGGTGCAACCACAATCATTTCGGTTTTCTTTGAGAAAAGACGTCTGCAAAATGAGTACTTCGAGCGACGAAGAAATTGTGGTTATGTATTTGTATCTTCGACAAAGAAGAAGGCGCAAAAGAAGAACTATGTGGATACATCCCTACATTGAGAAGAATATCAACTGTCGTATGTTTGTGGCTGCTACTCGTAAAGAATTACAAGATACTGATAGAAAGTTTTTGGATTGTTATCGTATGAGCAAAACTACATATCTTGAGCTTGTTGAAATAATGACACCTCAGTTGCAGAAACAGAATACTAATATGAGAGAATGTGTGAGTCCTCAAGAAAGGCTATTAATAACACTTATGTAAGTATTTTTAAAGATTTATTTTTATTATATTTATGAAAAATTAAATGTTAGGTACTATTAAAGAATAAAAAAAACTTAAACATTTTAGGTATGTAAACAAAGCTATCATACGAAGTTTCTGAAATTCACATCTTGGTTTACAGGAGTTAGGCTTGTTCTTACTCGGTCACTAAAAGGAACGCTCCGAACTAGTACAATCCGGTAAATGAACTAGTTCAGTATTCTAGTTCAATTAGTACGTTTTAGTTCACTGGTTTTATTAGAACACATCGGACGATATGGAATAAATATTTGACTTCCCTTCATACTTTGCAGGCTTAGGACTGTCATTTTGATAAATCAAGGTTTTTCATTAATTTCAATTAAGTAAAACTAAATGATTGATTAAAATGGCGTATTTAAAAATCAAATATTTACACTGATCTGTGATTTGTTATATACATTATTTTTTGTTTATATTTTTTTTAGATTTTTGTATTTTTTTTGTATTTTTTTTTATTTATTTTTGCTTTTCTTTTTTACTTACTTAATTTTAAAAACCAAAACAGGTACCTAGGTATTTGTTTACTCCTTAAAGGTTGCTGTGTAAAAATAGTAACTGTGACACCTTGTTTGATTTAAGAAGTGTCCTTCTTTGGTTCAAAATCTGCCCGGCATTTGAAAATATCCGTTCACAAGGAACGGATGTTGCCTGTATACATAGTCTTTTCATTATGTATTTGTACAGATGTGGGTACACATCTCTACGAATAGCCCACCATTGCAGAGGATCATCCTGTCTCCTGACGTACTCTTCATTTAGGTACTTGTCAACTTCACGTATACCAGCAGCAATAGGGTTTTCCGGCCTTGCAATTAAATCTAAATCTCGGTCAAACTCATCCCAAATGCTTTCTTTCGTATTCGTACCCGTCTCAGAAGCATTGGAGGTGCTTGGCCTAGGTCCTGCTGATGATGAAGTATTAGCAATTGGTTCTGTAGGACTTGAACGAGGTATGGTTTGTTGACATATACGGCGTTTTAAACTCTCACTTGCTGTTTTAAAAGCTTCTGGCGTCCGGAAACCTCTCCCTTTAAATCTTGGATCTAATATAGTGCTCTCCGCGTAAACACAATTTTTTTCGATGTCACGAAACCGATCATTTAGCTGAGTGTGTAGTGTCGTAATTAACTTGTTAACTTCTACATGCTCACATGATACTGCCAACATGCGAGTCACGTGTTTGGATAAGAGCTGAACAAACACTAAAACTTTTGATAGTGTAACACTTTTCTCTGCGCTAATTTCTGTGGTAACCTCATAGAAAGGCTTCAGTACGGGTACTACCTTTTCAATTATTTCCCATTCCCGAGACTGTAGGGAGAGATCGCTTCTTAAAAGTGCCAACGAGCTAATTATGGCATCTTTAACTTTTAAAAATCGGTCTAACATGTCGTAACATGAGTTCCAACGTGTTGGACATTCCTGTTTCAATTTCAGCATCGGAAGACCCATTTGTTTCTCAATTTCTTGAAGTTTCAGTAAACCCGCGGTGCTTTTTTTAAAATATTCCACTATTGATTTTACTTTTGTGATTGTTACATTAATATCATTCATTGCACGTTGAACAATTAAGTTTAAGGAATGAGCGAAGCAAGGGATGGACCGCCAGTCACCCGTTCTAATAGCTGCCAATATGTTAGCAGCATTATCACTTACGATGCATATAATTTTATCATTGATACGCCAGTCTTGTATAATTTGCCTTAAAAAAGCGACTAAGTTAGTGCTTGTGTGTCGTTCATTATAATTTATGCATCCAAGCAAAACGGAACACAATGTAGTTGTAGAGTTAATAAAATGAGCAGTAACTGCTATGTAACTCTCATTTGTGCTGGATGTCCAACCGTCTGTAGTTAAGCATACAGCATGTGTTTCTAATAGTTGAAGTTGAATTTTTTCAAAAACTTCAACATAAGTTTTTGGAATCAGTGTAGTTGTCAAAGTTTTACGTGACGGGAGTTGGTAACCTGGGCAGTTTGAGACCATGTCAATTAGTAATTTAAATTCTGGTTCTTCCACCATACGCAGCGCGTGATGACCTTTAGCCACCATCTTAACTAACTGCTTATCTATTTGGTCTACTTTTCGTGTCGAAGGTGGTTTCCGAAGGTAGCTCGTAATCGATGCAGTAGTATTTTGAGCGCTCGATGTCTGTGCAACGTTGGATTGCTGTTCAGGGGCTTTGGTAGTATTGAGTTCCTGAACAGTTCGATCTGGAAACGTTTCTGTATTAGAGGCAGCAGCAGCAGGTTGTCTTTGCACGCACAAAGAAATTGTTGGATGCTTACTCTTCATGTGGCGATTTAAATTTCCCAACGAACCACTTTTTATACTTAGATAAGAAGAGCAGTATTTACATTTAGCACGATCTTTCTCAGCGTTTTCTATAAAATGTAACCAGATATCACTTCTTTTAGATCTAATTGGCGCCATTTTAAATGTTCAGGCGAAAATAGTTCAATTAAACCGACACCGTTAATGAAAGCTATTAGTAAAAATATTGCACCCGAAACCAAAATGTTAGTAATTATTTATAAAAGTCCAAGCAAATAATTAATTAATGTATTTTACATTCACTTGCATATGCTACAGTTTTTATTACACAATTTTCACTGTCAATTTTCACTGTAAAATACAATCCACACAAAACAAAACCAAGCATTCGCGCCAAAACTTCTTCAAAACCAGTAATATCAAACTATGATTAAAACGTACATATACTTATGCTTTGCCGTTTTAAAAAACAAATAACAACACGAAAATCAGAAATTATTACCAATGAACATGTAATTGTAACATTAATAACATTTACGCAATCCAAGTTTTATAAATCAACAAACTATCAGACAGTCACAGAAATTCAATTCAAAACAAATAAAAGAGCGGCCGTGGATCATTTTGTCCTTGCATTGTAAGTGATTTTAGACCTTATTGTAATTCAAATAACGTACAACTTCGCGGAATACTCGCACACGCAAGTCAGGATTCACGTGAGCTTTCTAGTTCGTTCATCCTCCATCACGCTCACGCATACGCGTCTCTCATACTCTTTCGCTCAGACACTCGTTCGTACATATTCGTTCGTCCTTACCGGCTCTCGCTCGCGAGGAACCCGATGATGTCGCTACAGAATAATGAACTAAGTGAACTAAAAGACTGATTTGAACGACCAAAGCAGAATAGTTCGTTCTAGTTCACATGAAGGAATTGCGTCCTATTAGTTCATGAACGAGTACGACACAAGCCTAACAGGAGTGTATTCTGTAGAGGATGTTCCGCTGCAATACTGAGGATTAGGTGTTTGTTCTGGTTGCATAGAGTCTGATGGAGTTCCTGTAGATATTCCGCTGAAGTCCAGAGGATTAGGTGTTTCTACTGGTTGCACATATGGACTACCATATTCTGTGTACTGCGATATTGGAGAATATACTGTTTGATGGGACGTTTCATTACTTAACGTAATAAATTGACTCGTTGCTGCACTTTCAGGCGTAGTAGAAGATGGATTCAGTATGTCATCAATAAGGCTTAGCACACGTCTCTTGAATATTTTGAATTGTTCGAGATTCATTTCTCTTAACTCTGGTGCAAGACTATTCAAAAACGACATAACAGAGTCCGCGGAAGTCTGAGATACAGCAGATTTCTTTTTTAAATAATTAATAAAATGTTTATCAGTCTCGTGCAATGAATAGTTCTTCCGTTTTGGGTTAGAAGAATGTTAGGTTGGATTATCTTGAATATTATCTTGTGTACTGGAAGGTGTAGGTTCTATATCACAGCGCTCAGTAGGTTGCCCGGACTCGGCGGGCACGTCGTCTGGCGAATCGTTTGACATATCAGATGTATTCTCTAATGAAGTGGATGGCAGGTTCCCTGCTTCAGGTGGATTCGTCGGTTTTACATATGGCGTTAAAAAATGCATATAATCAAGTAAATAGTACGGTTTTTTCCGTTTTCTTCCAGAACCACTTGGCAAAGGTTTCAGATGTCTCATATAAACAACACGTAGATTTCGCCATTTTTCTTTGCAAGCAGCACCTGTGAAAAAATATAAAAAATAAATATACATATGGACATAACACACAGATCTTGTTAACCCCATACTAAGTACAACTTAATGACTTGTGTTATAGGTGCTAACTCGACGATAGATTTATTACAATAAATACGTATATAGAGGTAGATAACATCCAAGCCCCTGTCTATTAAAATCTATTAAAATAATTTATTTTATATGTTGTCTCTCACTGTTTTTTATTTGTTTACAGGTATTTAGGAGGTACATCTAGTACATATGTGGCATTGGGCTTATACTTCGCTAGAGGAGAATCCACAATTGCAACGATTGTGGCTGATACTACAAAAAAAATATGGAATTCTTTAAAGAATAGATTTATGCCGGTTCCAGATCATGATAAGTGGAAGCGAATTGCTGAACGATACTATACTTTGTGGAATATGCCTAATTGTCTAGGCTCGATTGACGGAAAACATTTTAGAATAAAAAAAATCCCAAATACGGGATCTACTAATTTTAATTACAAAAATTATCATTCTGTAATCTTAATGGCATGTGCCGATGCTGATGGTCTGTTTACAATGATAGAAGTGGGATATGCAGGTAGAAATAGTGACGCAGGTATTTTCAGAGTTTCATCTATGAAGCGTCTTATTGAGGAACATGCACTAAATATTCCTGCACCAGGACCGTTGCCAATAGATGAAAATAATTACTCATTTCCATTTTACTTTGTTGGAGATGAAGCCTTTCCTTTGGAAAAATATTTAATGAGACCTTTTCCAGGAAGAACTGCCACCAACATCTCACGCATTTTTAATTATAGATTATCCCGTGCTAGAAAAAGTGTCGAGTGTGCTTTTGGCATGTTAACGGAAAAATTTATGATATTCGAATCACCAATACGTTGCCGAATCCCTGAGGTAGTCAATAATATAATTAAAAGTGCCTGTGTATTGCACAATTTTGTGAGATCCAAGGAAGGAATACCATATCGCACAACTAACGTCGGTGAAGGAATTAGTCAACGCCCTGCTGATTTAATGCCACATGATCTGAACCTAGGCCCCAATCCCTCTCCGTTATCTTTAAGAAAATATTTAAATAATTACTTTTTGACTCCACAGACAGCATTGCCGTGGCAATGGGCTTATTGTATATAGAATTATTTTATTAAATAAAGAGAATAATCAGCTCTTACCTGTAATTTTCATTTTTTTTTCCAATTTCTGCCCATGCTTTATCAGTCTCAGTCCTGCGAGAGTAGCTTGATAGTGTGGTATTATACAAACAAGGATATTTTTCCACTTCTAACACAAATGCAATGTTTTTTTGTTCGTCGTCAGCCATTTTGTACAAAAGAAGCCACCCGGTGAATGAAACGCAACGCGCGAGTTTCCTGCACGACGGTTTCAATGCAACTGATTTGAAACACGTTTCAAACCGGTTTCAAACTGGGGGCCAACCGCCTAACTAGATCGCACTCGCTACGAGTATCGTTTGTGACGTCATCTTGTCATTTCGTACCGCCTATGATAGCGACACTGGAAATTCGCTATACCGCAGCTGGATAGCAATTGAACGAATGAAAATGTATGGATTTGACAGATAAACCGTACCGCCTAAAAATTTCAACATGGCGGCTAGCTGTCAGCAAGCAGACTCGTCTGTCATTGATAGTGGTTGCTTCCGACTCACCTTTTTCATAATTAATTATCGATTTTATTAATTTGTGCTTTGTATTTAGTTAAAAATTTTGCTATTTTCGAGTTTTTAGGATAACATAATTGTGTATACCGCTTGTGGTGTGTTTTTTTTTCTGTTTTAGTGCAAAATGGCGCTTTTGTTGTTGCTGGTTGAGGCGGAGGAGGAGGAAAGGCTGAAGAAAATGCTCACGCTGCGTAGGAGACAGCTGCGGGAAGACAGCATGCCCATGCTGCTGCCCGATCGAACATTCGTCGACACCTTCCGCCTGGGGAAGGACGATTATAGGACGCTTTGCGACGACTTGATGCCCTTCTTGCATCCATCGCAAAGAACAACGGCTATTAAGCCAGAGATAAAGGTATTTATCAATCCAATACAAACATCAAGAAGTGATTTATAAACTATGTTAATATACCATTGTGCTGTTGTTGCAGATACTGGCTGCATTGGCATTTTATGCCAGTGGTTCCTACCAAAAGAGTGTAGGCAACGATTTTAGCCTTGGACTGTCGCAGTCATCTGTGTCCGATTGTCTCGCGCAGGTGACTGATGCTCTCAATCAACCGCAAATCTTGAAGAAATATATCCATTTCCCAAGATCTGCAAATGAACGCAATGCAGTTGCGAGGAGGTAGGTTTTACCCATTTTTAGTTTACTTACCTACCTTGGCTCTAACAAATTTTTAGCTAGGATATTGTTTTAGGTTCAATGACAATTTTGGCTTCCCGGGAGTTCTCGGATGTATCGATGGCACCCATGTTGCCATCATTCGCCCTAAGGACTACGAAGAAGCATATTTTAACAGAAAGATGTACCACTCCCTGAACGTGTTGGTGGTAAGAAATAATTGTTGTCAGATTGTATTATTATTTATTGTTAGCTTTTGCCTGCATTGTGTAAAATTCTTATTTGTCAATTTGTACCTACTGTAATATATACTGTCTGACTTTATACTGTGAATTTCTATGTTACCAGTCTCATGGGATTAAAATTATCATAAGTCACTATTCCAAATCATAAGCTATCTGTGCAAAATTTGAGCTAGACATTTTAGTGTGATGTATGCATAAAAAAAGACATGAATTTTAAAAATTGTCCACATCACAAACTCCCCTAACATATTTTTTCTGAAAATATTCATTGTACATCAGCATCATCATCATCATCAGCTCATTTTATGTCCCCACTGCTGGGGCACGAGCCTTCCCTACGATTGGTGGTTGTTAACAACTGATGTTAAGCACGGTGGAGCTCGAGATGATACATTTTTGGTCACCCATCCATTGACCGACCTTTGCGAAAGTTGCTTAACCTCAGCACTCGCAGACCGGGCGCGTAAACCACTGCACCATCGAGCTCCTTCATTGTACAATCAATTATTCAATAAAGATTATTATTATTATTAATTATTACTGTACTGCTTTATTATATGTAGGGACTAAGTTTATTATTGTCGATGTTTCAGATATGTGATGCAGATTTACGCATCTTGCATGTAGATGCCTCATTTGGTGGTGCGAGTCATGACTCACATATTTGGAATCTTTGCCCTGTGAAAGCTGGAATGCAAAGACTTCATGAGATGGGACAGATTTTATGGTTCTTGGGTAAGTGCAATCATGAAAAAATTATTGAATTGATATTTAAGAAAATAATAAATAAAATAAATATCCATGACATTACAGGTGATTCCGGCTATGCACAACGTCCATGGATGATGACACCTATCCTTAATGCTCATCCAGGCAGTCCGGAGGAGCATTATACTAACAGACATGTGCGGACTAGAAATGTTGTGGAGAGATGCTTCGGTATCTTGAAAACGCGATTCCGTTGTCTTTTGGCACATCGGACGATGCATTACACGCCTGAGAAGGCAGGGAAAATGGTGAATGCGTGTGTTGTCCTACACAACCTCATCTTGAACTCGCGTATCGAGATTGACGAGGAGGTCATGCGCCGCGATCACGAGCGTCAGCCGCCGGGTGCACCTTTCCGTCCGCTAGCACGTACCGGCCGCGGGCGCGGCGCCTGCCCAGCGAGACAGGCTGTAGTCAACAGACTGTGGAATGCTCGTACCCACAATTGAAGAGGTAATCAATAATATTGTCATAGTAGAATGAAACAAGTATGGTATCTTCATACATACGCACCGAGCGCGGCTTGTATGTGAGCACGGCCGAGCCAACCCGTCCGTACGCGTACGCATCGTCGCACGCACAAACTGACAAAGTTTATTGATGCTAATGATGCGGCTGAGCCGTACGTAATGCTGCGCGCGCCTGCGTGTTTCGTCGCTGCGCCGGCGCCGCTGCCGCTCGCACGTAGATTATAATTTGTTAAACGTAAGTCAAGGTCAACGATGGTTACAAAAAAAACAAGAGATATTGCAGTGTTTATGGATGTCTAAATAGCAGCTTTTCCATTTCTTTCTTTACTTTACTTTCTTTACCTTTTTCTTTCTTTACCTAATTACACAAGTTTGTGTCAGTTATTTACTACCGAAAGAGTTAAGTTCTGCTCCAGATTTCGTGGATTAGAGAGGTAAATACATGTACCTACGGATTTGTAAGTTTAATTTATTAGATTACACGGTACACCCTACCGCGAAAACAAGGGACTAATTAGGTACAGTCAGACGAAACACTTTGACTTTGTACCGCTCTTATGTTGTGGGATAATAATAATAAGTAATATCGAACTGCAAGTGTTTACCGTGACGTGCTGTTGACCGTATCTACTTACCTATTGTAAGTTGTTGTGTTGTACAGTTAACAAACTACGTTTAGGTAGATCGGGGGTTCTCTGGAATCCATGAATTCATATTTCTAAGTGTTCTTATTTTATATGTAGATACCTCATTGTAATTAAAAGCGACAGCCCTACAAGTTTAGGTGAATATCGCTCGTCGAATTTCATTCTACTATGATATTGTTCTCGTCACTATCAAAACTAGCACGTGAACTATTTAACAGAATTTACTAGGTAGTATTAATTAATAAACAAAGATAGGTACTAAAATCTCATAAATTATTTACAGACAAGCGAGGAGCGAATAAGAAGAGCAAGACTGCGACCGGAGGACAGAATCAAATTAGGTATTTTAAGTTTAGTTTATAGTTTTATTTGTTATTGTATCTATTTAATATTATTATTATTTAAGTTTTTACTTCTTGTTTGTAATCGTTTATAGTTTCATTTGTTAATGTATCTATTTAAGATTACTATTATTTAAGTTTTCTTGTTTGTTATCTTGTTAATGTATAATAATTAGTTTTTTTTTCATAGTTCTGTTAAAAGGAATCCACTGTTTTCAGTTTGTATTATTTCTTTGCTTTCAATTTAATAGAATCAAATTAGGTATTTTAAGTTTAGTTTATAGTTTCATTTGTTATTGTATCTATTTAAGATTACTACTATTTAAGTTTTTACTTCTTGTTTGTAATCGTTTATAGTTTCATTTGTTAATGTATCTATTTAAGATTACTATTATTTAAGTTTTACTTCTTGTTTGTAATCTTGTTAATGTATAATAATTAGTTTTTTTTCATAGTTCTGTTAAAAGGGGTTCAAAGTTCTGTTTTCAGTTTCTATTCTTTCTCTGCTTTCAATTTAATTTGTCCAATAAGCTTCAGTAACATAAGTAGGTATAGGGAGAAAAGAGCTTGACACTTGCTGAGTTTCTTGCCGGTTCTTCTCAGTACAAGGTCTCCCGCCCAGAGTAGACTTACGAACCGATGGCATAACGACGTTCATATGTAGCCTAAACTGAATAAACGATTTTGAATCGGAATTTGAATTTTATACTCACTAAATATAAAAATGTCTGAATGTTTTCAAAAACTTATATCATTTAAGATTGTAACATATATACTTACCTAAGTTACACAAATTAAGTCATAGTATTTTTTTTTATTTAAACATGTTCTAGGCTAAGACTAGATGATCTTTTTATCTAAATCACAACAAAAATCTAGCTGGTTTGTAAAGCAAAAATAGTCCTATTATAACAAAAATACTGACTTGCACACTGAATAATCCAATCATGCAACGGAATTTTTTGAATTGATATATAAATCTAACACTTAAAATAATAAAATCATTATTTATTTATTTTTAAATCACAATTCTAATTACGGAATAACATAAAGGTACATCTAGAGGTATAACAATGCGCGCTTTAATCCTAATACCATAAAACGAATTGTTCTCTTTATGTCGAGTCTGAGAGTTTATTGTTCTCGTAAAATGTTGCTTTTTACGCTTTCTAATACCGTTACGTCGAGTTTGTTTAATAGGTACAGTCAGGATATAAATTAAAAGCCATTATCATTAAAATAATATTTTATTGTTTGTTTTCATACACTATGATTAAGTAATAGTTCTTTTTAAATACAGTATCTTTCTTAAGCTTAATCACCATTAGTGTAAATATAATTATCACTACTAGTGTTAATGTAAATCAGTATATAGTTTTACAGTAAATCATTCTTTAAAAAAAAATAGCTTTTGTATATATTTAATTGTTCCCTTCAAAATTAAAATTTTAAAAGATAATATTATATTATTAGTAATTCAGTAGATTCCAAAACAATAAGATATAATTTAAAATATGATATATATAGAAGCGAGTCAAGGTTCTCGGCTCGACGTAAAGGGACTCGACATAAAGGGGACAATTCCAAAAAACCATCAAAATGTAAATAAGTAACATATATCTAATAATCACAGTATTGTTTAGTTATACAGCTTACATCTAATTAAAAAGCAGTCTTTGTAATAAATTTTGGTAGAGGTATAACAATGCTCTGATTATCTTAATTAAATCATAATGATATAGAACAATAAAAATTTACATGAGCAAAAACTTTGTATCTTTTTTTATACATCGATAGGCTTGCATTTGACTACTATCTCACTAATGTAGCCTACGATGTAACATGCTAGAAGGTATAATAATATAATATCTAATAATCACAGAAATATTGAAAAGTTATTTAACTTATTTCAAATTATAAAATCACAGTCAGCTGATTAACTTGCAATGCAATATCCTACTTTAAAAAAGGTTACAGTATTGATAGAATTATCATTATTAACTATTGTATAATAATAAATTAAGACTATAATAGTAACATATAACATATTAGTAGTGTTTAATTAAACAGGGGATGGGACATTTTAATTAAGGATTTGAAGGAGGATCGGCGATTTGCTCGGTCGTGGCGAAGTGCTATTATGCATTCTTAACTTCTTATCTCTGCCATTTGCTTCATAAGGCCTATTATAAAACCAATATTCGCCAGATAGTTGCGTGTTGGCCTTGAAAAATGTATCACGTCTGGCTCAAGCTTGGTAGCGTTCCGCATTTGCTGTAGCGGGAGGCGCGTGGCGGCGGCGGTGGCGGCGTGGCTGGTTCAAAGGTAAGTCGGGTATCAGCAAAACGTATCTTATTTATCAATAGCGGCAGTAGGATGTATAGGAACGTGAGGTGATAATGCAGCGTTATCAGCACGTCCTGCACTCTCTGCTGTTTCTGATACATGGATTCATGTATAGAGTCTTCAGTCTATCATACTTTTGACGCGTCGCCTGCTTTACTGCATATAACTATAGGTTCTATTATCACAGACTAATAATAGCGTCACCAACGCACCACTCGTCGCTTTACGCGAAGGGCGACGGTGGGCGCGGAGGTTGCCCTAAGGCGTCGGTCAACCTTTGTATGGCGGAAAGTAAATCTCTCCGCCACGCCCGATCTTCCTCCAGCTGCTCTCTCCGCCACGCCCGATCTTCCTCTAACCGCTGCTCCTCCAGCGCCAGCCGCCGCTCTTCAAGCGCCCGCCGCATCTCCTCTTCGCGGATGCGGCGACTCTCCCACTGCAGCACCCGCCGCGACAGAGCCGCTGCTGTAACAAATTAATTACATCTCTTAGTAACTGTAAGTTACAATGGAATGATGAATGGCTATGTAACTCTAAAGTCTTACTACTGTGTGGCCTGTCGTCGTCCGCGTCGGCGGCTTCCGCCACATGCTTTCTTTTCGCTGAAATCAAATAACCTTTTTACATCATAGCCATATAGATTTTTGATTTATTGATCAATAACTTCTGCACATACTCTACTTGTGAGCTGTTGAGGCGTGAAAGCGGAACAAACGTCCATACTTTACTATTTATGATCATCACCATCATCATAATTTCAGCCTGTCGACATCCACTGCTGAACATAGACCTCCCACAAGATTGATCGTATAAGGCCAACATTAAGGGGCCACGTTTTAGCATAAGTCATCACTGGCAACACACACTGGTTGAAGACTTGTGTTTCAGACATATTTAAAATTATAAATAATATTGTAATAAAGGTACTTATCTTTATATTATAAATAATATTAAATTTGTTTAAAAAAATCACTTACGAGGACGTGCTTGGGAGGCGGTGCGGGGGCTTGGCTGGGTGTCTGGGCTGGGTGTGTGGGTGTGTTGCGTGGGTAGTGTGTTGGCTGGGTGTGTTGCGTCTCGCTCGGCTACTAAAAATTAATAAGATTATTCAATCAGTTTTCTATCAATCTAATCAACCTGTAAGTGAGTCGGGCCTAGCTCACTTATTAATGTAAATAATAGGTGCTACATACCATCTGGGGTTGGATGGCTGCTTGTGGACGGAGTCTCTGGAGGATCTGGAGTGATCGGCCAAGAAAGGGGCAGCTCCAGCAGTGGTACAGGTGGTGGTGGGGAATCATCAAAGCCCATCTGAAAAATCACAATTTCTTTATTGTTGATGTTAAAAAAATTAGTTATTTATATGAGCTTCTAGCCAGACAAAGACTCAACGTATAAAAAAGATTTTTGAGCTCCTTTTTCATCTATAGAACCCCCTGACAAATAATTTAATTGAATTTTTATTCAATATTTAGTTTTAGGTCAATATTCTACACAATATATTCAATCTGTGTATACGAGTTGGAGATCCGTCGTATGAATGAACAGACAGACAGATAGACAGGCATACAGATAGTCAGACAGCAGAGTGACAACAATAAGGCTCCAATTTTCCCTTGGTTAAGGAACCCTAAAAATGGATCCTTAAAAATTTAATATTATTATCAAATTATATCTCATTATTTTTGACAGAAATCATGCAAAGTAAAATAGCAGATGTTAACAATTCAATAGGTAAAACAAAGTGCACAAGAAGTTATCAAAACAATAAAATAAAAACATACATCAACATCGACCCGGATATTTTCCTTCCCCGTGACATTTTGGACCCCCATGATTGACAGAATCCTGTCCTCTATGGGGGTCAAAATGCCGTCCCATGACGGACCACCACCAGTTCCACTTGCATGCTGTCGCATTGCTGACCCCTTCTTTCTCACCTTGTACCTTTGATCACTCCAGTACTAAAGCGCAATACATAGAAAGGTGTTAGTTAAGCCATCGCCCTTATTAATCACAACACAATGAACAGTAAACAACTAGTTAAGCCAAGACACACCACAACACAATGTCCGGAGGCTCATCTCCAAACTATCAAACAAAAACAAATAAAAAGTGTCTTATAACTTTGTTATCAAATATCACATCACAGTAAGCTTTACTGACTAAAATATCACTCACTTGGCGCCACTCTCTCACGGTTTTGGTGACCCCTTCACCCACTGCGTTCAGCCGAGAGGTCAATTCGTCCCACAGGCGATGCGACAATTGCTTCGCCTGTAAAAAATTAAAATTGTTTAATGCGTTATAAACATCTTTGATACAGCATATTAGCTGGGGAACATCTTTAAGTAATTTAATACCTGTGGGCTGTTACATTGAGTCGCTCTGGCTTGCAGTGGGTGCGACTCCATCCATGCCACCAACTCTTCCAGCTGCGCAACAGACACGCGTCGGGGCCCAGGCATTCTGAAATACATTAGAAGCTAAAAAACCTACAAAAACAGGCGAAATTCAATTGATTTGCGGTACATACGGAAGACGGCGGCAGCGCCGTGGCTCAAAGCTTCTTTCCGTTTGTACAAGCACCATACACAAATGAATCACTGATATAATTAAAAGAGTAGGTAGGACTCTCGCACTTACACTTCAACCATTAAATTGTGAGTAAAATTGTTCTAATACATACCTTAGTTTAATTAAATTACTCATGTAATCAAAGACACTACGTTTTATATAACCTAACAATGACAATTGACTACCGAAAAATGCGTTTTTTGGGACATCCATATTAATACCAGGCTACGAAAAATCTCGATTCACAATATTGTAATTTAAAATAGTTTCGGTGATACAGCACAATATTAGTTGTGATTATACAATTATCATTTCGTATTGCACACAAGATACAAAAAAATTGGTATCAGAAACATAAAAGTACGAATTATGCGAGTGGCACGAATCATCATATTTTGCACAAAATTGTGCAAGGTATTATTTACGGCCACACTTTTGGGCAAAAATGTTGTAATGCGTTTTGTTTTTACATTGTAAGTTTTTTTCATTTTGGGATTGACAGCTTTTATTTTACTCATCTTATAAACTAAAATATAAAACAACATATATTAATACGTTTCACTATAAAATAAAGTAATTTAAAAATAACTCGGTATTTTATTCAATAAAAAATATGGTGTAATTTTAAAACAAAATGCGTTAACAAAACGCAATATGGCCAGTCCATCGTTCATTCGAGACTGCGAGAGCGACAGCGAGAGTTCTCCAATTTTAGGCAGTCGCTCGAAACGAGAGCTAGTATTTGTGTATCGCTATTACTGGAGCTCTCGATCTCGCTCTCGCTTTGAGTTAGGCGGTTGGGCCCCAGTTTTGAACCATTAGGCCCCACAAATTTTCAATTGGATTTATATCCGGACTTTTGGGGGGCATCTTTATTAAATGAAGGTCATCTTGGTCGTCAATCCACTGCTGCACTATTCTCGCATTATGTATGGAAGAATTATCTTGAACGAATTCGATACGTCCATTCCCAAAGCATGCACGAGCTGTTGGAACAAGTGCCTGCTCCAATATGTCAATATACCCGTGACTATTCAATCGACCAGTAATCTCCACAAGTTCACCTGGCCCGCCCGCGGACATCCACCCCCAATAGCCAACAGATATTCGACCACTCCTCCGATTAGGGCGAACATTACCCTCCTCATAGCGGCTGTGGTCAACTCGCCATAATCTGAGGCGACCGTCAGCTGCAGATGTAAACACTTTCTCGTCAAGAAACAGAACATCACTAAAATCGTAGTCCAGGTAACGTGTCGCAAAGCATACCTCAATCTCTTGTGCCTATCCGTTAATTGTGGCTTCCTAGCAGGCACTCTACAATGTAATCCAGCATCATGTAAGCGACGTCTTATTGTATTGTACTGAGCAGCATATGTGCTCGTGTTGACGAATCGTTTGTATCTCACGTCTTCTAGTAATTGTTGGTCTTGAATGGCAGAGGTTTTTTTTTGGTCGGCCAAATGACACATGTTTCGTAATAACGCCTTCATCAGCCCATCTTTGCTTCCATAAATAAACAGTTTTTCTCTGAAATGGAAAATAATTCGTATTATTTATGACGAAGTATTGTTCTAAAGCCCATAGAAAGTTATATTTTCGGCGTTAAGTTACTGTTATTTACATTGATTTTTTCGTACATACCGTGATACCCAATTCGTCAGCTATGTCAGACACGGATACACCATCTTCGCATAATGCAATAATCCGATGTTTTGCATGATCGCTTATGCGATACATTTTTATTGCAAATCCAACGCGAACGTTACGGTAGGTAAGTCAATTGGAATTAAAAATCAAACAGTGACACATTATTTTTAAAAGAGTAATTTGCTAAAGAGTCTGGAACAGCAATTGTTCTACGACTTGAAACGTCAAGTGGCTGGCTGATTACATCAAGATATTCAAGATTATGGAGTTCGATATAACGCAAATTAGTTCATATGCCGACGACAATAGGGTTGTCTTTATTTAATTTTTATTGTTTACATAATTTTGATTATCAGATTGGATATATAATTATGGTTAGTAGTGTATATATATTTTTGAACATTATGGTGTTTCTAAGTTTATGGTTTTATAAATACGGACATATTATTGCAACTGTTGTATACATAGTTATCTCTCAAATTATGGATACTAATTTATGTATATTTTTATGTAGCCGAACTTATGACCGTTTAGATGACTACGCTTTTTGTCACTTTGTGGTGTATACATATCTTTGACCTTGATTGTACACCCCTCAAACAGTACGATAAAATTCGAACCATTTTTTCAAAGCTCGAAAATCTTTCTAAAACTTCATTTTTATTTTTTATCTCAACTACCGTGCTACAACAGCTTTTAACCTCGACGCTTGGATCGGGTATAACCATAGACTCTTTTATTTTGTCTGTCTGCAACCATTCTGGGCCGTTCTACCATAGACTGTAGTTTAGTAAACTGCTGGGCTTTGTGCCTCTAGATATGACGTCAGCTGGATTTTCTGCTGAACTAACGTGATGCCACGAGGCTTTTATCTTCGGACACTATTAGCAACGAAAGTTTTCCATCTGTCATGCTCTCCTTTTATCCACCCTATGGTGATCCATAGAATCCGTAAAGCAATATATTTTTGTAATGTCACATTGAAGAGCAATCTTCACTTTTTTTATTAATTTTGTTAATAGGTGCCATTTACCTTTGTTCGACTGTACACAACTGCCTCGTAAACTTTTTCAGACGCGTCACTAAATCCGTATAGCTCTAAACTTCCTTTAGTGTAATGAATCCATCTAGGTATCGTAATGTTTTCAATGCATTTGAATTGTTGTTGAATTGTGACCCATTTTTTGTAAAAATTACAAAAAATGGGATTCCGGGATTTTTTCGTTCCAGCCTAATTTGGTAATCCATATTTCTTGTATTATTAGTTTGAGTGTAATTATAACAGGTTGTTGCCATTCAAAGGGGTCAAATATTTTTGCAATCTCTGAAATAATAAATCTTTTTGTCAGATATTCGTTGTCTGTTACTTCAATTTCAAACTTGAATGTATCTTGATTTGGTAACCAAACTACACCCAATGACTTTCTTGTCTCGTCTAGCGGTAACTTTATCATTTTGTCATCTACTTTTCTCTCGGGAATACTTTTCAACAGCTCTGCACTTTTACATGACCATTTCCTCAAATTAAACCCTCCAGCTTGCAACATCTGAATTATTTGGTTCTGTAGCGTTTTGTCTTTTCTAGGTCATTCTCCCCTGACAATACGTCATCTACATAAAAATCTTGTAATGTGACCTTGCTAGCAATGGGGTAGTTTTGCTCCTCATCCATTGCTAGTTTTTGTAATGTTTAAATTGCTAAATACGGCGATGCAGTCGTACCATATGTAACCGTAGTTAGTTCATACTCCTGTATTGCTTGTTGTGTGGACCGTCTCCACAGTATTCTTTGGTAAGGTAGGTCATGTTCACTTACTTTTATAAACACATACATTTTTTCTATGTCTGCCATAAAAGCAAACTTATGTTTGCGCTGATGATGATGATGATGATGATGTTTGCGCCACCGTAACAATATAGTGGACACGTCTTGTTGTAATCGAGGACCCTTATACATATTGTCGTTAAGGCTCATATTCGTGCTTCCTTTACTACTTGCATCGAATACACAACGTAATTTTGTTGTTACAGCGTCTTCTCGTATTACCGGCTGGTGAGGAATATAGTATTTTCCTTCGTAATAATTGGCTTTATTTACATTCCGCATATGACTCATTGATAAATATTCATTCATAAACTCATTATATTGCAGTCGTAAATTACTGATTTTGTCCAACTTCTTTTCTAATTGCATGAGTCGAGCCACAGTCTTTTGACGCGTGTTTCCATATTCTAGAGAACTGTCTTTAATTGGAAGTCTAACTGTATAGGTTCCGTCTAGATTCCTTTGTGTTGTTTTGTCGTAAAAAATCTTACATATTTGGTAGTCATTTTTTAATGGGTTTTCGTCTGTTATTTCTTCTACACTCGCGAGCAAAAGTATGGAATCACTTACTTGGAATTGACTCCGCGCGATCTTGAGTACTTTATAACTAATTAATAAAAATGTTTTGTTTTGTTTTGTTTTGTAAATTTCTTTATTTCATAAAATAAACAATACACTGTGTAAAATATAGACACTTTTACACAAATAACCATAAGGTAAAGAATACTTTATCAGGCTAGACTCACCTATAAAAGCTTATAAACAATATTTGGTTAACTTATTACAACATGAGTATTAATAAAACAGTCTGTATTATGATAACAGTACTAATAAACAATAACATGCGAACCATTTGTGACTGTTTCGCTCAATTCATCAACTTTAAGAGGGTAAAGGAAAAAATAGTTATCACTAATAAGGAATTGCTACATTCCAAGCCGACCAACGTACACGCAGCGACAAGAGCTGCCCACCCTCCCGCGCCTGTACTAAGTATGGGTGACAGAGGGGGCATCGCCTGAACGCCGCGTATCATAAGATTGGTCATGCGCTTGCGCACTGCTATTGTTGACATCACCGGCCGGGCCGAGTGGGGGAAACAAAAGATAGTGATGTGGTAAACGGTACGTGCCATATCTGTCGATATATTTTATATCAGATATTTGTGTAATACAAATATTAGATATTAGAGGGTTTGAACTATGTTCTTTATTTCGAGTAAAGAATTTCCGACTAAGTTTTAAAATGAAACTAATGAGTAGAGGATATGAAATGTTTTTATGTAAATTAATTAAATTTGTTTTAAAAGAAGTATTGTATGCTATTTTTAGAGCTTTATTTTGGATGACTTGTAAGATTTGATAATTTGTTAAACATGTGTTACTCCATACTGGACAGGCGTATGTAATACATGGTCTAACAAGAGTGGTGTATATTTTAAGTTTGGTAGTAGGACTAAGATTACTTTTACGATTTAAAATGGGGCTTAATGCACCCAGTGCTTGAGCACCCTTTATACGCAAATGAGCTATGTGTTTAGACCAATTTAATTTATTATCCATTGTAATACCGAGGTATCGAACAGAGTTGTTCCATGGAATACAGTGGCCACCTATTTTGAGTGTTGTTTTAGGTACGCTACGATGGCGAGTGAATATGATTGCCTCAGTTTTAGTCTCATTAAGCTTCAGTTTCCATTTAGTAAAATAAGAATGTAACAATTCAACAGAAAATTGCAAGCGTCCCACAATTAGATCAAGATCATTAGATGAAGAGTAAGAGGCTGTATCGTCCGCAAAACAAGCCAGATGTGTGCGTGGTTGAATAGGTATATCATTTAGAAATAACAAAAATAAGTAAGGCCCTAATATGGAACCTTGTGGTACGCCAGCAGGTACGGTCTGAATAGAAGATTTATTATTTCCTATATGAACCATAAATTTGCGGTTTTTTAGGTATGATTGAATAAGCTTGACCATGGAGATTGGTAATTCAAGTTTCACGAGCTTATGAAGCAGGCCCTCGTGCCAAACAGTATCAAATGCTTTCTCGATGTCTAAAAGAAACATTCCTGTCGATTCGTTTAAGTTAAGGTGGTGAGATATGTGCTCAGAAACTCTAGCAAGCTGTTGGGTAGTAGAATGCGACGGACGGAAGCCAAATTGCTCATTAATAAGATGAGATTTTGAGACTGATTGCAAACGAGTGTAAATAAGTTTTTCAAATAATTTGGCCAAAGACGGAAGTAAACTAATAGGTCGATAATTGATTGGCAACGTGCCATCTTTACCAGGCTTCTTCAAAGCAATAACTTTAGCGGTTTTCCATGATGATGGAAAGTAACCCAAATACAAACAACCGTTAAGAATTTTAGTAAGATATACAACTGCCTTTTGAGAAAGATTTTTAAGCAATAGGTTGTGTATACCGTCATCCCCTGCAGATTTGCGAGTTTTGAGGGAACTAAGAGTCGCGCGAATCTCAGCAGGACGTACAGGGTGTTGCAGCTCAGCAATATGATGGTTATTGATTTTGGCTAAGGATTCTTGAATTTTAGAGTTGAGATCATCACTTGGTAAATTTAAAGTAAGACTCATGTTCTCATAAAAGGCTGCAGCAAGAGCATCACACTGCTGAGCAACGCTAGTAGTCAAACAACCATCGGGGCACTTAAGTGGAGGTATCTTACTGGTTTTTGGTTTAATAGACTTACACAATTTCCAGACGTCAGAACTAGGGTTATCGACCCTGGAGAGCTTTTTATTCCACATATCATCTAAATGTTTTCTGATATTAGTTTTGATTAAGTTACAAAGGTTATTAATTGTTTGACGAATATAAGTTTTATAGTGTCCTCTAGGTAAACTGTGATCGACCCTACGAAGATAATTTTTATACCTAATAAGCCTTCTTATGGGCGATGGGAGTGTAGTCATATCACAACTATATGTACCAAGGGGAACTGAAGAATCTCTAGCTTTAGAAATGATGGATTGCAAGTCATTCACGCCTAGGTCGATTTCATTATTAGTCTTAAAAGTGAGAGATGTGAGAAAGATGTTTTCATCCAGTAACGTCCGATACGTTTTCCAGTCAGTTTGTTGATAACGGAAATATTTTTCTTTAGCTATTCGGTCCAGCAAGCCGCCAATAGTGAGAAATAGCGGGTAGTGGTTCGATGACAAAGCTATATAAGCTAGCGGGTCACTAATATGTTTAATATTGGAACAGAGCACTAGATCGGGATTTGTTGGATTATGCTCTGCTGAGTAATTGACCTGGGTTGGAATATCTGGGACATGAATAGAATAATCATTATTTAACATGTGACGAAAAAGCGTTCTGCCACGAGTGTTGGTATAGCTACTATGCCAATAACTGTGATTCGCATTAAAATCGCCAGCAATGAGAACGCGAGGAGCAACCCGCAGCAATAAATCAAGATCAGTTTGAAGAAGGGGCAAGTTGGGTGACTGGTATACAGAAACAATGACATGTTCAATGCCAGATAGATAAGTCCGTATGCCAACCGCTTCAATATTTTTAGTTTTAGGTAAGGTTAATAAAGAGTGTGTTAAGTCTTTTCTGACAAGCAATGCAACACCCTGGCCTCTACCGCTAAAGTGCTTGTCCTGTCGGTAACAAAAGAAACCAGGCGTAGGTAAACTAATATGGTTAGTTAGACGAGTTTCGCATAGTGCAACAATATCGGCAGATACGGCACGCGTGGCAAAGTCAAGTAGTTCATGGATCTTACCTCGAACACCGTCGGCGTTCCACGAGAGCAAGCGCAAGCCAGTGGACTTAGACATAGTGACCAAGATGCGTGAGCACAAGCATTACTTTCTCCAATTGAGAAGTACACGATATAAATTGGTTTTTTAAGCTTCTTACGGCTGCCAGAATGTCAAGCATTTCCTTAATAGCGGGATCATCGTACGTAGGAAAAGTAGTATTGGCTGAAAAGTTAATATTTGATGTATTGTCATTTACGGGGGGAGCTGTTACTGAAGCCCAAGATTTTATGCCAGGAATTGTAGCCAGCTTAGGTTTAACGATTCTAGTGGGCACTGCTAGTGGTGGAGGCTTACGTTCTAAATTTCTTCTGTTCTGTAGACGTTCTAGGTAAGCAATTCTTGCACTGCATTTACTGTAGTTGGCTGGATGGTCTTTATCGCAGTTACAGCACCGCGGCAGCTCCTTACGATCCTTCTTGGGACACTCTGAAGTCAAATGAAGTTCAGTACACTTCACACAACGTGCTGGCATATTGCAATTTTTCGAAGAGTGTCCAAAGTGCTGACACCTAAAGCATTGCGTGCCCAAGGAGGAATTGGGTTTATATTTTTGTAGAGTTACTACGCAGTTAAGCAAATATTTAATTTTGCGGAATTTCAGAATGTCAGTACCTGCCGTAAGTTGTATTAGGAAGGGTGGATAGGTTTGCTCAAAATCTTTCCGTGATTTCAGTCTTGTGACCTTAACCTCTTTGAAGCCAAGTCTATCAAGTTCATTAGGTAAATCCTTTTCGAGATCAGCAGGTAGGCCTCTCATGACTATCTTAGGTGACTTCTCATCTTTGCGAGTGTAAGTAAGAAATGAGATACCTTCTTTACGAAGACCATCTTTTGCAGCTTGGTGTGCTTGAGGTGAGTAGCATATAGCGGCGACTTTGTTTCCATTCCGGTATTGTAGGTGATATTGATTACAGTATCGGCTGATGATTGTTCTGATGGTTTCATGCGTCCATTCTTTCTTTATTTCCAGAATTAACGGTGGGATGTGACCTGTTTTCAACGGGGTAGCTATTGCGTCTTGTAGGTTTTTGCTTTCTTCTGTTGTATCAACAGAGAGGTTTTCAAATTGGTTCTTAGTATGAATGTTACGACTTACATTATCTTGCTTGTTACGTGGGGCATAGCGCTTTGGAGTGCGCCAGTCTTCAGCTGAGAATTCAGCAGGTCTTTTGGTATTCAGACTGCTGCTAGACGATGATCGTACTAGGTATTTATCCATTATGGCGACGACGTCTTCCCGACTATCGAACCCTGGTCGATAGTGTGGCGGTATCGCATCACTAAACGGTGTCAACAACTTTAAAGAGGTGGTAACACGACTTAGCGCACGTGCTCACGGGACGAGCGTCGGACGCGAATTAATAAAAATGGTATCATTTTAAAGAAAAAAAAAAAAAATTAAAACATTTTATCATTTTAAAGGTTAAACTGTTAACTTTAAATTGATACCAAATTCATTAAAATCACACCAGTATTTAAGGAGCTATCCCGGATTAAGTGAAGGAGTTAGGAAAACATTAGGAATATGGAAAAATAATAAATGAAGGAAACAACAAAAATGTATTAATAAAAATTTTATTTGGCCTTAAAGTCAAGTTTCAATATTTTGTGTTCCCTCCTCTCGCCCTAATAACTGCTCGAAGACGGTTCTTCATTGACCTAATCAGCTTCTGTATCGATTCTTGCGGGATACCTTCCCACTCCTTTATCAAAGCCGATTTCAGCTCATTCACACTTGAAGGAGCAGGATTTCTTGAACGAACCCTCCTCTTCAGTTCATCCCACACGTGCTCAATGGGATTCAAGTCCGGGCTGAGCGCTGGCCAGTCCAATGTGGCGATACCGACTTCTTCGAGGTATTCAGTTGTAGCACAGGAAGCGTGACAACGAGCGTTATCGTGCATAAAGAGGTAGTCATCACCGATATATTCCGCATAGGGAACGACATGTTCCAGCAGAATATCGGAAATATCGGAAATGTCCTCATTATCAACAAGTAATCTAACTTCTAAAATTTTTTGTTTATCGCGTGATTTATTAGTGACTTGTAATTCATTTTTATACCAATTTATAACAATGATTTGATTTGCTTTGGTATCAATAGTGGTATCAATAGCGTTATTTATTATAGGAATAGTTCTAGGACTAGATATATCTGTAATATAAAGGTCATTTTCGTCATCCGACAAAATAATTTCATTTGGATAGTCGGGTATTTCTGATGATGTCATCGTTTCTTCAAGATGTATGACACTCTTAGTTTCACATGAATCTAATGTGGCCTTATTAGAATCTATATTTTCTTTACTATTATTATTTGAACTTTGTGGTGCTTCTTCTGGAGAAATTGTATTTATTAATTGTTTAACTCAATAAGGTTGGGAATAAATTTACTTTAATTCTAGACAAAGCATCCGCATTAGAGTTTTGCTTCCCACTTCGATATATTACTTAGAAGTCGTATTCTTGGAGTCGTAGTCTCCACCGAGTTAACTTGCTATTTGGTTCTGTAAGAGAATATAGCCAAGTTAAAGGTATATGATCTGTGAAAATTTGGAATTTCTTACCATATAGGTAGGGTCTAAAATGTTTGACTGACCATAATATGGCTAACAACTCTTTTTCCACTGTACTATACTTTGTTTCTGTGCTGTTAAGAGTTCTACTTGCGTATGCTACAGGTTTATCATTTCCTATGCTTCCTTGAGATAAAACTGCTCCAATTGCATAATTAGACGCGTCCGTTGTAAGAACAAAGGGTTTATCAAAATCTGGATATTGTAATAAAGGTGCGTTTGTCAATAGAGTTTTACATGTCTCAAAAGCTTTGATATATTCATCATTTAATTCTATTTTCGCGATTTTCTTTAAACAATTCGTTAAAGGTTACGTAATTTTTGCAAAGTCCTTAATGAATTTTCGATAATATCCAATAAGTCCTAAGTATGATTTTATTTCCTTAGTTGTCTTTGGTATAGGATAATTTAAAATTGCGTCTATCTTATCTTCGTTGGGTTTTAGTCCTTCGGGCGTAATCGTATGTCCTAGGTATAATACTTCTTTCTTTAAAAACTCCGATTTATCTAATTGAATTTTTAAATTAGATTTTCTTAATGTATCAAATATCGTTTTTAATTTAGAAATGTGTTGATCCAAGGTTTTCGAAAATACTATGACGTCATCAAGATAAATCAGGCAGTGTGTTCCTTGTAAGCCTCATAGAATATTATCCGTTGCTCTTTTAAAAGTAGCTGGTGCTGTTTTAAGACCAAAGGGCATCCTTAAAAATTCGTAGTGACCATCGCAACTAAATGGTGTTTTTTCTCTATCTGATTTTAAGACTTCAATTTGATGGTAACCACTTGCTAAATCAAGGGTTGAAAAATACATGCTATCCCCTAATTTGTCAAAAATATCCGTTATGTTTGGAAGCGGATATCTGTCGTCACAATTTATCTTATTTAACTTCCTATAGTCGACTACCATTCGATATTTTATTTCACCTGACGCATCTGCCTTTTTTGGCACTAAATAGACTGGTGCGTTCCAGGGATAATGGCTATTTTGTATTATGTTTTCTTGTAATAATTTATCTACTTGTTTCCTAACTTCGTCTCCTTGGAAGGGTGATTGTCTGTATGGTTATTCGTATATTGGGTCATCATTTTTAGTTCTTTTACTATGCTTTACTTCATTCGTAAAAGTTAATGGTATTCCATCACAATAAAATATGTCTTTATATTCAGTACAAAGAGAATAAATTTTATCGCGTTCTTCGTCATTCATGTGATCTAAACGGAAGTTTTTGCAAATTATTTTGTAACATAATTTCGCGTTTCGAATCGTTATTTTTTAATTAATTTAGTTTAAAGTGTTTATTTAATTGCTTATTATATTTAGTAATTTTAAATGGTGCCGTAATTGTCAAGGTCATCACTTCCTAATAATCCGTCGTAAGAATCACCGATATCAAATATGTAAAATTTATATTTTTTGTCTGTATTAAAATTTTTAAATAGATCAATAATTACAACTCCATTATGTTTTGAACATGCATGGGTGCTAATTACTTCAAATTCTTCCGAGACTCTAAATTTTGAAAAATATTTGTCTACTAATCTTGAGTTTAAAAATTACTTCGTACTACCTGTATCAATCATTAATTTGGCGTTAATTTCAGGTACAATTAAGTAAGGCAATTCAAGGTTTTTATCTACTTGCGTATAGAGGTTGAGGCGTTTATATGAAAATTTTTGTTCTTATTAGTTCCGTTGTCCATATTATGACTATCGTTTGTACAAGTAACGGTGTCATGGAAGTTCAAGGACGCGGATGGAGCTGACGGCTCTGGGCTACTACTCTGTTGCTCGCGATTCCAAGCTGGTTGGTTATTCATTCGCCTATTCATCGGTCGGAATTGATTAACATAACGCGGTATGAATGGACGGTTCATTGGCATTGCCCTATTTTGATGATTAAAACGATTCGTATTATAATGATACCCTGAATTGTGAGGTAGATTAGGTTGCGGTTGACTAGAACTAAAGTTTCTATTAGGGTTAGGAATCCTAGGGGCCTTATGCTCATTTGAATAGCCTTTTCGTGTCATGTTATCATTTTGTTTATTACGTAATTTATATTGTAATTGAAAGTTTTTCTCCTCTAATACAGTTTCCAAAGCCTCTTCTAATGTTTCCGGGTTTTTAATTTTTACCACACGAATCAATTCTTCTGGTAAATTATATAGAAAGACATTCACGGCGGTTTTATTATAGATTTTGATTTTACTTTCTCTTAGTGCGGCGTCTTCTAAATTATTTAATTTCGAAAATAAATTACTGCGTACCGATTGAATTCTGTTACAAAAATGTAAGTATCGTTCGTTTGGGTTAATTTTAATTGTCTCTAATTTAATCGCTATGCACTCTTCTGATCATGGATCACCGGAATGTTGCGTTAAAATTTCTTTTAATGATTCCCAAGAGTTTATATTTTCTCTTTCACTAACTAACGCTGCGGCGTCCCCTGACAATCTACTTGTGATTACATGTAAATTATATTGCATTTGATCTGCCCTCCTGGATATAGTGATAACACATATTCACATTTTCTCAAGAACAAGTTCAATTGTCTAAAGTTACCTTCGAATAAGGGAATAATTTTTGCAAAATCAGAAGGAATTGTGTTAATTGCTACTATCATAATTTGGAGAGAAAAAATCAAATGTTAAGGGGGTGCAGCGCGAACGCAAAACTGCGAGTTTCAAGTTTCTTTATGATAGCGAGCGAGCGGCGCGTGGCAGTGGCGTGACAACGGCGCACGACTACGAATACGCACGCATACTAATATCTGTACAGAGTAAGCTGGTGATTTAATTAGAGCAATGTTTACTTTCGTAAAATCATAGGCGTTTGGGTAAAAAATAAGAAAAGTCTTAATATTTTCATAGTCATGTTTTTTTAAAGGAAAAATAAGACAACAGTGACCTGCGGAATATCAATACAAACATTTTGATGTCGGATCATTGTTTCTTTTGGGCTATATTTACAAAGTTTCTGAAGTAATAAGTTTTTAGGTATCATTATTTTACGTATTGTTTATGCAGTTTCTGGGTATTTGTTTCAAATTCCAAGACAACCATGACCTTGTGAAAGGATCAAGCTAACCTACACTAGTCCTTTTAATGTATAAGACCTATTCAGCGCCTAGCACCAGTGACTTAAAAACACGTAAATTTTCAAATTCCGCGCTGCAACCCCTTAATACTAAATGTAGAAATAACGTACAAAAGGTTACGTTATAAAAATTCGTTACCCCAACAAGACCCTAAAATTTCTCAATATATATTTTTTTGGTTGCAGTCTTGCCTACCTGTATTTTACAATAATATTTGCAGGCTTATCTACCTGAATAATCACTTAATATTCGCAGGCTTATCTACCTGAATAGCGCTTAATATTCGCAGGCTTATCTACCTGAATAATGCTTAATTTTCGCAGGCTTGTCTATCTGTAATTACAATTCAATATTATATAATATACAATCTGTCCGGGGAAGTAGTAATCAGACTTTAGGAGTGTGATCTATGAACATTTTTATCGATAAAAATACCTCAAATCAGGGGTCTGACCCACCTTTCGCCAAATTACAAGAATTTAAGTTTTTTTCTCTTTAGTATTGACTTCTTTCTTTAAAAAAATCGATAGCATAGGTAGAAATGGTCGTTGATGCGGGTTCTTTCAAGGACTGAACGAGCCGTATCTGGTAGCTGCTGCTGCTTGGGGAATCAGGTAACTGCTGCTTGGTGATAATGACGAAGTCGCGTCGTATAAAAGAAATTCAGGAATACTTTTACAATTTATATATTTAACTTTTACAATAAAGGTATACAAGAGAAGAGATGCGGAGTGAACACGAACACAAGATCGAATGCATGTTAGGAGACGCAGCTCTGTTTATGTATCGGTCAACAAGTACCTTATTCGGTACTTGTTGACCGATATATTAGATTCGGCCGTCGGTAAGTTGGGGAGGCGCGTATCAGGCGCCGGAGTGGAGGCCGCGGTCGGGCCTTGAGCGGCCCTGTTGCGGCGACGCCCTCTGCGGCGACGACGCGCCTTGGCGGGCGTGCCGCGGGTGGTGGGCGGGCTGGCCGGCGGGGCCAGGGTCGCCCCAGCACTGGGCTCCGGCACGTTGACCGGGCGCGCCGGCACGCGCCTGGGTCGGTTTGGGCGGATATGAGGGGGGAACTTTGATTCCCCGCTTCCTAGCGGCCTTTTTGTAGGCCGGGCAGCGGTGGTTGTTGGCCGGGTGCGCCTTGGCGCAGTTGGCGCAGGTTGCCGGCTGCTCTCGGGGGCGTGGGCAATCACGCGCCAGGTGTTCTTCACCGCAGCGGATGCAGGCCAGCTGCCGGTGGCAGTTGGCCGAGGCGTGGCCAAACATCTGGCATCTGCGGCATTGGGCGGGGCCGCCCCTGCCCTGCCAGGCCTCGATCACCACTCCGGGCATCAGCAGGAGCTCATTCACCGCGTAGAGGCGGGAGAGCTCCTGCTGGTCGAGGTGGTGGAGCTGAACGAAGAAGAGGCACCCTGGGCGGCCACGGCGCGCCGGGATGTGGCGAAGGTGATCGACCGGGAAGCTTTGTACTCAAGGGCTTCGCGGATTTCGCCAAGGGGCGTTGAGGCCGGGAGGCCTCTGATGGCCACCTTGGTCGGGCGTTCACACGCTGGAGTAAAGCAATACCAGTAGATATCAGGGTTCGCTGCAGACGCCTCCGTCAGGTGCGCCTGTACGGCGCGGAACTCTTCCGGGGTGCTAGGCAAGAACCTTATGCCATCTTGAAAGGGGCGGGCATTGGGGGGGCAACCCATCTTCTCGGTCAGCTCCTTGAAGTGGGCCGTCCAATTGGGCAGATTCTCCACCACAATTGGAGGGTACCCTCGGGCCCGTTGTTGAGCTTGAGGATCGGCTGGTATCACGGGTGCCGGCGAAACCGGATGGCTCGGAATGCGGCGAGGGGAAGGTGGTGCCAGCACCGTTTCGGCGTATGAGGCCGACCGGGGCACCACTTCAGCCGCATCCATTGGGTGAGCCAGCGACACGTACGTCGTCGATGTAGTGATGTTTTTCTGTGCTTACCGCCTTCAAGACGATACTTTAATTACCTACCAATTAAGTTTTGGCGTATGCAATGTGTAAAGACGATTTTAGTGTACAAATAAACCTTTCTGGTTTCTGTTGCACTAATACTTTGTAATATTGTGATATGTTTTGTTTAATAAATAAATTAAAAAAAAAAAAAAAAAAAATGTGAGCGATTCCAGCTCACTGGCGTCACCCTGGCCTCCACCTTCCTGGGGTGAGGCGGGCGTTAAAGAGTACGGAACGTCGGGGTACCTTAGGCTGTCTGTCTCGGTCTCGTCGTCGAGTTTGCGAGGCGGCGTCGGTCCGAAGCGAGGACGCTTGTCCTCGTTCTCCGCTTCGACCGGACTGCGGAAGCGGCTCTTCGCCTTGCCCCTCATTGCTTCGCGGGTGGGCAATTCTTCAAGAATCGCCCCGGCCGGGAAGTGCAGGGGGCTTGGCTCGGTCTCCAATTGGGATGGGTGGGCGGCTAGTCGGGGCGCTGGCGCAGCGAGCGCTCGACCCGACGTCCCCGGCTGGGGTTCGGGGAACTGCTCGTCCCAATTGGGATGGGTGGGCTTTTGGCTTTCGTGTGTCTACTAGTTTTGTATAAACTGTGTCACCAGTATTAAAACTTGTACTTGGTGCGTCTATATTTAAAGATAGTTTATTTCTATTTCTTTCTTTTTGTTCTATCATTTTATTTGTTATATCTTGATATAGAAATCTAGTTTTTTTCGCATGATCTCGTATTAATTGTTGCATACAATGCTTTTGAACCTTTAGTCTCTCTGTACCTAAAACGCAGTCTGCCTGTGTCGCGTTATGACTAGACGTATTAAGAGATCGGCATATTGATATTTCGACCCATTACGGACTAGTTCATGAGCGAAGTAGACGAACCTAGATTTAGACTTAATGCGAATTAGTTCAAAAGCCAGGTAGTTTTATCAAGTTTTAGTTCATGGACGAAGTAGGCGGATTGATATTAGGTTTAGTGCGTATTAGTACAAGGGCGAGGTAGGTTTATTAAGCTTTCGTCTATGGGCGAGGTAGGTGTATTACGTTTTAGGTTTAGACTTAACGCGTATAAGTTCAAGAGCCAGTTAGGTTTATGAAGTTTTAGTTCATAGATGGAGTAGGCGAATTTTGATATTAGGTTTAGTGCGTATTAGCACAAGGGCGAGGTAGGTTTATTAAGCTTTAGTCTATGGGCGAGGTAGGTGTGTTTTTTAGGTAAAATAACGATAATATTTTTGTGATTTTCTCGTTAGTATGGGAGATAAACTATTTTTACTACAAAAAATAAGCAAAAACAGTAGACTTATTCCACTTATGTCAACTGCCACTTAGGTCAGTTTTTTTTATAAAAAAATATAAAATTCTGTATAGGTCAGAAAATCAAAACGGCTGCCGTAAGTGGAATAATGTAATGCCAATTTCGTCAATTCCAGTTTGGATAAAATTTTTAAATTCCACTTAATATGTCAGTTTCCAGTTAGGACAGGTCAGTTTCCAGCGGGATTCCGGCGGAAGAAAAGATCGGAATGAATGAATTTTAGATATAATGGAGTTCAACCGTCAGCTTTCTATCTATGTATATTGGAGTCCAGTCAGGTCAGCTTTTTGCCAAAATTGGTTTACAAGTAGGTTAGTAAGTCAGCCTATACAGGGTGTAATCGTTAAGTGTTTACAGGCCATAATTCCGTAAATATAACAGATATTAGAAAACTTCTAAATGATATCGAAAGTACGTTACCCAACAAGTAAAATTACACTAAAAACATTTTTGAAAAAAAAAGCAGAATATCACAAATATTAGGGTAATTCTCATCGCTACGATTCTTATCGTCACCTTCGTGGTAAATTGTTATTTTTGCTTAAGCGATCTATTTTTGTAAAAAAACTTATAGCGCTTGATAATACTAGTAAGTTCATAAGCAAATCAATCAAATCGTGAGTCTTGTTTAAAAGATACAGTGTTTTGAAGTTCTAGATCCCACGAAGGTGACACGACGATCCACAAAAGTGACGCAGTAACTTTAAACATTATTTTCTCATAGTTGACCAGGTACTTGTTATGAAACTAAATGATAATGAAATAACAACTAAATCCTATTTTCATAATTAAAACAGTAAAATACATGATATCACAGAAAGAGAATCCAGGTCGGTCCTAGGTTCGGTCATCCTACTAAATCATAGAGCAACACGTATCTCCGGCGCGGACCGGAGTAGTCCGTGTTGCCCTATGTACTAAATAGGTTCTTAATATATTATGTCAATTAAAACTACACAATTTTAATGATAGTTTTTAATATAAAACATTATTAATATAGGTAACAAATAGATAGATATGGATATGATATAGATATGGTTGAAGTATCAGCGTTCGTGGACTGAGATGTTGTACTAGAGTCATCATCAACCCAAGCTCGTGAATATAGTTTACATACATTTTTTTTTTCACGGCGTTCTTTGGCAGTTTGTGGCTATTTGAATAGCTGAAATAAGACACAGAACGGTACTTCCAACATGCAAAAAATCACTTTCGTGCCATAAAATCACCTTCGTGGATAAAACGCCACGAAAGTAATGTCACGAAGGTGACGAAAATATATCTTTTTTTATAAATTCCTGCAAAGTTGAGGCGTATCGTTTTAAATCAAATACTACATAAATATCTCCAACATTTTGGGGGTTCGATGAGCTAGCTTTAATTTCAATTGATAAAATAAAATGCAGAAAAATGATGTTCATGCAAGTGATTGTACACCTACGAATAAATAAAAACTTACCAATATTTTTTTTTCATGGAACGATAGCCGCACGTCTTACTTCTGCGATGCCGGAACATGACTAATGCTCGACCGAATCGAACTCTGAGATTGGTTGCTGCTGTTGTGTTCAACAGTAAGCCTTTATTACTACGCAAATCTAAAGTGCCTTAAATCGTGTGACCGACGCATATTGTGTATTTAATTCAAAGTAATGATAAAAACTATTCTTTTAGGCTATTGTTTGTAAAGTGTATTTAATTACGATCACTTTAGTATATGTAACATACAAATACACTGGTATTTGGTGAAGCAGTAACCAAATGTTTTACTGCAACCGGAAGTGTGACACGATGAGAATGCGAAAAATGACCCCGCTTTTGACCGATCGTGTTAATTTTAGCTATATATTTTCGTGTTTATTATGACAAATTTTATTTATTTTGTAGCTTATTAGATGTTTTATCCTCCAATTCACAAGTTTTGTTTCTAACTTATACCGTTTAGGAAATATAACTGTGTGACCATCAAATTTAAGCTTCGATGAGAAGTACCCATTAACTTCAAATCCTTCCATACATTTAGTAGGTAACCGTTCATTCAAAGACTAGTTTAATACGACCGAGGCATTTCACCGTTATCAAATAATTCATAAACGGTAGTATTATTATTTTATTAAAATTTACGTACAAATAACGAATCTCTAACAGTTTTATCTCTTACAACACCCGACATTCTTTAAGGCTGTAAGTCGTCATACTAAATGTATGGGAGCGTTTTAATTTAGTATTTTTAATAATATAATAATAATATTATTTAGAAAATGTTATTAGTGTAATTTTACTCATTGGGTTTTTCGATATCAGTTAGAAGTTTTCTGATATGTGCTATATTTACAGAATTATGGCCTGTAAACACTTAACGATTACACCCTGTTCCGTCGAGGGAAGTATGTATGCGAGGTTGTGATGATGGTAGGTTCCATGGCGATGGTAAATAACGACTGCGTCTCTTATGTGATGTTGTATATTTGCAGTGACTACATTGTTACTAACTAACTTATTATCTAAACCTTACACGACTATTTATACAGTACTACTATGTAGATGTTGGAGGGAGGATGCCGTGACATATCTTTATCGGATCTGCACGCGTTTAGGAATGTGCTTACAAACTCTTTAACCGATACGTGATGATAATAAATTATGTGGCGACTCGGGCCGCCACAGTACTCCCCCTCTTGAAAAAGGGAATAAAAAAAACCATCAGGTCTTCAGCTTGGAGATGCCAGTGGTGCTCTAATCCACGTTAAGTCGTGATGAGCGTGCTCAAGTCTTCATTGACAAAACGAGCGTTCTCCAGTCTACGTGACTCGAGACGAGCGTGTGCTACCATGTCTGCTGTGAGTCGAGACGTGTGGAGTGCGACGGTACTTATTTTGACCGTCGAGTGATGCCGAGGATCCAGGAAGCGATACGTTGCTGCGATGGAACCTTGAGGCAGGCTGGCTTGCTGAATGCTGCTAAGAGAGCTGTTTCCTTGTATTTGAACAAAATACTTATTATAGTATACCTTTTAAAAAACCATCGGTCGTTTTACATTTACGTACACGAATATTTTTTATAATTCCTCTCAACGTCATAATATTATTTTTATATCACGTTATACCAAGACTATAAATAAACACACAAATTAAGTGGCATAAACAAGTACAGCTTTAAAATAAGCATATTCTTGCAATGAACTTTAAATTACGCATTACATGTTAATAATAAATTGAACTATTTAGACTTAATAAAATATATAATAACAAAACATAAAAATTAGAATTGACTAGGATTAAACATTAAGTACATAGAGATAAGACATGTTGCATTCAGTATACATGCTTAATATAGGGAAATAAGTGCATAGCTAAAAAATATTATTAAAATTGACTAACATCTTATTATTACTTTAGTTACCCTAACATGGTTCATTTTTGTGCTGTATTTTTATTGCACAATCAAAGCATTTTAAACTTGTTGAATATCTTCATTTTGAGTACAACTTCATTATAGCTTCATAATTATCCTCGAACTGGCGTATTCCTTGGCTCTTTACCAGATAACCGGAGAAATCAATTCGCCTGGAGGTAGCTAGTAGCATATAAGCGTCTTATGAAGTGTAATAATATCTCATAAAACCGTCGACTGGTAAAATAATGCTTCTAAATATCTCTTCCCGTAATTATAAATAACATACCTCAAACCACTTTGTCAGTCGGTAAAAGTGAGGCGGTTAAACGGGTGAATACTCGTTGTATACATATTATGCTTATTTTCCTTTGTTTCATTTTTCATTATCGTGATGAATAAGTGATATATTGTGTTCTTTCTGCAGTGAACTTGACCTTGCGCAAGCGTAGAGTAAACGGCGAAAAGTGCTGCGTCGGAAATTCTTGCGCGTTCGCTGCGCTGCACAATTTATGACGTAATGTGTGCAGTTATGAAATCGTTAGTATATTCTATATCGTATTGTTTTTCTTGGTACCTTATTTCTTTTGCCTTTGTCGATAAAACGTTCTTAATACGATGTGCCGGAAAGGAAGCCAAAGTTGTGGGAGCCATAGAATGATGTTAAATGACGCAGTCGCAGCTCGCTGTAGCTCGGCATAGTGATTTAATTTTGATAATCTTGTTGCGTCCGTCGCTGAACAGAATGTTACTGCCATGGTTGATGTGTAGATATTACAAATGACTCACGTGTTTTTTTTTTTCGGGTACTCCATTGGAAGGTTGCTTGTTGCTTGAGCGGGGTCACCAGTGTTCCGTCGTGGGAAGTATGTATGCGAGGTTGTGATGATGGTAGGTTCCATGGCGATGGTAAATAACGACTGCGTCTCTTATGTGATGTTGTATATTTGCAGTGACTACATTGTTACTAACTAACTTATTATCTAAACCTTACACGACTATTTATACAGTACTACTATGTAGATGTTGGAGGGAGGATGCCGTGACATATCTTTATCGGATCTGCACGCGTTTAGGAATGTGCTTACAAACTCTTTAACCGATACGTGATGATAATAAATTATGTGGCGACTCGGGCCGCCACACACCCTGTATTGCCAGTATTAACAAATACTGGATTCCAATATTAAATATTCTTTGCTGTTAGTATTGGATTCCAATTATGTCAGCTTACTGTCCATACTAGCGTTCAGGTATGCCAGATCTTTTTGTAGGTTCAACATTCCAATTAGATCAGATATGACTATAATGGAATATAAAATCTGACCTAAGTGGCAGTTACGAGTAACATAAGTGGAAAAAATTAAAAAATACAACATTAGTCAAGTGTATTTATTACTGACACACATTAAAATTAAACAATTATCTTACTACGACATAATAATATTAAAAAATAAAATACTTTACTTCATTATTCTTACAAAATGAAAGAGCACTTGTTTATTTATATCGACTTTGTAAATTTAGTCATTATATTGACTCATGAGTTCTTGCTTAGTTTTAATCATGCTTTTAAAGAAATACAAAGCGGAAATGTCACCCTCTTGCAACTTTTGGAGCTCTTTTTGTGTTTAGAATTAAAATAAATATCAATCTTTCTTCTGGGATTACCTTCAAATAGATATTGCTTCAACTTCAAGCTCTGCCACTGCGACTCCTTTTTCAATTTGAATATAAAGTTTATGAATGACGGCTTGCCCTTCATGCGATTATTTAAACGCCTGTGCCATCCCTCCAAACTGTTATTTGTTCTGTGGATTTCGTGTGGTTTCGAGCTTATAATGTTGTGAAGTTGGCCCATCCACTGGTTTTCCATGTAACTTACAAACCTAGTCATGATATCCGGTAACACTTGGCAAAAGCCAAACTTCCGGAATATAGTTTGTGGGTACAAGTGGCAGGTGGGCACAAAGTTCAGTAATTGTATTTCCTGCGGTAGTGGTTAAAACACCAAACTTATCTGCTTTTTTCCAGACCGCTTTTGAATAGTGATAATAACATCCGGTAATGTCAATGCCCGGAAATACGGCCTTTAAGGCCTGTATTTGTGCCAGTTCGTAGTCACATTTAATTTTTTTTTAATCTATCTGCAGTTCGTTTTTAATTAATTGAAAAAGCCTTATGTACGTGTCTTGGGTCTTGTCCTTCAACAAACAATATATAACTGGCACTATATTCACAGTATCATTGTTTCCTGAGTTCAAATTTACATGAATGGTGTACAGTTGAAAAAACAACGGCACAGTTTTGAATGTTCCGTCACCATAATATTGTGCGTTGCCGTTTTCCAACGTTTTCAATATTTTTTGTGCCAATGGACTTGAAAATATCAATATTTTCTTATTATTATAATCGTCATTGCAGACAAGAAAATTCTGTGCAATAATATTAGGCACCTGTACTTCGCTTAAGAGTACCATTACTTTTCTTGACTTCTAAAAACTTGTTTCTGGTACGATATAGAGAATCCTTTTTTGACCTAAATAGAGCGGCCGTGTTTATATTATCGTCAGACTCTGGTTCGTTTAATATCACATCTTCAATTATTTCTGGTACATATCCAAACGTTTGACACACCGCCTGCTTACATTTTTCAATAATTATTGACATTTTGTTCTTGGCATAATTTTGTCTGCAATCATGGTCACTTACTTTTAAAACCAAGTTCTTACTGCTCACTTTCAATGAAGCACTGCAAACTTTCCTGTTAGCACACCGCCAGAGCGAGGACCCGTCATTATTTGACTTGTTTTTCGTATATGTATAACCATTCAGCAATACATTAATCGTTCCTTTTTTATTTTTACAGAAAACAATGTTTGAATTATCTTGCATTTTAATTTAATACTTTCTTGGGCTTACATGAATAGCTTTAAGCAAAATTAAATTCGCAACTCGACTAATGTTAGAATGATATAAGAATGACACATAGGTTTTGTTATTTATCATCAATAGAATATCAGACTAAATACTTCACTTTCAAGTGGCCAGTAAGTATGCAAAACAGAAAATGCAAAGGAGTTTGTATCGAAGATTTGGCTCTCGTGAACGAGTTGTAACCTCGACTTGCGAAATATTAATAGTACATTATGCAACTAGGGAGGTAATATAAAGAAAGACCGAGACCGATCAATGGCTTTCTTTATTACCTCCCGTGTTGAGTACGACATTTTATGTCAACATCTGGGGAAAAAGTGGCTTTTTCCGTACGCGTAGCGTGCGGTAAAGTTCTCTTTAAAGCCAACTGTGACATAAAAACAGTAGAGGCCTAGTCCTATAACTAAATTCACATTATGAGAAATAGTTTTAATGCGATACAGTCATCTTACGAAATGGACTATAGAAGAAGTAGAGCTATTACGATGTAGACCAAAACAGACTTAGGCAAAACGCGTATTTTGAATGACATTTAGGCATAACGCGACACAGGCAGACTGCGTTTTTGGTACACAAAGAAATAGACTTAATGCGACATAATCATATCGATAAATGCCCACTATGCGAAATAGAGTTCATGCGATTAGTCCTAACATTATGAGAAATAGTTTTAATGCGATACAGTCATCTTACGAAATGGACTATAGAAGAAGTAGAGCTATTGCGATGTAGACCAATACAGACTTAGACAAAACGCGTATTTTGAATGACATTTAGGCATAACGCGACACAGGCAGATGGTACATTAGGTACAGAGAGACTAAAGGCTTTTGAAAATCTGCGTTAAAAATGTTGTTTGAATCAGTATGTCCAAATACTATTCCAAATGGTGTAAAACCTGTTGCTGTATGTATTGTATTGTTATATGCGTTAATTGCATACATCATTATATTTGATGTGTCTACAAAACTTTTTTTTTATTTTGCTATTCTATATATTTCGATTAAAGTACTACGAAATCTTTCTATCATTCCCATTGAGTTAGGATTGTTTGGGGTTCCTATGTGTAGTTCAATTTTGTGTAAGCTGAGTAGTTCTTTGATGAGGTTATTATTGAATTCTGATCCTGAATCGCTGCTTATTTTTAATGGTGTTCCGTACAATGAGAAGTATTTCATTAATGCTTTTACTACTTCTGAAGTTGATCGATTTTTAATTTCTATGGCTTGTCCTAGTTTACTAAATGCATCGATTATTGTTAGATAAGTTATATTTTCAATTTTAAATAGGTCAATAAAAAGTTCTTTAAAGGGTTTGTTTTGAGTTTGTGTTAATTCGATAATTGTTTAATTGGTCTTCTATCATATTTCATTCGTTTACAGGTATCGCAATTGTTTATTACTGCTGAAACTGTCATTTCCATTTTTGACCAATAATAGTTTCGTTTTAGTCTATTTAAGGTTACAAAAACACAAATGTTGAAAAAATTTCCACGAGCAGGATTTGAACCTGCACCCTTCTGACATTCCGGGTCAGGTGCTCTTCCAATTGAGCTATCGTGGTTCTAACCTAAATTTAAGGTTTCTTTTATTCCTCTATGACATGTTTTTCCTTCATGAGTCTTAATAGTTATATCTCTTTGTTCTTCTTCATCATCAATTATAATAATAATAATAATAATAAACTTTATTTGCACACAAAAAAACAGATACTGACAAATTTATAAAAACATATAGTACAAAATAGGCGGCCTTATTGCTAACAAGCAATCTCTTCCAGGCAACCTTGGGCGAAAAATAATAAAATAAAGAAAATAAAAATGGGTGCAAGTAAAAATAAACTAAATTATAATAATAACATCAAATAAAAAATAAATAAAAATAAAACATAGAAAAGGGAAATAAATATAATAATCAGAGCTTATGCAATATAAATCATAAAATAAATAAACATAACTAATGTGAATTTAAAAAAAGACTCCGAACCTGACCCCTGAAAGACTCCAACGTGCGAGCACTTCTGATGTGCTCTGGCAAAGAGTTCCATAACCGGACAGCATGCACAGAAAAGGAATAGGAAAGGAAATCAGTTGAGTGGAGAGGAGTCGCAAGAGCTAGGTTATGGGCAGAACGCAAGGTATGGCTTGAGGAAGTGGAACGGAAGGAGAAACAATTTTGAAGATATGAAGGTGAAGTGGGTAGAAAGAGGACAGTATACAGAAAGGAAAGAACGTGTAAGTCTCTACGCCGGCGAATTGGCAGCCATTTAAGCTGAGCTCGGAAAGTCGAAACATGGTCATACTTCCTCAAGTTATAAATAAACCGAATACAGAGATTCTGCAAACGCTCCAGTTTATTTAGAAGTTCCTCCGAAAGATCAGCGTAGCAAACATCAGCGTAGTCAATGATGGAAAGCAGGAGAGTTTGCGCCAGAGTGATTTTTGTGCTAATCGGCAAGAAATTACGAAGACGATTGAGTGAACTGTACGCAGCAAAGACCCTTTTCCGAACAGCATCAACTTGCGAATGCCAAGTGAGACACTGGTCAAAAACAACACCCAAGTTTTTCACTGTCTTTGAGTATGGTATATTAATGCCGGCGAAGTTGACAGAAGGTAACAGCCCAAAATCGATCCTCGAAACAAAATAGGAACTGCCGATGATGATTGTCTGAGTCTTACTTGGATTGACATCGAGACCAAACGATTTGCTCCAGTCAAATATAACCTCAAGATCCCTGTTAGTAACCTCAACAGCACGAGAAAGGTCTAATAGTGGTGCTTGTGTGTAAATTTGGAGATCATCAGCATACAAGTGATAGGAACATGAAAGCGGCTGTGTAATAGAGTTTATAAAGATTGAAAAAAGAAGAGGAGATAAGACGCCACCCTGAGGGACACCAGCATTAATATTGCACCATGATGAGAAAGAATCCTCAATACGTATGCGCTGCCGGCGCCCCAGCAGGTAACTTTGAAACCAATCAACCACGGCAGGAGATATGCCAAGAGAACGTAAAACACCGAGGAGAATATCAAAATCTACTGAGTTAAAGGCATTACTAAAATCTAATAATGTCAATAGAGTAAGTTGGCGTTTCTCCATACCACGATGAATATCGTCGGTTATTTTAACCAATGCTGAAGTCGTACTATGACCCGTACGGAATCCGGATTGAAATGGGTTAAGGAGACTATTTTTGTTCAGAAAAGAAGTGAGTTGACGATGGATAAGCTTTTCAATGACTTTAGAAAGGAAAGGTAGTATGGAAATGGGACGGTACTCTGAGTATAAGGTAGGATTTGACTTTTTGGGAAGAGGGATAACAGAAGCCTCTTTCCAAGCAGACGGAAACACTCGAGATGCAACTGATGTGTTAAGGATGTGAACTACAATGGGAGTAAGGGTATCTAAAATAGGAAGGATCATATTACGACTTATTGCATCAGTACCCACAGCATTAGAGCTTATGGAGAGTATAGTTCTCTTAACATCACTGTCCGTAAATTGATCTAAAACAAAGGGAGATAAAACAGGTGCTGGTAAATTAGAAAGACGCTGCAAAGTGGCAGTCTTGCAGGAAACGTCAATAGGTGACGAAGAGGTAAAGTGAGAATTGAGAAGATTTATATCTATATTGTTATTGGTATTAGCGTTCTGAGATTTACCAACCCCGAGAGATTTGAGGAATTTCCACACTTTAGCAGGGTCCTCATTTTGAACAGAATTATAGATGTGGCGTCTTTGAGCGTCCCTTATCACTGTGTTGCAACGATTTCTAGCGCGATTATATTTAGATTCATTCCGTTTCGAAGGATCGAGCTTGTACTTACTCTTCGCAGAATTCTTTTTAGCCATAAGTTGTCGTATGTCGTCTGTCAACCATGGGGCAGGTAAATGTTTGATTTTAACAGGGCGGACAGGAGCGTGCACATCGTACAGGTCAATCATGATTTTATTAAAAACTTCTATCTGCTCATCAACAGAGTCGCTATTGTATATAGCTGACCAGTCCAAGTTGGCAGCGTCTTCCTGTAGCTGTTTAAGATCCATCCTGGCAAAGCTACGCTGAAGCAAAACTCGCGGCTTATCCTTCGGAGAACGAACCCGATATGACAAGTAAATCAGGTCATGGTAAGAGAAGGCGTCGGCAGAGAACTGACCATGCTTAACAACAAGATTGGGAGAGGATACTATCATGAGATCTAAAAGTGATGGGACGCAATTTGGAAAATGGTGGGTTTCTCGTAAGGGTAGAATATGTAAATTACAGGAATTGATTAAAGAAAGTAAGTTATTGGAACGTGAATCATTTTTTACCAGGCAAGTATTAAAGTCACCCATAATAATGGTATGTTTATAAGCAGGAGTAAAGTTTTCGAGAAGTTGTTCTAGAGACGAAAAATAATCCACTCTTAGGGAGGGGCTGTAGTAAACACCCAATAGAACCTTGGTTTGACCAAGGGCAATATCTAAAAACAGATACTCGGCAGAATTAGGGGGAGGCGGCTGAGGAGATCGAGAAAGGATAGTAAAAGATATATGTGAACGAAGATATATGGCCACCCCACCATGAGAAGAACTAACACGGTCATTTCGAACTAATTTAAAACCAGGCAAAGAGTAAGAAGTAGAGGACAGTTGAGGATTAAGAAAAGTTTCGGAAATAAGAATAGCGTGTAAGTTCTTAATGTCAAAAGATGCAAGCATGTCCGAGTAGTGAGCAGGAATGCTCTGCGCATTAATATGCACCACGTTGAAGTTTCTTGAAAAATCGGAGAAACAATCGTCCAAAAGTTTGTTCAGAGGTCGATCAAAGCTTAAAAAGCTGGAGTCAGAAGAGGAAGAAGAACAAGATAGAAAGAGGTCATTATTACCAAACGATAAATCCATTAAAACAGTTTACAATATTACATAAACAATAATAATTATATTTAACAAATACAATACTTAAATACTTTTAAAATATCAATACATACATAAATACCCACAGGTTGACGGAGAGACAACAAAACATTAATAATACATTGTAAAATAGGGGAACCAATTAAGAAGTACAAGAAGTATAAAAATTCGAATATCACTCGATACTTTCGTATCAAGTGATTCGTAACAGTTACAAAAAATAAAAATAAAAAAATATATATCACATTACAATAGACAAGACAACTCAATTTATGAGTGACATGACTGACACTGACAAATGAATATTTCTAACATTAAAAATAACTTTTTATGTGTACTACCACTGAGCAAGTAATCACTACGTTATAGTGTACTACCTTGCTTGTTTCGAGTAATAGAAGACATATATTATTAAATTAGAAGGAGCAAGTAAGCAGACAAATAAGAAAACTTTATAAGAACTAGTTACACAAAAACTAAAGCTAATTATGCATACTATTAAGCTTAAAAAACAACGCAACATCCAACGCGTAGCCGAAAGAGCAATGCAAATAGGTGCTGCTACACTTCAAAGTAAGTGCTGCTACTACTACTACTTTACAATGAAAAATAAATATTCAAAATAGCAATTAGAAAAGCGCAATTAGAAAAGACATAATCAAAAGGGGTACTTAGTTTCTTATTTTCTTGCAGCAGCAGCCCGTTTAACTCTGGTGACAGCGGAAGACACGGAAAGCGCTTCAGCAGGACTGGCAGCGCGAGGGACTGTCGGCCTCCCGGAGTAAATAGCCGGTGTTGAACTGAGCCTCTCGACATCTGCCATGGATGTAATAACGTGCCGCTTTCCTTCACCATCCAGACCAAGAATACGCCCTTCACGCGTCCAACACTTAGACACGCCAAGTTTCTCTCGGGCTGCCTTGAAGACACCATGCCGGGCCCTTGTTAAGAACTCTGAGACAGTCACGCCGGAGCCTTTGAACCCAGTCTTTGCAAACCAAATACTGTCACGTACCGACTCTGACTGAAATTTGACCAATAAGGGCCGTGGTTTTTCTTGTCTTGTGCGTCCCAGTCTCAAAGCCCGGCCCACATCTGCCACTGTCAGCTGCTTCATGCCCAGGTGCTTTCCCGCCCTGTCTAAGAAAACTTCAACAGGGTCCTCATCTTTATGTTCTGGAACACCATGAAGGAGCAGCATACCACGTCGACTGCGCATCTCTATGTTATCACACTCTGACGCTAACATACCAATCTGACCCTCTATGGTTTTGAATGTCGCCAGAACAAAGCAACGAAAGCTCTCGAAGTCTGCAGTGAGTGAGACTATGGAAGCCGGCTGAAGCGAGTGCGCCTTTTTTAGCTGATCTTCAAAGGCTGCCATCCGTGTTGAAAATGACTGTGTTAGTGATGTCAAAGTTCCCTTCAGATCCTCCATTTCGAAATCTTGTACTGAGCAGTGTTCTATAGTAGTGCAGTTTTACAAAGTGTGTTGTGGAAGGAAATAGTATCTGCAGGTATTTATGTACTCTAATACATATTAAAAATGTTAAAAAAATATGCAATTATTTACTTTTTAAATATATTTAACAAAAATTTACGAGAGCAGCACAAAAGTACGTGTTGACGATTTTACTTCCTACCCTCGAATCCAATCCAATCCAATTATTGTTATTCTTTTAGTACATTCTAATATTTTAATTAAATTTTTGTCAAATAGTTCTGTAATTACAATATTAAATGGTTTTCTTAGTTCATCACTTTTAAAATAAATATAATGGTTTTTATTTATATCTATTATTTATTTTAATAGTTGTTTTATTTTGTCTAAATCGTTTGAAATATACAGGGTGTTTAGTGCATCGTGTGCCAAATCGAATGGGGTGATTGGAGGGGTCTTTGGCTACCTCTTCAGCCCCCATAAAAAAATCTTGGTCCAACTTAATTTTTTACACTGATTTTAATTTTTTTTTTGGGTGAATATTTATAAAAGCCTACATTAAAATTTTAATACAAAAAAAATTGTTAGGTCTAGCTCAATTTTTTGTTTTATCTTTATTTTGTAACGTTGTACGCTTCTACCGATACCAAAATGACTCGCCAGCAACATCTAGTATTTTTTTTACAACCCCGCAAAGTTTTCTAAGTAAATCCTGCTCAAATTGTTGACCTCTGTTGCGAATGCAGGCCCGACATCTTTTTCGTATTTCCACAGTTGTTGTGCGAAGCTGTATTTCGTCCTTAATAGTACTGAAGGCCGCTTCTATACGTTGGACTAGTACCTCCCTCGTTGGAACCTCTGTGGCGTATACCAGCTCTTTGGCACGTCCCTAGACATAAAAGTCTAACGGAGTTGGATCAGGGGAACGTGGCGGCCATGCAATAGGCCCATCGCGCCCAATCCACGCATTGGGGAACATTCTATCGAGATATTCCCTCACAGTCAAACGCCAATGCGCGGGACAGCCGTCATTCTGAAAGACTATGGGAACATCTTCATTAAATACGGGCACCTCGTCCAATAATTCGGACAGATCATTTTGCAGGAACTCTAAATAATTATCGCCATTGAGGTTATCGGGCAGGTAATGCGGTCCAATTACCTGATTCCCAATCACTCCTGCCCAAACGTTCACACTTAACCGTCTTTGAAAAGATTTGTCTTCTGACACGTGGATTTTCCGTTTTCGGTGCCCAGTGGTGCAAATTGTGTAAGTTAAGAATCCCTTCTTTGGTAAATTTGGATTCGTCCGTCCACAGTATTCGTTTTAAAAAATCAGGATCATCCACATCCGTGTGTAACAAAAACTGACAAAAATGCACTCGTCTGTCAAAGTCACCACCCTCTAAACCTGCAACAAACAAAAATCTTTTAAACTCCTCTTGAGCAGTAAGTAATTAGCACTAAAAGATTTTCAAGTAAGCAAGCTGTGAGCACATAATAATAACCATTCACTTGCTAACAGCGACGTCATAATAGTAGTTTATGCAACTGTCATATAATGAAGGGTATTAAAACACGAGTGTGAGTTTATGAAACGAGCGCAGCGAGTTTCATAATAGTAACGAGTGTTTTAATACCCGTGTTATATGCAGTTGCATACACTACTTTATCTTCACTAATGCAATTAGTCAAACAACAAGAGTAAAAGCTGACAATAGTTTATTTATAATAATAAAATTGTTCAAATTTTGGATGGTACAATTTTGAAAGTTAATGTTAATTACCAACCAAACCAATCCATCCACCATCCAATAACCAATGAGAGCGCAGCTGCGCGCGCAGGGCCAATCAGGAGCGAGCGCGCGCTGTTCTTTTTTTATTCAATTGGCACAAGATCTTACCAAAGAGTTTTGTGTATGTAAGTTTAGTAGTTTCGACGAAGTTTTCACGTATAACCCAACTGTTTTCAAAAGCCAGCCTAATATCAAAATTTTATACAACTTGTATGAGGATTTTGACATAAGGCTCGCCAGGTTAATTGGTCGCGTTTTATTGATGTTATAATGAGATTTTACGATATCGATGTGGATATTATACCATCATGTGAAATTGCTTAAATTGAGTGTTTTGTTGTCTGCGCTATAACAGTAGTAATTATAAGTCAAGTATTGGAAACATAAGTAAAATGTTACAACATTAGTGTAGATAAAACTTATTACCTGCTTAACAAAGGCAACGTCAAACAAAAGTTTAAAATTACGTACCTTGCACCGGAGTATAGTGGAATGGATGTTTTTCGTTTTGTCGAAGGACTTTCCACACTTTCCATATTGAAATATCAAGATGTGCCGCCACATTTCTAATGCTTCTTGTAGGGTCTTCCTCAAAAAGTGCCAGTATTCTCTCGTCCACTTCAACATTATGTCGCACAACATGGCCCCTCGGTTCATGAAAAGTGACACTGCCAGTTTCGCGTAAGCGCCGCTACGTGTCTTGGAAGACTCTGCGGCCAGGTAATCGTCGACCAGAAAAGCGTTCCTGGTAAAGTCGTTGCGCTGCACGAGCGACACCACGGGCTTCTCCATAAGCCATTATGATGTCCGCATATTCTTCGTTAGAGAATGTCGCCATTGCAATAACAAAAAAGTCAACAAAGTTTAACAACAACACCGAAAGTTAATAAAACGTAACAAAAACAAACAAAACTTAACGATAGCAAAACAACTAAATGAAAGAATCGTGGAGTACAGTGAACTAGCACACACGTGAGGCAGCAGAGGCAGTGATGTCTCAACTAAAAAAATGGCGTGGCCGGGTCGACGCGGGCTTGCGGGGGCCGTTCGCGATTTGTTCAAACAGGTTTGCGCTATGCAAGAAAGGGATAGAAGATAATTTTCACTTCGCTAGAGTGAAAAAACAAATTTCACCTGTTTCAAACAAACAACGGGCGGTTTACTATTCACCTTATGAAAGAGACAGAAAATGTAATCTGCCTGAGTGTTATTAACGCAAAACCATGTTTTTATTTCACCTGTTGAGTATTAGAAAAAAAAGAAGGAGGTTCTCAATTCGTCGAATTGAGAACTTTTTGAAGTCTGTTAAAAATTGCGACTAAGTACAGAAAATTACAAATATGAGATGTTACTAATTAATTTTCATGGCATATTGCACACCATTAGAAAGGGGACAGTCCAGAGATGTTTTAAAAAAATTGGAAGAACTAGATCACTTTTAGTTTTTTTTTAATTGATATCGAAAGTTGACGTTCAAGTTTATTTTTTTTACTTAGAAAACTTTGCGGGGCTGTAAAAAAAATACTAGATGTTGCAGGTAAGTCCCAATATTTTAATTGTACTATTTACTTTAATATCTAGGTGCTTGTGCTTTATGTCCTCTGTCTTTGTTGTTTTACTATTTTTATATTCTATAGTCTCATATTTATTGCTACCTATTTCCTTCTTACTTTTATTTGTTTGTCCTACCTCTTCCTTAATTGCTTTATTTTCAATTTTAAAAATCGGCGACAGTAAGCAATTACTCTGAGCAGTCTGGGTAATGAAGAGAATCTTTCAAAAATTGAATTATTTTGGACTGCAGTTACATGTATTTTTGTTAAAGCTTCCAAATTAATGTCTAAGTCCTTTGGTCGGTTGTATTTAATAACTTTATTCTTGAGGAAAGCAGGTCCAGAAAACCACCTTTCGTTTTGTATCAACAGGCTAGGCAATAGACCTATGAAAGCACAGTCTGCCGGGTTTTCTTTAGTTGAAATATGCGACCACTGAGGCGAGCCCACTGTCGTTAAAATCTCCGAAGTTCTATTGGCCACAAACGTCTTCCATTTACTTGGGTGACTATTGAGCCAGGTCACCACTACCGAAGGATCGCCTGTTGATTTTAACACACCACTGTGGACAGTGTTGGCCGGTAGGGGGTACACCAGCGTGGCAGGCTGCGAACGACATTACGCATTTCTAATCTTCTTTCTAATGCTTCAAATCTTCGCTTAGCTATAGCACGAGAATTTCCAGATTTACAACGAGGATTTGAGTCTCTAAATGGTAACCTAATAATATATCTACAATTGAAAGGTCACAATTAGAGGAGCAGACGAAGCATCCTATAGTTCTACCTAGCGCTAGTCATTTGACGCAGCTTATCGTGGCCGATGCTCATTTAAAAACTCTTCACGGAGGTTTGCTGCTCATGATGAACTATATTAGAACAGCTTATTGGATTTTAGGAGCCAGAAACACAATTAAAAAACATGTTCGCAAATGCGTAGTATGCATAAGGCAAAAGGCAAGCATAAGTAACCAGATGATGGGATCTTTACCTTCTGTTAGATGTTCCCCCGCAAGACCTTTTGTGCATAGTGGCGTTGACTACGCAGGACCGATCAATGTCAGAACATCCAAAGGGCGCCAAGGAGGGGGTGATGTGTGGTCGATGTTGATCAGTGTATTGTGTATATCCCCAAGCCAAGTCCTTTGGCTGCCAATATCGTCTGGCAGCAATAATCAGCAAGTACTAAATGTTATACACACAATTGAAAACAACTCGCACCTTGGTAGTGGTTTTGCCGTATACTTACCGCATCATGCGGTAATTAGAAACGACAAAACCACTACCAAGGTGCGAGTTGTTTTCAATTGTGTGTATAACATTTAGTACTTGCTGATTATTGCTATTCCATTTTTGTAATGTAAATCCACCCTTTGCTAATATATCTGTCATCTGTTGAACTATTTCCACCCCCTCTTCGACACTATAACATCCTGACATAAAATCATCCATGTAGAAACTATTCAAAACTTTCTTTGCAGCTACATCATAAGCTTCTCCTTCGTCATATGCAATCTGGTATAACGTTCTGACTGCTTGGTAAGGCGCAGATGCTGTCCCGAATGTCACCGTAGTTAATTCGTAGTCTTTTATTTCCTCATCCGGACTATCTCGCCACAGTACGCGTTGGAACATAACATCTTCATCCGCTACTTTGACTTGACGATACATTTTTATGATGTCCGCAACTAGACCAATCGGATAAACTCTCCACCTTAACACTATGTGCCTCAAGTCTGCCTGTAAAGTTGGTCCAACCATCAGCGTGTCATTTAGGGATACGCCGTTACTGTTATTTTCCGAAGCAGTTGTATGATCTTGCAGATGGTTAAGGCCAGACATATCATCAACAACACCCCACATATCATGGATATTTGTGACAAGGACGCGCTGGTGTTGGACTCTTTTTTCTCTAGAGTTAGTTCTGAGCTGATTGGTGCATGCGCAGCATCTGCTGTTTGGGTTGAAATCCTGAGCAAGTCTGCCATTCCTGGGTCATATATTGGCGAACCTGAACCCATCATCCACTGAGCTCCTGGTGTGTTAGATGCTACAATAGATCTTGTTTTGGGATGCAGATCTGGGCTCGTCGCTATCTCGGTAATGTGGCTGTCATACATCATGATCAGTGATGCGGAATCACATGAGTGCATAAAGGCTTTATGGGCTGCTCCTGATGATGGTTCAAATAGGGATCTTGGCCCGCTAGCTCCACCAGGCTTTCGGAGCACACACAAGGTGTACTGTGCGGACGAAATAATTTGGGTATCGTCAGTCAACATAAACGGCGAATAGTAACGCCAGCTGTTGAGGTCCCAACTATTTCTGGTGGGATACAGCGTGTTGTCCATCAGCTGTTTGAACTCGTCCAGCTCCATGCATATTATAAGTATTGGTATTCTGTAATACTTATCCCTGTACAAAGCTCTGATCAAATGCCTTGTTTGGTCTGGGTTTAGACTCGCAGTGGCTATGTGCCCAGCATTGGTCTCATCTGATGGATACTTGGTGAGATAATACCCAGCCAGCATCACGGTAAGGTTGGCATATGCCAAGTGCAGGTTTTGAGATTCCATTGTCGCGTGTAGATTCGTTATGGATGTTTCCAACTGGTATAGATCTACAATTTCGGCCAATAGTAGCAACCTTGGGTATGCAGTGTCAAATAGACTCATGGCCATCAATATGTCGCGTGCGGTGACGTCGCTATGGACTTTGAGAGAATATTGTTTACGGACAGGTTGGTTTAGTATGGATTGCGCATAGAAGTATTTTAGGTCGTGTAGATACGCCAATGAGCTGTTGTATTTAGCTGCTTGCAATAGGTCCAGTTCCCTACGCACTACCGGACTGTTTATAAGTTCATAGGTGGAGTCGGCGTATCCTATGTCTACCTTGGTTCCTATTCTGTCCGTAACTGCCACAGGCGCATATTCAACATGTCGCTTGGCTCTGGTCACAATGTTTTGCTGGATCAAACTTATGGCAGGTGCTACGCCAAAAGCCGAGAACCTGGGGTATACGTCATTGTAATATGCGACATAATCGTCTACCAGATACTTAGGGGGGCCATTGTAGTATAACACAAAGTTTACGTATATAGACTGATCAAACAACAATGTCAAATGGTCCACCATGCGTTCGGGCTCATCAGATACAGTTCCCGAGAAGATAGGGCTACACGATGTCAATGAGATGCCAAATCTACCAAGGCCGGCATCGTATACGACGTCTGAATATTCTAGTATCCTTCCTCCCACGGTTAGCTTGTATTTATCTTTTGCTGGTGCGTGTGTCCTAGCGGCTACGACAGCTACTCCGGAGTTCATCGACAACCCCCTCCTCCAACGTCGCATGGAGGCCACAGCATCCTGACGTACGCTGAGTTTCACACGTTCCGTAGCATTTTGAGCCGTTGTTACGCGCTCCGTAGCATTCTGGATGGTAGTCTCCTCAGTGGATGGTCCAGTCCTGGGGCTTCCTATGCTTCTGCCGATCCGACCGTCCCTGAAGATGTTAGACAGTTGAGCCTTCACGCCTCCCAACCCACGCACCTGGTTGCTTTGGGGTGGTGGCATGGCCGCAACAACCGCCACTCTTGGCACCTGCATTGTACGTGGGGCAGTTTCTCGGATCGCACCCACACTAGACAAGGACCCGCGCGCTGATAATGATCGCCATCTAGTACCTCCATCCGATGTGAATGATAAAGATGATGATGCGGGAGTAGACACTATGGATGTCAAGCTGCCACTCCGCACCATCCCTCTACCACCCACGGTGCCGGTTGTTCTGGGACGTGATGATGGGCTCAGTCGTTCGAGCAGTTCCATGTTTCCGGCGGGTGCTGTCGGGTTCAACCGCCTGTATAGAGGCACATCCGCATCCGCCAACAGGTCACTCATCCTTACGGTCAACGGGTCATGTGCTGTTGCGTGCAAGGGTCTTAGGGTTGGAGTTGCCATCCTACCCGATGCTCTCAGGTCTGTCCAAACAGTTATTCCAGCGGCTGTTATGTCGAGAGTTGTGAGTCCCAAAAATGAAGTCCAGTCTGCTGTCGCTCTACATCTATCACACAGTTCTTCCATCACTATGGGGGCTGTTCCATTAACTCCAAACCACGGAAACATTCGCTCGATATAAGTAAAATTATACCCCCCCGAAGCTTTGTGTTTTTTTGATACAACATTCGAGTGCTGATTCTATTTCAGATCAAAACTCACATCGCATATTTGACGTACTTGTAGCCAACATTGATTTGGCGTTATGAAAATGTGAACTATTTTTTGACTGATGACTCTGATGACTCTGATGACTCTGATGAGCGACTGCCTTTGTTGGCTCTAAACACTCTAATGCGCGAAAACGATTTTCAATAAAATGCTTAAATTGTTTAAACGTAGGTAACTCGTTATTAGAATCGTTATTTGTACTTAACTCCCATTGCTTACGAGTTTCATGGTCTAATTTAAAAGTAACAATATGAATGATGATAACATCCCATGTGCTCACATCAATTTGAAGATTTTGAAGGGCATGTAAACAATCACTTGTGGTGTCCAATAATTTTTTTAACGAACTGGCCGACTCTGACTGCATACGTTTTTGACCGAAAAATCTCTTTAATATACAATTAGCTAGGTACTTTTTATTACTATAACGCTTTTCTAATTGAGCCCAACATACACTATAATTAGCATCAGTTATTGGCGTATGTCTGATTAACTGTTCGGTTTCGCCACTAAGGTGGCTTTTAAGATAATGTAGTTTTTGGACATTGTCTAGCGAGTCATTTTTATGTACAAGAGATACAAATAAATCGTGGAAAGTGGTCCACTCTCCATAGGTACCCGAAAACAGGAATGGAAATCTTTGTGGCGCTGAGGACTGACATTTTTATATGTTATTTCAAAATTATATTCTTGTAATTTAAGTCGCCATCTAGTTAGTTTGGAATTTGGTTCTTTTAGTGAATATAGCCATGCTAATGGTCTGTGATCTGTAAATATAAAGAATTTGTTTCCGTATAAATATGGTCTGAAGTGTTTAACTGCCCACACTATTGCTAATAGTTCTTTTTCAATAGTGCTGTACTTTATTTCGGCATCGCTTAACGTTCTGCTTGCATAAGCAATTGGTTTGTCAGTACCTATTTTTCCTTGAGAGAGTACTGCTCCTAAAGCTATATTTGAGGCATCTGTTGTTAGAATAAATGGTTTATTGAAGTCCGGGTATTGTAATAATGGTGCATTTGTTAGAATCGATTTACAAGTTTTAAATGAGTTTATTATATCTGGGGTTATTTGAAATTTTTCATTTTTCTTTAATAGTTGGGTTAAATGTTTAGTTATCTAAGCAAAGTCAAGAATAAAACGTCTGTAGTAACTTTTTAGCTACTGAGCTGATGTTGATGGTGATGGTGATGGTGATGTATGATATGATTTGAAGCATCCCTTAATGCACAGTGGCACGTGACACAACTCACAACAAAATGTTGTGGTTATATTTTTACGGCCTTCGCGGAGGCAAACAACACAACGTCTTCGGAAATTAACTTTAGACTTTCTACTGGTCTCTGTTGAATGATCAATCAGCTTGGGCCAATGTCCATTAGAGATTACTCTAGCAGGCTGTAGGTGCGTAGACCTACTGCTGGGTGCAATACGCCTACGCCCTTGCGGAATACAAGCAAGATGATTGGTGAGAATGCTATCTACAAGCTCAAGGCGGAAAGCGAGATGGTTATGATGTTTGTGTGTGGATGATTTTAAAAGTGTACGAGAATTTAAAATTGAAATATTGAGCAACCGTTTAAAAAGTTTCATGTACCACTTGGAACCACGTTTCCTTTCTATCAAATAAGGCTCCAGCATCTGGTCTTTCAAATCAACCCCCCCCATGTACTTATTGTAATCTAAGACCATCTGCGGTTTGAAAGGAATTGGACGCGATTTAGCTCTATTAGCTACTGTAGGCAAGCCAAAAGTCGAACCATGACAAGTGGATATCATGGTCACTCGTTTTTTGTCCTGCTACGATAATACTGAGACATCACCGGAATGCCTAGCAATGATTTGACCCCTCTGAAGCGGAGCCTTATTTATTAAAAAGGGAACATCTTTCCGAGTGGCCCGTAAGGTACCAATGCAATCGGTACCATTACGTTTGAGATATCTAGCTAGAGCGGGGGAATTGTACCAATTATCCATGAATAATCTATGGCCTCTGTTAAGTAAGGGCTCCATGAGTGTCTTCACAACTGCTGTACTCTTAAGTACACCAGGAGACTGCTCCAAATCTACTGCGGGTTGTTTACCAGTGTAAACAATGAGAGACCACACATACCCTGTGTTACTCTCGCAGAGCTCAAACGTTTTGATCCCAAACTTAGCAGCTTTGGTTCGAATATACTGTTTGATGTCAAGTCTCCCTTTCCAAAGGGTCAAACTCTCGTCTATGCAAATATTCTGACTAAGAACATAATTCGATTGAAACTTTGAATTTAAATATGATAGTATCGGTCTCAAACGGTGTATTCGATCCAAGCTTCTCGCAGCGCTTGTGGCAGAAGGATTTGAATCATGAAAGGCGGGGTCGGAACTAATAAAATGTAAAGCTCTATTCAGAGAGTCGTACCTCGGTTTGGTAAAAATTACTCTAAATACATCCGTCTTCAAAAGCGGGTCAACTGTAAAACAACTAAGGATGGTTGGCATCTTAAGGATTCCCAACATCATCCAAAATGCAAAGAGGCACAGAATCTCGTCATTGTTTGTGGGGTACCAATTAGATTGGAAAGCAGCGGAAGAAATTTTAGTAGCGTACAGGTTCGTTTCAGCTACAATCAGACCTAAAATCTCATCGTCCCAATAGGAGCGAAAAGCATCATAGGCCGAACTGTAGGTACGAACCGAACCAGTACGCTCCGGTAAAAAACGTTCACCTACGCCTTCGAATGACTCCATGGGAGACCATTCGAAGGTATCCTGACTGCCAACCATGTCATCATTCTCACCGTCATCACTCTCACTATCATCACTGTCATTCCTGCTGATATTCCTTTCCAGCGCCCTCGCACGTCTAATTTCAGCATTCATCGCCATACGTGCCAATCCAGAGGGGATATCATCATCATTCAACCACACTTCAGTCAAAGGTTGGCCAACCTCCCACCTGCTGCTGCCGCCACTCCCCCGGCTGCTACCTCGGCTCCTGCTGCTAGATACAGAAACGCCCCTTCGCCCACGTCCACGCCTTCCTCGCATCTCTCTTCCACTGACACTTACACTAGGGGCCACAAACACACTGTGGGCATCCGGGGCCGACTCACGGTTGTCCTGATCCAGCAGCGGAACACCAGCCTCGTCGAAGATGGCCAGCACCACCCCCTCCACCACCTCCTCAGGCTAAAACACACAAAAATGGCATGCAATGGCATGCAAAACTGCACTGCAACCCAAACGCAAAAACCTGGCCTAAAAAAATAAATGCACATATCGCTCCCCGGCAAGCAAAAGCAAAAGCAAAAGTGTCACAATGCAAAAATAGTAGTTTCGAGAAAATGTAACTTTAATGATTTTTTGTTCATTTATTCGTCAATAGTTTAAAAACTATAATAGTCAGATTGCTGAAATGTCATATGTAGATAGCTTATTTATTTACTAATTAATGGGCGCAAAATTTAATAACAAAATTGTATTTTTTTCAAAGTAATTTTTAAGAAATTCTTAGTTAAGTGAATTTTATGACTCTTTTCTCGATAAAAATTTCTGGAGTTTCAAAAATAATACACATTATAATGTATCGAATCACCGTTACTTTTATTATAAAAAGATCCTAAATATTAATTAAAGAAAAAGTAACCACAAATTACAAACTTCTCATTAAAATTATATAAAATAATCTCGAAAACAAACTTCTTAATATTAATTTACTAGTTTTGCCCTAATGAACAATCAGTCTTACATCTTTGGCCATTAATAAAATAAAAATGTAATCTTAGAACTTACATGACATACGTCTTAGTACAACCACAGTCATTATTACTTATATTAGTAAGCTCTCTTTACTTATGAAACTGTACCTTATACAGTAAGAAAAAATAACTAAAAAAAAATTCTTTAACATGTTTTTAAAATAATGAAAATTAACAAAAACTAATTTCTTTATAGGTAATAACATTTTTAGGTGAACTTACAATCAACTATAAAAAGGTAAATTGCTTACTTAAGAGACTTATAAAAAGACTCATAAAAATGGGGAATATGATTATGTTGTAACAAATCCAATAGATCCTTTATTTTATTTTCTTTAAGTTTCGGTTTACATCTGTACGCAAGTTTGAGAGATATTGAATTAAGATTTTTTTTCGCGTTAAAACTGTTTCGGAAAACTCATCTTTATAAGAGTTTTTAAACAACAGCTTCGTAGGATCGTCCTGTAACAGTTTGAAAATTTTCACCTCAGATATTTTAAAAGATTTTGCTGTAGTAAACCCAATATCTTCGGACAGACGCTTCAGTGAATAAAAATCACTGTTTGACATTTCTGTCACGGTATATGGATTGCCCTTTTTCTTAGCGCATTTAATAGCTTCAACGTATTGACTGGGTACATAAAGTGGACCTGACTTTAGTCTTCTTTGTATTTGCTTTTCTATTGTTGAATGGACAGAGTCAGCCTCATTTTGAGTATGTCCAGTAATAAGGTACTTGTGTGTTATAGACTTTAATTTAGGGAATTTTAATAACGCATACAAATAAATAGAAATTATGAATCTATTTTTGTTCTGACCGCAACAGTTATCAGAGAAAAATATTAGATCTAGGCCTGGTCCATCGTAATGAATTACAATATTTTCAATAAACTTGAACAGACAAGATCCAATTTCATCAGCACCGCGGTTTGCTTCTCCTTCATGCCAATAGAAACAATCGGTTTTATCATCACCGATTTGAGACACAGTAAAATTTAAGGTGTTGAGTTTGGATTTGTAATAAAAAATAGAGGTATTGCCTCGCGGAAGTTGCAAGACTGCTTGCAGGTCATAAATTGCAATAATTTTATTTGGACCAGAGGTTTTTTTATCAGCGTCTTTTTCAAGTCGAGACAGGTTCTTCTCTTCAATGTGTGTAAAATACTGGACTTCTAAGTCTTTCTTTGCATCACCTTCGGCGTCCTCATAACGTACACAAAGTTCGCACCTATCTTTTTTCGGTTTGAAGAAACTGATGTTGAATTCACTATTAAACATTCTTGAATACAATGTTTCGTTTGCATAGGGCACGTTGTTTGACTCGCACAAGGTTTTATAGTCTCTATAAAGATCACTGAGAGATTTTCCTCCATCAATATATTCCCGTGACGATTTTTTTCTGATGTAGTGAGATTCCATTCGTGGTATTGAATCGATATGATCTCTGACACTCTGGCGAATAGATTCTGCAACTTTGCTATGATTACCGTGTTTGCCCCTCTTGTCTTGTTCAAGAAAACCTTGTTTAGATTTTTCAATAACTGTTCTGATGACGCGGTCATTAATATCTAGTGTTGCTCTGAAAAAAGTTTTGCATACTCGAATGGGCTTGTCATCAATTTGGAAATAAAAGCTATGGTTAAGTTTTCTTGGTTGAGTTTTTCCGGTAAATCTAAACGCAGGAATAATCGCTTTCATGCTCTTATGAATAAAATTACGCTGTAAAGCCAGGTCTCCTAATTGCCAATATTTATTAAATATTTCAGTTCTATTACCATTATTTATATTTTCAGTACATTTAAATTTGCATTTTTCACCACACGGAGGTTTCAAACACCTCTCAGACATTGTTTTCTGTGACTTAGAACGAGAAGTGTATGATTTTCCGGAATTCCTGAATATTTTTGCTTTATTTGACAGCCATTCGTCCACACAAGATTTACGTTTTTTGCTAGATTTACGTACTGGACTCGTAACTTGCTCAGGAATATTATTGTTAAGTACGTTACTTTCTTGATTGCATGGCAAAGAAACTACGTCATTAGAACTACAGTGACTTTTAGGTGACATAGACTTAGAAATAGCACTGCTGCTGCTGCTACTACTGTTTGACGAGGAATTCGATGAAGAGGAATCAGAAGATATGGACCGCTTGCGCTGTGGATTATTTTTAGAAGTAGAAGGAGTCACAGTCAAATTATCTGTTGCAGCAATATTTACGTAAGGTTCGGTTTCATTCTTCTCTTCCGATAGCCTTTGTGAATTCCGTTTAACAAGCTTTTTTTTAGTCGGCTGGCCAACACTACTGCCTGAGGACGAACTCTTATATCCACCGTCAATATTAAAAGTTGGGTCTTTAACACTATCATCACTGTCCCAAAAACAAAAATTTTCTTTACCTGATGTTGGATTTTCATCGGTACAAAAAGGTTCTTTTGCAACAATGCTTGGACTTGTACTATATTGAGTATCCATAATATTGTGATCTTTCATAGCATTTTCTTCGTTTCTTTTCTCGCTAGCCAGTTGTAGTATAAATGCTGCCCGACTATTATTATTCATGATGATCCTGAAAAAAATACACTGTTATTAAAAAAATGTTTTCAATTGCACATAAAAAAAGACCGAACACAACATAAGGAGTTATAATAACTGGTGATAATTGTAATAATTTACAACAAAAATGACTTTACATGTGTTGCGCTTTTATTTCATTCGTTAAAACGTGAATATCATATCAGAATGAGTGATAAAAGAGACCCTATACATGTTATGATTGTTTTTTTGTATGATGCGGCAATATTTACAATGCTTTTTCGTCAACAATACAGTCACAACATAGAATGTGTCACCTTTTTCGTAATAAATCTAATATTTAAATGTAAAACTTACCGATAAAGAGTCTCATCACAAGTTAAAACGCTTTTCTGGCGATACTGTACACGTCCACTCTGTACTAACACAAGTGTGACACTGTTCACGCCGGTGACCGGAGCGAAACGGCTCCGTGAAAAAGAGAACTTAGTGCCATCTAGCGGCAACCACGCGCAACATAAATACGACACTACTACAGCCGAACAAATGAAATACGTGCAATCTAAATGCTGCGATTATGTCATTTCGTACCTAAAATGTATTGTGACACTTTTCTTGCCGGGGAGCGATATGTAACTGACCTGCCTGATCGGAGACCGAGAGCGAGATGGAGATGGAGATGCTCGGCGGGGTGGCAGGCTGCTGCGGGCTTCTTCGTCTTCGTACTGAAACACACAAAAATGACATGTTTAAAAACTGCAACCCAATCGCAATAAACCAGGCCTAACAAAATAAATTCACATAATATGTAACTGACCTCAGCCCAGTCTTCCAACTGCTCTATCTCCATCTCTTCCTCGTGGCGATGGCGTGGATATGAAAGAGGAGAGTATGAGGGAGCAACTGGTGACGAAGGAGGATCGTTCTAAAACATACAAAAGAAACCAAACACAATAAAGATAATAGCATAATCCTAGCACAATAAACACATCACCAGTAGAAACATACACAATAAACGTAATATTATGATGATTGATGATGATGATGATTATGAAATAAATAACCGGCGCCGTACGATAGCATAATCCTAGCACAATAAACACATCACCAGTAGAAACAAACACAATAAACGTAATATTATGATGATTGATGATGATGATGATGATGATGATGATGATGATTATGAAATAAATAACCGGCGCCGTACGATAGCATAATCCTAGCACAATAAACACATCACCAGTAGAAACAAACACAATACACGTAATATTATGATGATTGATGATGATGATGATGATGATGATGATGATTATGAAATAAATAACCGGCGCCGTACGATAGCATAATCCTAGCACAATAAACACATCACCAGTAGAAACAAACACAATAAACGTAATATTATGATGATGATGATGATGAAATAAATAAATAAATAAACTCTTACCTCTTCGTCACTTATGTGGTCAGCATTCTCCTCGTCTACATCCATCTCCTCGTCTACATCCATCTCCTCCTCATCTTCTTCGTACAAGAGACTGAGGAAGCTAGCCGGAGGCTCGCAGTCGTAACTAAGTCTCCACGATTGATTTCGGGACATTCTACGAGCATAAGATAAAATCAACATCAAACAAACAACATAAAATAACATACTTATTTACAAAATATCACCATTACTATCGAAAATCACAAAATTTTATCGTATAAACTATCGACACTATCCTATTTCTATTCAATTCTTCGAATCGCATTGTGTGCCGGCAAATATGGCCGTAAGGTCTATGCAAATAAAGCCCAAAATGGCATGACAAAAAATAGACGCCTTTACGAATGTAAGTACATGTAACGGTCTCATTTTGTTATCGGAAAAAATGACTATAAATGTTGTTATTTCTTTGTGTAAACTAGTTTCAATCACTTCTATACTTGTTTTATTCATTTTACTGTATATAAAACGAACTGAACATGCATTTATAACAAATACTACGAGGGAAATCACTCCGTCAACGAAGCTTTGAAAATCACTGTTGGGCACGATATTCATTACAAACTTTTAGCTAAAACAGTTCACTAAATACTCAGCAAGATAGTTTTCAACAGTTTCTAATATAAAACACTACTTACATTAGTATTTTCACTATTTCGTTGTCGATCACTCGAAGTCAGAACGGAAATGTCAAATTTTTTCACGCGCGAATCATAAATGACATGAGACATAGACTAAATGCATTTGGATTATAGAATTTAGCAAAATTCATCTAGTTTGTCTATTAATAAACATCTTCATACCAAAGTAGGCTCTAACATGACGATATTCGGGTTTTAATCGCGTGTGCCGGGTCCGGTTTGATCCAACCTTGCCTTCTTTGAAAGTAAAAGTTAGAGAGGTTGGATCCAACCTTCACTTATTTCACTTCATAATTTTTCCTAAAAATGATTTTATTTGTTTTACGTTTTTAGGAAATGGGTATTTTAATACTGCTTCAATTTTATCTGAATTAGGCTTAAGACCTTCTTTTGTTATTGTATGTCCTAAGTATAGGACTTCTTTTCTAAGAAATTCAGACTTGTCTAGTTAAATTTTTAGATTTGCTTGTTTAAGTGTTTGAAAAACTGTTTCTAGCTTATCGATATGTTCTTCTAGCGTTGCAGAGAATATTATGATATCGTCCAAATATATCATACAGTGAATTCCTTGTAGTCCCTTTAGAATATTGTCCATCGCTCTTTGAAATGTAGCTGGAGCTGTGCGTAATCCAAAAGGCATTCTTAAGAATTCATAGTGGCCAAATCGAGTACTGAAGGCTGTTTTTGGTCTGTCAGGCTCAAAAATCTTGATTTGATGGTAGCCAGATGCTAAATCTATTGTACTAATGTATAAAATATTTCCTAGTTTATCAGAAATATCAATTATATTCGGAAGTGGATATTTGTGGATATTATTTCGGTCAGCTTTCTGTAATCTATAACCATTCTATATTTTGTTTCATTTGAAGCATCTAGTTTTTTTAGTACTAGATGAACTGGTGCGCTCCATGGCGAAAAACTGGGTTGGATGACATTGTCATGTAATAACTTTTCTACTTGCTTTTTAATTTCGGCTGCCTGTGCAGGTCCTTGTCTATACGGTTTTACGTAAATTGGGTCTTCGTTCATAGTCTTAATATGGTGTTTTATTTCATGCGTAAAGGTAAGCGGTATTTCTTTGTTGTAAAATATGTCTCTGTAGTCATAGCATATTTTTGATATGGCATCTTTTTCTTCTTGATTCATATGTTCGACACGTAATTTATTCAAATTTTCTATTAGTAAATCATCGTTACTTTCTCTCATATAGTTTAAATTACAAAATGTACCTTCAAATTCTGCGGTTTTAAACGGTTTAGTTATTGAAATTTTTATTTCATCCTCAGTTGTATTTTGTATAATTGTCGAGGCGTAACCATTAGAACATGTAACTAATGCTCTTGGCATTCTAACGCCGTTACTGAATTCAACAAAATCTATTATGCCTTCTCCATGAGTGAGCTCAGTTGGAATCGTAACTCTATGTTCTGAGCGTGCTCGTAAATACAACGTAACCATGGGCGATTTGTTGGATTTAAAATGAATGGGGATTTTTACTACTGGAGTATTTAACAACTGGTTTTCTATGTTAGCGTTAAGTTTCTTAAGTAGGTCAATGCCAATAAGTCCGTCGAATGAATCGTCTATATTATATATGTAAAATTTATGTGCGAACTTCTGTTTGAATATATTAAATATCAGAATATAAATTACTTCACTGTGTTGACTTGTTGCATGAGTACTTGTGACACTGAATTTTTCAAATAATTTGTATTTTGCAAAATGTTTGATTGTTAAATTTGTACTTATAAATGAGCGAGTGCTACCTGTATCGATAAGGAATTTTGCATCGATATCTGGTATCTCGATATATGGCAGATGTGTATCTAATTTTATTTTGAAGCATTTGGCTTCGAGGCTGTTAAATAAAAATTTGCTTGAGAGGTGTCATTTGAAGTACTAGGTTCGGTATTATGTATATTTAACCGATTTTGTGGTTTTTTCTCTTTATATGTGGTTATTTGTTCTAATGTTAATGGTGGTCGTATTCCCGTTGATGATTGTCCGCGATTTTTATATGTGTTATAAATTCTATCTTGATTTGTATTATAACTTTGATTGTTATTGTTCCTATAATTTTGGTTATTATATCCGAAGTTCAAATTTCGTGTCTGTGGCAGATTGTAAGTATTTTGTGTCCGTGGCGGATTGTAAGTGTTTTGAGAAAATGTGTTTCTTGGTAGATACCAGTTATTTGGTTGGTATCTCTGTCGTGAAAAGTTAGAATTATAATTTCTTACAAAGTTAGAATTATAATTGCGTACTGTTCTCGGTAGGAAATACGGTTTTCTCGGTTGAGGTAGATTATTAGGTTGTGAAGGTGTAGTGCGTGCGTTAATGTTATTGTTTTTGAGTTTGTATTGTTTTAGGAAATTTTGTTCCTCTATCACAACTCCTAATGCCTCTTCTAAGGTTTTAGGTTCTTTTAGACGTACTACTCTTAGTTATTCTTGCGGTAAATTATATAGAAAAACATTTAATGCTGTATTGTCAAATATTGACATTTTTGTTTTTTGAATATTAATGTCATTAGTAGTTATTAATTTTGAGAATAAATTACTTTTAGCAGATTGGATTCTATTACAAAAGTCTGTGTATTTTTCGTTCTGTTTTATTGTTAGACTTTCTAGTTCTAATGAAGACATCCTTCGGATTTTTGATCACCATAATGTTGCTTATGTAATTTTATTAATTCGTTCCAGTTATGAGAGAATTCGTTCCATATTCGTTTTCGCTAATTAGGGCTGCAGCTTTTCCCGTGAGTTTACTTGTGAACGTTTGCATCATAAATGTATATTGATTAGTTGTAAGATTACTAAAGCTTGACATGATATATTCGCACTTTTTGATATATAAATTCAATAGCTTTAGTATTTCCGTCGAAGTTTGGTATTAACTTTATTGCTTCGGCCGGAATAAAATTTATGGGTATTATTGTACTAGTAGAGGGCTGTTGTGGTTGTGCGTGTTGGCTGTATGATCGGTGTTGAGGTTGGTATGGAGGAATAGAATCGTCTGTACCTGCGGAACCTGGTTCTTCATTAATATTTTCATACTGTATGTGTTGGACAGGTGAGTATGATGGTTGATCATAGACTTCAGCTAATGGTTCATCACGTATTTGAATACTTGGGTTTAATGTTAGTCGGTCGACTACCCTGTCAGCTAAGTTATTAGCTTCTTGTTTTAAATGATCTAGGGCCAGTTGAGCCGCGTTCTCAACTTCTTGGCGTGCTGCGTTTGCCGCTTGCGCTAGGAAATTCATGTTTAAATTATTTATTTAATTTAGAATTTGAAATTAGTAGACTCTGATACAATACAATCGACAGTAGGTAAATACACTATTCGTATAATACAGATTTTAAAGTATTTTTGAAATCTTTTCGTTTTGCCACACCTTGTAGTTATAAAATAGGAGAAATCAATAGTTAGTACCACTGATATCGAATTATTACTTTGTAATATCAAATAAGTTCCTTTCATCAAAGTCTTAATTTAGCTTTGGAATAGTAGACGTAAACAATAAGTATACAATTGTTGTAGCAATTGTATAATATTATGCAATTTTTCTAAAATTTTACGAAAAATTTGATGATAACTGATATTTTGTAATTATTCAGCTACTTGTTTTTTATTACTATTCATCACAATTCAGTGTACAATAGTACATTATTTCTTATAAATAGCTGATCAGACTATTTTCGCTTTTGCGTATATTTTATAAATCGCTTAAGGATTACAATTCGCTTATCGATTATAATTCGCTTAATGCGGCGCGCTTATTTTAAACAATTTTGCATAAACTGCATGATCAGGTTTTATTTTACACTGCTATAATAATCATGTGCACAAAAATATATTAAAAGTATGCATACAAATAAAAAATCAAGTAAAATAGAGAAACTACAAAATATGTCTATCTCTAGTAAAGGTTTGTTAAGGAAGGAAAGGCAGAGAGTGCTATTATGGATCCTCCCGATTTGTCTGTGCTCGTGGTAGTTTTATGAAATTACAGCTTTGTCCAATTCTTATATCTGTTTTCTCTGGTAAGGTTAACAATTCTTCTGATCGGTGTACAGTTGAATGGTAAATTCCACTTACGTGTATTCTGGTTTTACTTTACCAGATTTAGAGATGTCCGTATTTGCAGATCCTTAGCGTTGGGCGCCAGAAATGGTCGTTGATGCGGATTCTTTCAAGGACTGGACTAGCCGTATCTGTGCCTGAATCGCGGTAATTTAAAACATGAATAAATATCTACGTTTCGTTCGCGTTGCAGCTGTAGTTGCGTTCCATATGAGTTTCAGTCAATGCGAAATTCAGTATCGCGGTAAAGATCATGCGCAAGTTTAGACAAAACGCAGATGGTACGCAACTGGAACACAAGGATAGTAAAAATGTTAGAGATGTAACCCTAGTATTGACACTGCTACATGTTACAAAAGTACAATCGATGGTTGTGTACGGTACAGAAGACCGAACAATAATTGCGCAATCGCACGATGGCAACGTTGCATTTACGCCAGTGTGTCGAATCTAGGACACGGTGCGTCAGTCCATCAGTCAATCGCGACTCACTACCATCGCTTATTATTATCATTTATTCATAAGTATTTTGTGTGACAATAAACTGTATCTTAGTAAATCAAACCTTCGTTTCTTTGGTGTACCATCAGCCCGTACATCAATTGGTCCTTCGAGCTTCCGAAAGCGGGACAATTTCGCGTGTTACGTGCGTGATTGCATTATAGAGTGTGAAACGAGGACGCCACGTTGCCACGTGAAATTCAGTGAGTAACCAGCTCCAGCCTTCGGTGAGTTATCTTTGCTTTTACATCTATCAACATGGAAGATCTTCTGAATAACCAAAATCTCATCATGGAAGCAATGAACACGTTGTCCATTAACTTCAAGAAAGACGGGTCCGATCGCAAAACGGTGCCTCACCTCAAAAAGCGATTGAACACGCTAGACGGTTACTGGCAAGAATTTAAGTGTAACCACATAAAACTCGGTGAGTATGACGACAAAAGTCATGAATACTTCATTAGCGACGCATATAAACGAACAGCAGAATTTTACTTTGATACACGAGCACACATACAACAATACTTGCCCTCTGCCTCTGATACACAACCAGAGGAAAAGCAGCTTTTACGTCCGGCCGCTCCCTTTGCTTATGAGGGGAGAGCAACATCATCTCGCACCGCGTCACCGGTAGAACAGGTACAAACACGTCCATTTGAGCTCCAAACTTCGCGCAGCAGCACTGCCCGGGGAACCAGCAGCAAGCTGGACGAGATGCTCCGCAAACAGAAGAGCAACTTCAAGGCGTTCTCCAGGACGGTCAGTAACATTAATCTTGACAATCTCTCCGACAAATGGGAGTATGAGGATGTGTTAAGGTCTGTGCAAGCCAGATGGGCTGTTGTAGATTCGCTGCACTGGGAAATAGATAGCGAGATCTACGAAGACACTGAGTACGAGCAAGCCTTTGGTAGGTACGAACAACAGTACAATGATATTAAAAAAGACATCAACCGTAAAATTTGGAATCAATGTCACCGGGACAAATCGACGCCACAGATGGACATACCTAACTTTATGGGAAGCTACCATCAATGGGTGTCCTTCAAGGATTTATTCGTAGAGGCGATACATAACAACCGCTCTCTATCTAATGCGCAAAAGTTACAATATCTCAAAAGCAAACTTCGGGGTGAAGCAGAAAAATTGGTGCAACATTTGCCAATCACTTCGGAAAACTATGAGGTGAGTTGGGACATTCTCAATCGCAGGTACAATAATGCGAAACTCATATTCAATAGTCACGTGAATATCTTATTAAACTTACCTTCCATACAACAACAATCAGCGGCAGCTATTAAAAAGATATTTGACACTACCAACGAGTGTCTTAATGCAATAAAAGCGCTCGGTGTAGACATAAGTACGTGGGATCCTCTTATTGTTTACATTTTATCAAATAAACTGGATGCCGACACGCACATTGATTACATTGAGTCTTTAAAAAAACCAAGGGATTTGCCTGCTTTAGTCGACTTGTTACAATTTTTAGAAAATAAATTTACGTCTTTAGAGGCATCTCGACGCAAACCAGACACGGCAAAACCTCTGTATCAGCAAGATGCTGCAAATAATTTAAAGAAAACTCAAGTTTTTAAAGCATTCACTAGCCATCAGAATCAAACAAGTCAGAAAAGTAGCAATAAATTCATTCAAAAAGGTGTCAAATGCGCAGTCTGCAATAAAGACAAAGATCATGCCATTTATAATTGCGAAACATTTTTAAACATGCAACCACAAATGAGACATAACATAGTGCAAAAGTTATCACTATGCACAAATTGCCTTCACTTCCATCGCAACGGTAAGTGCTTCACCAGCAAAAAATGCCGGGAGTGCGACGAAGACCACAATACCTTACTGCACGGCGCTAAAATGTTCATAAGTAAAACTCTGTCATCATCGCAACAAGGTGACGTAATCAATCAATCGAATCAATTAAAAACTAATGTACTACAAGAACAGGAATGTGAAATTCTACTAGCTACCGCGTTGGTACAAGTAACCAAGCATGATGGAACTGTACACACTATGCGAGCACTAGTTGACCAGGGGTCACAAGTATCTCTGATTACCGAATCTGCAGCACAAAGTTTAGGCATAAAACGTAAGGGGTGCAAAGCAGTCATATTCGGGGTTGGCTCCAAGGAAAATAAATGTAACGGTGTAATTTCAATCTCCCTATCTTCAATGCATAATGACTACTCTCTTGACGTCAATGTTTTTATTACAAAACAGCTAGTAAATAACTTGCCAAATAAGACATTTTTAAAACCAAATTGGTCACATATTGAAAATATAAATCTAGCAGATCCTGATTTTTTTAAGAGTAGATCTATAGACATATTATTGGGAGCAGACGTTTACTCTGCAATTATTTTAAACGGAATCATAAGAGATAATGAGACAATGCCTGTAGCACAACAAACACGCTTAGGATGGATTTTATGCGGTAGCGCAAGTGTTACGAAATCATATCACTGCAATGTTACATTGATCGAGGATGACCTTCAACAATTTTGGGCAATCGAAGATGTTGGTGATAACCATAATATGTCATCAGAAGATCTACACTGCATACAATGGTATCAAACAACTACCGAACGCCAAGCCAACGGCAGATATGTAGTTCGTCTCCCATTACATTCAGACATAGACGAGAAGCTGGGCCAGTCCAAGCAAAAAGCCGTAGCGCAATTTTACCAACTAGAGCGCAAATTTAAACGACAGGTACAATTAGCAGCTGATTATAAATTATTTATTCAAGAATATAGTTCATTAGGTCATATGAAATTAGAACCGATAGCGGCCGCCGGTAACAAGACACCTGTAGGCTATTACATGCCGCATCATAGTGTACATCGTGCGGACTCTCAAACTACTAAATTAAGAGTTGTTTACAACGCATCAGAAAAAACAACAACTGGGTATAGCTTAAATGACGTCATGTATCGGGGTCCAAATTTGCAGCACGATTTACTCGTACTAATAATCAGGTGGCGACAATATCCGTACGCATTTACCGCGGATTGTGAAAAAATGTACCGCCAAATCTGGACCCACCCAGATGATCAAAAATATCAGAAAATTGTGTGGCGAGACTCTCCAGATCAACCAATTAGAGATTATCAGCTTTCTACCGTCACATATGGTACGAAAGCTGCACCTTTTCTGGCTATAATGACACTAAGACGTTTAGCACAGGACGAGCGTCAACATTACCCAGCAGCAGCGAAAGTTCTGGAAGAGCAGGTGTACATGGATGACGTCTTAACAGGGAGTTTTACCATCGAATCAGCAAACTGGTTGAAAACAGAATTGATTAATCTTCTTGGCTCAGCAGGATTCAAACTCAGAAAGTGGGCGTCAAACGAATGTTCACTCGTAGACGAAAATAATACTTGCCAATCAGACTCTCAAACCTACAACTTCCGCCATATAGAATCCACCAAAACCTTAGGGCTAGCTTGGAATTCAAAAGAAGATAACTTCACGTTTCAATGCAAGCTGTCCCCGAAGACGTTACAAAAACCAACCAAAAGAGTACTGTTATCGGAAATATCTAAAATCTTCGATCCCTTAGGGTGGTTAGCACCGGTTGTCGTGCAGCTGAAGTTGCTATTCCAAAGCATATGGACTCTAGATCTTCAGTGGGATCAAGAAATACCGGATGAACACTTCAAAAGATGGGTGCAACTAAGAGACGATATTGAGGACATCGACAAGATAACGATACCTAGATGGATAAAAAGTGGAAAGAATGACGTATTACAGCTCCACGGATTTAGTGACGCTTCCACAAGGGCGTACGCAGCTGTGGTATATGTAAGAATACAAAAAGAAAGTGAATCAACCGTGACACTATTGGCCGCAAAAACTAAGGTAGTACCATTGAATAAAACAACATCAATGCCTAGACTAGAGTTATGCGGAGCACTTTTACTTGCAAAATTAATGACTAAGTTAGTACAAAGCTTAAATGATCACAAACTCGCAGTATATGGATGGTGTGACTCTACAGCAGTTCTTGGTTGGCTGCATGGTGATCCCTGCCAATGGAAGCCGTTCGTAGCAAACAGGGTAAAATGAGTAACAGAAGTTATCCCATCAAACAGCTGGCGATATGTCAAGTCCAACGAAAATCCAGCTGATTGTGCAAGCCGAGGTCTATTAGTTAACCAACTAAAAGAACACTCCATCTGGTGGAATGGACCTAATTGGTTGCCATCAATCAATCCACTCGAATATACTAAGTACGAAACAAATTTAGAAACAGCTAAAACAATACAAACTAATATAGTACAAACAGACATAAACATAATCGAAAAGTTATTATGCAGCCACAGCAGTATTACGCGTGTGACGCGCGTCCTTGCATGGATAATGCGCGCGATAAAACAAAAACAAAATAAGACACCTTTCTTAACATCGAATGAATTAGCTACTGCTCAATTGAAAATTATTAAATATGTACAAGAAAAGGAATTTTCGGAAGATATACTTAATCTACAAAGACACGGAAAGGTAAACCAGAGCAGTAAAATTAATAACCTTAATCCGTTTCTAGACAGGAATGAGGTACTAAGAGTTGGAGGTCGACTGGAAAATGCCAACATCAGCGAGGATATGAAGCATCCACTAATCATCCCACACTCCAGCCATCTCACAGACCTCCTAGTAGATTATGCGCATAAAGTAAGTTTCCACGGTGGAGCTAGGTTGACATTGTCCTATCTTAGAAGAGAATATTGGATACTGGGTGGAAATAGAGCCGTGAAAAAACGCTTACATCAATGCGTCATTTGTAAGCGACACGCCCCACTCAAACATCAACAAATAATGGGTGATTTACCAGAGGCTAGAACCAACCCTTCCAGACCATTTTACCACACCGGGGTAGACTTTACAGGCTTTCTAGATGTTAAAGCGAGCAAGGGTCGGGGCATTAAAACAACGAAAGGATATGTAGCAGTTTTCGTATGCATGGTGACCAAAGCGGTACACCTTGAGCTCGTCTCTGACCTAACATCTTCATCTTTTTTAGCCGCTCTCCGGCGTCTCGCAGCACGAAGAGGCACACCCCGATATCTATATAGTGATAACGGGACAAATTTCGTCGGAGCAAACAAAGCGCTAAAAGCAGAATATATACACTTAAAATCAATTGTTTCAGAAGAGTTCATGGCAGAAATCAGCGAAATGAAAATTAACTGGCATTTCAACGCCCCGTCTTGGCCAAGCGCAGGGGGGCTATGGGAAGCTGCCGTCAAAAGTCTGAAACACCATTTGCGTAGAGTAGTGGGCGAGCAAAAATTGACGTTCGAGGAGTATACAACTTTATTATCTCAACTCGAAGCCTGTCTTAACTCGCGCCCCCTCTGTGAAATCAGTGAAGATCCGGAAGACATCAATTATTTGACCCCATCTCATTTCTTAGCAAGCGGCCCTGTTCTTACTATCTATGAAACTGAAAAGGACGAGAGGACCCGCTGGAAATTGACACAAAAGATTTTCCAAGATATATGGACAAGATGGCGCGTTGAATATTTGTCTCAATTGTCAGCACGTTCAAAATGGCAACAAAAACGAAATAATATAAAACTAAATGATATTGTTATCATTCATGATGCCAATCTACCACCCGGAAAATGGGCGCTCGGTCGAGTAGTCGACGTACACCCGGGGAAGGACGGATACGTGCGTGTCGTCAGCATCAAGACCAAAAATGGTGTCCTAAAAAGACCTATAGTTAAGGTGTCACTTCTGCCCGCTAACAACAATACAGACAACCAAAACAACAGTGGAAACCAAAGTCCGACAAATGAAACTCCTGACACTAAACAAAACATTTCATCCCCAGTTGTAAAAAATAAGTTTATGACTTCGTGCATTAACTTCATGGGTCTATTGCTTATGTTATTTATGTTATGTGGATCAATATCAGCGGAAAGCACGTATGACATTAAATCATTACAAAGTAATAACAGCATTTATTTTGATAAGTTATCAGACGTACGTATTATACAAGACAAATGGAAACTCATAGTTTATTATAATATGGATCCGTATTGGCAAGGAGCTAAACTAACAAGAAAATATTATAAACACTTGGAATCATTATGCGAAAACATTGAACGAAAATCCCATTGTGAAACAATTAAACTACAATTACGTCATAGCTTCTCGGAACTTGAGTACTATAACCTCATGTTACAAAGTCAGCGCTTTGATAAGCGTACGCGCACTCGACGTGGTCTAATCAATGGCGTGGGGAATATCGCTAATAGCCTTTTCGGAGTATTAGATGACAAATTCGCATTACAATACGAAAATGACATAACAAAAATAAGGAACAACCAAAAATATTTAGAAAATCTCTGGAAGAACCAAACTTCTGTTATCGAGGCGGAAAATAACTTATTACAACGCATTGAAAACACAATGGAAAATCAAAACAAAATTTTTAAAGAACATTTAAGTGTCTTGGAAAAAGCAACAGATAGCTTAACAAAAGAAATAAACAATATTGATTTGGCGGATGAATTTATCTTGTCAAGCATTATTGCAAACAATATCATCAGCAATCTTAAAAGTATACAAGACACACTATTGGACACTATTACCAATACCCACCATTTTAATTTTCACATCTTGTCGCCAGAACAACTTCGGAGTGAATTGAATATTATTTCAGGGCAGCTCTCAAAAGACTCTGCACTACCCATTGACAACATCCTAAAAGACCTACCAAAGGTGTACGAAATTCTCAAAGTAAACACACGAATGACCTCACAATATTTTATTTTTGAAATTCAAATACCTTTAGTGAACAGAGATAGGTACGAATTATTTAAGACTTATCCCGTACCACAACAAAAAGAAAATTATATTATTAATATCTCACCGATAGCCGATTACTTGGCCATAAATATACAAAAGGATACCTATCTACCGATATCGGAAACAGAGTTATTAAAATGCATCCAATTCGACAAAACTATAACTTTGTGTGAATTGCAAAAGCCGGTGTATCATAGAGATTCAGACGAAAATTTTTGTATCAGAGATGAGCAGAATAGGGCATGCATAACATCTGTCAGCACGTGCCGTGATAAGTGGACGGAGTTACTCAACATAAATAAATTTCTCGTCACCTGTTGCAACAAATGCAACTTGAGATTTATATGTGGAGGTCGAGTTACAGCTGAACAATTAACAGGCTCGAATATTATTGCGCTCGGAAATGATTGCATAATCAGAGGTAAGGCATTCAATATTATCGGACATAAACAATACACAAATGAATTGAATATAGAACCAGACATAGTTCTAGCCAAAATCGCACCCGTCAATCAGATTATTAATCTGACGATACCGTTGACCTCAGTGAAAGAAGTTGACTTTAAAGAATCTTTTAAAGCCATCGGCGAAAAGGTTACTCAAATAAAGTCAGAAGGAGATATGATGGACAGATTGGACGACCTATCACCACATGACGTCCATCAGTATGCTGCTATTTATACACTAGCAGCAATAGCAGTAGCGTGTGCCGCGTTCGTCTGGTGGCGATTGCGCCGCATCGCCCCAGCTGGAATCCCCGAGGCCCCGAGGCTCGCCGCGTGCATGACGCGCGCGCCGCCCGGGCCTGCTGCAGCAGACACCTCGCGCCCACCGCCCGGGCCCCCAGCAGCGAGCGCTCAGCTCGCGCGCCCGGCGGCTGCGCCCCACCGGCGGGCGTCATCCGAGGTCAGTGTTTGTGAACAGTGTGAAGTGCAAGTGAGTGCGAGTGATCAGTGTAACAAAAGTGTTAGTGAACTTAACAGTGCACGAGACACCAAATGCATTTCAAGCGGTTCTTCACCGATATATAGTAAAATAAGTTTTAGGCGAGATTGATTGTCGGTTTCAGTTTGTATCATCATTACTAACCATTCAAAATTGTTCAATCACCTTGTTTTCACTTCTTTAACCAACACCTCGCATTCATCTCATCTCGTGCCCCGGAACATGTACGGTACAGAAGACCGAACAATAATTGCGCAATCGCACGATGGCAACGTTGCATTTACGCCAGTGTGTCGAATCTAGGACACGGTGCGTCAGTCCATCAGTCAATCGCGACTCACTACCATCGCTTATTATTATCATTTATTCATAAGTATTTTGTGTGACAATAAACTGTATCTTAGTAAATCAAACCTTCGTTTCTTTGGTGTACCATCAGCCCGTACAGGTTGACTTAGGATTTTATTGTCGCCGCACTGGCTTTGACAGCTGTTTTGAGAGCGCGAAAGTTTGAAGTGGTGGGCATAATTTTAAACTAGGTATAATTGAATGGTCGAGTTTTAGTGATTGAAGTGCAGCTTTGGTATGTTATTTTATACTACTTATTTGTTTGAAATTGAAAATGTTTAAATTTTTAGATATAATCATGTAATCCTTATTTTTTTTAGATTTAACATAAGTAATGGAAGACCGCCGCAGGCACAACACAGTTCGCCAGCTCGAGGTAAAGCTAGAGTTCTTAGAAGCTAACAGAGACCTCGCCCTTGGCCGGGTGAGATCCAAAGAAGCTAGAGCAGTTACTCAGCGACTGTGGCAAGAGTGCGCCGAATCCCTTAATGCTTTGGGACCGGCGAGGACAGGAAAAGAGTGGTCAAAGGTATGTTGTTTTAGTCCATTAAGTAACATATTGTACTAATTTGTAAACCACCATTTCACTGTGTATCTTCTATCAAAACTATTAAACTTGACAATATATATCCTCATAGAGGTTGGTTTAGTTGGTGGTAGGACTTGTTCTTAGTGCCTAGCCAGCTACCACTAAGTCTGACGCCATAACAACGATGTTTTTAGCGTTGTTGTGTTCCGGCAGTTAGAGATAAGATAGCCACCAGTTCCTCAGTGATTGGGGATTCCGGGAGTATTACACTTCCACCTTCAGCCTTATAATCACTTAACAAAATATGAGTATGTATGAAAATATGTATTTATTTAGTAAGCTCTACTATAAATTTAACTTACAATAATTCATTAATAAAAAATCTTACAGGTGTGGAAACCAAAAAACTAAAGTTAGAGCAAAGTTGATGAGCATTAACAGTAGTCAACGCGCTACTTGTGGTGGTTCCAGTATTGCTCCAACTTTGACACCGCTGGAGGAAAGAACTGCCAACATTATAGGCAGAGATGTTGGTCCCTTACCTAATGTGGCCCAAGATCATTTTGCCGTGAGTGAAGTTAATTTTAAAATTATCATTATGTTGATTACATCCACATTTTATTTAATTTGCACAATATAAAATACATTTTTATAACATAAGATATTTCACCATTCTATGTTCTAATGCTTCTTTTTACTATCATAATTTATAACATATTTCATCATTCACTGTTTTCATTATTTTTAGTATCATAATAAATCCATTGTTCAATGTTTTGATGCTTTTTCGACTATACAATTTTAGGGTGACGGTTTAGATGTGGCAGATGAAGTGGTAGAAGAAAATGAAACTATTTCACCACCAATAGTGTAAGAAGTTATTTCCTTGGCCACCAATTTATTCCAGTAATGGAATGCTAACACTCATTAGAACTTAACATTTATTACATAAGAATAATTATTTCATGATTTAAAAAAAACAAAATGAAAATATTTTTCAGGAATTTATTTTCTATCAGTTTTGAATTCAGAATAATGGCAGAGTTCATAGTTTTAGTTTTATGTACATATCCCTAACACCCTGTATGCATTACAATAATCTAATTACTTTCATTATAGCTTAAATATACCTGCTGCTGACATGCAAGAGTTACCTGCTGCTGAAGTGCCTGAACTTATTCTACCAGAGCAAATAGAGCATCCTCTGCAATCTCGGTCGGAACCCTTCTCTATTCCCGCAGGTATTTAATATACATTGTTAATACTAATGCGAATGATATTTAATTTAAAAACAATTATCAGCAATTTCATTATTTAAAAACAATTATCAGATACAACAAGAAGGGTGCGAGAGCGCCGAAGAGCACGGGCCTTGAGACCAGTGCGTGCGAGTGCACAATCGCCGGTTCCACCACAGGGGTCAGATCCTCAGCAGCCCCCGCACACCTCATGTAAGATTCTTATTGTATTACCACAATAAAAAGTTTTCTAAGTACAGTGAGAAGTGCTTCAAGCACCATTGCAACAAAGGAAAAATATAATATATTTAAATTCATCATCATCTTCAGCCATTATAAGTCCCTACTGTTGGGGCACATGCCTTCCTTATGGATGGATAAGGAAATTGGGCCATGACCTACCACGCGGGTCCAATGCGGATAGGTTGGTATTAACAACTGCAAACGCAGTCGGGATCAACGGCATAACGTGCCTTTCGAAACACTGAGAAGCTCGAGATGAAAAGTTTTTTGGTCACCCATCCCGTGACCGACCATTGCAAAAATTGCTTAAATTCAACGATCGCGGGCCGAGCGCGCTAACAACAGCGCCACGGGCTCCTCATATTTAATATTAAAATTACCAGAAACAAATTCAATTACATTTTGTTGATCTTTTTTCAGCCATTACTAGAGCGTCTTTAGAAGAGTCGCGAGCTATGGTGCTGCGTATTGAAGAGATGAGGGCGCAAGCTGCCCTTCAAAATGCACAAACTGCAAGTCAAAATGCTCAGTCATTGAATACACTATCAGAAGCGTTCAAATTATTAGCTGAAAGTGTAGACCGGCTGAGTCAGCAGGTAAATGTTTACATCAGTACCTATCGGCTGTCCAAAACAAAACCTACCAAGAGACAGTTTTTGTAAAATGCATTTTTTTTTCATCAAAGATATGTTAAAAACAACCGTATTTCTATCTCAATTACAATTAGACAGACATGCGCGAACCTAGCAAGTGAAATTTCAAAGTAGAAAAACCTATTAAAGAAAATTACAAAAAAGTAGATGTGTTCTAAATTACAAAAGAAAATGTTTGATGTCTTCTCCTGTAAAATTAAGTTAAATGCACTTGCTAGGCTTTGCTTGCCTCTATGCTCAGTTATAAATGTGATGATGATGATAGTTGTGGGAAATTGGATGAATGTCTGACTGAAAAATATACTTGTTGCTGACACAGTACTTTTGTGATATTTTTATTTTTTTATTTTGCATTATGAGATACATACAGCACATAATAACTCAAATTATTACAGTAAACAATGCTAAACAATGATAATAATCAGCATTGGCGCCTGGTATCTAGTATCAAACTATTAAATTATAATGTAAATTTGCATAAAACATTCTCTTTTGTTTCAGTACTGTGCAGCACAAAGGAATCCTTAGTTATAAGTATAAATAAAAACTTATGTTGCACACTTACATAGAATATTAAAAATTTAAAACCCTCGGTCGCAGCGCGCTCTCGAGCCGCCTCCGCCGGTGTTAGTGGGGTGTAAGGAACATTAGCCCTGTGAGCTATGTTATGCAGTATGCAACACGCATTTGTGATTTTAGCAGCCATTTTAGGTGAATAATGTAACTTCCGATCTACCAGTAAGCACCTGTGAAAAAGAATTGTTATAGAAATAGTAATTACTTTAATAGCTAATACCTACAGATGTGATTTATAGGTTGTTTTTACCTAAATCTAGCCTTCAAAATGCCTATGCAACGTTCCACTACATTCCTGGCTGACAAATGTAGTTTCTGGTAATAATCTTCAGGGCTATCGGGAGCTGGGTCTGTTTGAGGTATAATGGTGTTGGTCCTTAAAGGGTAACCCGAATCTCCTACAATTGAAAAGAAGAATTAATAAACTTTGATTCAAAGAACTAAAAAGAAAATTCATATAATTATCAAGATTATTTTCAACCTACCCAAAACATATACATCTTCACCAGAAACCCTATGCATCCTCTCCAAATAAATATTTAAAGGATGTTTTGCCTATATAACACTATCATGAGTAGACCCGGGGTAACTAGAATCTACACATAATATATTTAGATTCGAGTCACACATCTGAAAAAATAAACTGTTTAAAAAGGAAGTTTCCGAATTAAATTAAACTATAAAATAAAAGCTATTTATACAAATGCACATATACATGATAAATAATTAGTTAATAAATGTATTTAATTACAAATGAAACAGATACGTAATAAGTGATAATTAGTAATTATACTTCGCGCTTCGTCCTCGAGATTAGTATTGCTTTTTGATTTTTAAACAACATGTAGTAACGCTTAAGTGATACCGCTTTACACTATGGTTGAGAGAACTATTTTTTTTTTTTTTTTAATGTTTGTCTTTGAATCGTAATCAGTTGTCACTCGGCTTCGACTCGCCATTCGCATTTTAGTGCTTCACCGCTCAACACACTTTTCTAGTAATCACGCATTTATATCAGAAAAATGCCGAAAAGAAAGCACTCTGAGGATTTAGAGTCTGATTTAGTCAATTTAATGCGAAAAGTGAAGAAACTCAAAAAGAAAATACGTCGCAGAAGGGACTCGGATAGTGATTCTCAAATAGAAGACTCACCAACACGCGATCCAAGATTGCAAAGCGTCGTTCATCAACCAGGTACCTACCTATTTAAATGTTTTATCTTTTCTCGTTATTTTGACATTTCTGTCCAAAAGAATGCAAACGAAATAGTCAACTGGACTATTTCATCGTATTAAAAATGTAACGGTTATCGTAAAATTCAGCGGGAACTTTACAAAACCGTGAAATACTTAAGCTACACCCTATTACTTATTGAATACTTAATGGAAAATAAAAAGCATCTTTTTGTATACTTAGTAAAAATCTAGTTATATAAAATAAAATGAAAAATACCCTCAATAAATTGAATTTATTAATAATTTCTATACAATTAAAATTTATTCTCTATTACAAATCTATCTTTGGAAAAAATAGTAATGAAAACGGGTGTTAGCACATTATTATAATCTGGACATTTCGTAGCGTATTTACGCTTACACTATCAATAAGGATATAGTCAGAGCCGTCATCGGGACGAGCTCATTTTATCCTTCACTCACGTTTTTTCGTGAAGTATATACTGTAAATCTCTCCTAATACCGACTATCTGGCACTTATTCCAGAGACGTCTCCTCCGCTCTTGGATCCAGACGACTGGTTACCAGAAGGCAATGAAACCTTGGATGAGGACCCGGTTACAGGAAATAAGACAATTGATCTGTCAGAAGAAGTCCCGACATCAGTTCAGACCTCTGAAACTATCAAAAATGATCTGATTCCGGAATCCAATGCGGTACCATCAGAACCCGTGGAATTAGATACCGATGCATTAGAAATTTTGGGCGATGACCCAACATCAGAAACTAAATTCGGCAATGAAATACGTACAGAACTAGCATCTCGCTTACAACACATAGTGCAAGAAGGCCTTACTAAAGAAATTAAAAAGAATTTAATATCTAAATACCCCCTGCCTTCAAACTGTACATACATAGGAGCTCCTAAGATTAATTTAGAAATAAAAGCAGCACTTGCAGACGTTTCAATTAAACGTGACAAGGGGATTGAAACCAAGCAAAGACAAATGGCAAGCGCCATATCCTGTTTAAGCGAAGTTATCAATGCTCAACTCAATCTTAAAGAAAGAGATAACGACTTGTTACAAAAGCTTATGGACACAACTCGTATACTCTGTGATATACAACATTCTGATTCAGGGACCAGAAAATTTTTCATTCTTTCTTCGTTGAAAAGAGAAATGAAAGAACACCTTACCAACACAAAAATAGACTCATTTTTGTTCGGAGAAAATTTAGCAGAAACAATTAAATCTGCGAAGGCGGTTAACAAATCTGGTGTGGAACTGAAAGCAGATATTGCTAATAAAAATCAACCCAAACAATCAAGTATGCCCCTTCCGAGGCCTTTAAACCGGAAGACTCCGGCATCGGCACGCAGGCCGCCGACTGCCCCAGTACGGAGCCGAGGGCCTGCAGCCCAGCGCCCGCCGCCTCTCCCACAGCCGTACGCGCACTCTTCGAGGACGTCGTGGCTTCCGCCTCCACCTCCACCTCCACCACCGCCACCGCCACCGCCGCCGCTCCCGCCGACAGCCCGCCGGCGTTACTAAGTACAGTTAAGTATGCTGGACGTTTATCACACTTCCACTATCAATGGTCAAAAATTACGAACGATCGTACCTTACTATCGTGGATCGAAGGTTACAAAATTAAATTTACGTCTCCTGTTTATCAATATTTAGAGCCTCCCTTGCGGACTTATACAGAAACCGAAAGTGACCAACTAACTGAAGTTATAAATGACCTTTTACAAATTGGTGCCATTTCAAAATGCCAACCATGTCGGGGACAATTTCTTTCTCACACCAAAGCCTAATGGAAAAATGAGATTCATCTTAAACCTCAAAAAATTAAATAAGTTTATAACCACCGACCACTTCAAACTTGAAGACTTACGCACTGCATTAAAGTTAATATCTCAAAATTATTTTATGTCCACCCTTGACCTCAAAGACGCGTATTTTTTAATTAGAATCCACGACGGATCAAAAAAGTACCTGCGCTTCAATTTTGAGGGAAAAATCTTTCAGTTTAATGTACTTCCATTCGGTTTAAGCACAGCTCCATATATTTTCACAAAGTTAATGAAACCAGTTACTAAAATATTGCGTTCCGTCGGATTACTATCGACACTGTATTTAGATGACTGGCTTCTAATTGGTAATTCTTATCAATCATGTTTAAAAAACATTGATATGACTAGAAATTTACTTACTGCTCTAGGTTTTATCATAAATGAGGAAAAAAGTTACCTCATACCCTCACAATCTTCTAAGTTTTTGGGAATGATTATAGACACACATGCTATGACTCTAAGTTTACCTAATGAGAAAAGATTGCGTATTAAGTCTGAATTAAAAAACCTTCTTAAATTAAAACGCTGCAAAATAAGAAAGTTTGCGCAAATACTTGGCTTACTTGCATCAGCTTGTCCAGCCATTGAGTACGGGTGGCTATACACGAAAGAAATGGAGCGCGCAAAGTTTCTTAATTTAAAAAATCATAATGACTATGAGAAGTTCATGAACATACCTAACGTTATAGTGCCTGACGTAAAATGGTGGCTTAACAATGTAAGTCACTCGGCACGCCAAATTAGAGATGACCAATATATTACTGAAATTTACTCTGACGCCTCAACAACGGGGTGGGGTGCTTGTTGTAACAATAATACTGCGGGGGGTCAGTGGTCACACTATGAACAAAAACAACATATAAACTATCTAGAATTACTTGCTTCCTTCATAGCTTTAAAAATCTTTGCTAAAAATTTGAACAATTGTCAGATTCTATTGCGCATAGATAACACCACTGCTTTATCTTACATCAATCGCATGGGCAGTATTCAATTTCCCCATTTATCTCAAATAACCAGAGAAATCTGGCAATGGTGTGAAACCCGAAAAATATTTATTTTTGCAGCTTATATTAGATCATGTGACAACGTGGTTGCAGATGCAGAGTCTCGTAAAACTCATCCAGATAGGGAGTTGGCCGATTGGGCTTTCCAAGAATTAGTAAATAAATTTAGTAAGCCCGATATAGACCTATTTGCTAGTCGTTTGAATAATAAATGCACCAAATATGTCTCATGGCAAAGAGACCCGGACGCAATTGCTGTCAATTCCTTCACAATTAAATGGTCTAACATGTTTATTTATGCCTTTCCGCCATTTTCCATGATACTTAAAACACTAAGAAAAATTGTTTCCGATCAAGCTAAGGGCATCCTGGTCGTACCTCTGTGGCCGACCCAGCCTTGGTACCCACTATTCAGAAATCTACTGATTTCAAAACTAGTAACGTTCGCACCGAACGATAATGTTCTGTCATCTCATTCCAGTTCTCACCGGATACAGCCTTCCCTTACCCTGGTTGCAGGAGTGTTATCCGGGAAGCGCTGACCAGAAGAAGTCTTCCAAGAGCGTCATTGGACATCATGGAATCCTCCTTATCTGACAACTCCATAAAACAATACGATGTCTGTTTACGTAAATGGTGGTTATATTGTAAAACTCATTCAATTGATACTTATAAAGCGTCGGTTCCGATTGTGATTTCCTTTCTAACTCAAATGTTCAACGATGGTTGTCAATACGGGACATTGAATACATATAGATCCGCATTGTCACTTATAATAAGCCCTACGGTAACTAAAGATGATAGATTAACTCGTTTTTTCAAAGGAGTTTTCCGAATGAGACCTCCTCTTCCAAAATATAGTTTTACCTGGGACACTAACTGTGTCCTTGATCATTTGAGTACATGGTATCCAAATGAAGATTTATCCCAGGATCGATTATCTAGAAAAACAATTACCCTATTAGCTCTCACTACAGCACATAGAGTTCAAACTCTTTCCAAAATAAGTATTAGTAATATTAAATTTTCCAATACACAAGTTTTTATAAAAATTCCTGATTTATTAAAAACTTCTCGCCCAGGCTCGAAACAACCAGTTGTTCTCTTACCCTATTTTAATGATAAACCTTCTGTTTGCCCTGCAAAAACATTAGAGTGTTATATAAATAAAACAAAGACTCTTAGGCGATCAGGAAATCTTTTTATTGGTATAAAAAAGCCTCATAATGAGGTTGGCTCCCAGACGCTCAGTCGCTGGATCAAGCGTACGCTTGGCGAGTGTGGCATAGACACAACAATGTTCGCAGCGCACAGTACACGACACGCTGCAACGTCTCGTGCATTCTCATTGGGCGTTAGTATTGATACTATCCGAAACACAGCCGGATGGAGTGGTAACTCCAACACGTTTGCAAAGTATTACCATAGAAACATTGTGAAAATTAATGAAAATTCATCATTTTCAAATGCCATTATTAACAATAATGATTAAAATTATTATCATCCACGATTCTAAGGTGTGATAATGATATCATTAGAAATGTAATAATTATGTTAGCAATCATAATAAACTTAAGAAAGTTGTTTATATAATAATTAATTTGCAATTTGTTGAAATTAATATTTGCTGTTTCACAATTAAAGAAATAGTCAAGTATATGTATTTTATTGGCAATAATTTCCTAACAACTCTCAATATCTACATGTTGTTTAAAAATCAAAAAGCAATACTAATCTCGAGGACGAAGCGCGAAGTATAATTAATGATTAAACGAACTTACCTTAGTGAAGTTATATCATAATTATACGAAGCGCTTCGTCCGAAGAGATTAGTATGCGTACCCTCCCACCCTCAGTGTAACTGACTGAGGCCCGAGTTTACAAGGAAATATACTGACAAAAAATATATATACCTATTTATATGTTTTACTCTAAACCATAGAGGAAAGTAAGTATACCAAAAGCTCTAAACTAAATGACGAGTCGAAGCCGAGTGACAACTGATTACGATTCAAAGACAAACATAAAAAAAAAAAAAAAAAAAATAGTTCTCTCAACCATAGTGTAAAGCGGTATCACTTAAGCGTTACTACATGTTGTTTAAAAATCAAAAAGCAATACTAATCTCTTCGGACGAAGCGCTTCGTATAATTATGATAGAACTTCACTAAGGTAAGTTCGTTTAATCATTAATTATTGACTTTATTATAAATTAGAAAATTTGAGTAGAACATCATTAATTAATTATGTGAATGTATCATTACTCACTATTAAAACATTTAGAGAATGGTATCCTTTTCTGTTAATAAATCGCTCTTCGTGGTCATGGGGGCGCACTAATGCCACATGGGTACCGTCTACGCAAGCCAACAGTCCGGGCATCCTATATTGCCTGTAAAACCTTAATATGTATAACATAGTAGGTAACAAATTTTAATTAAGTAGAATGAATTCAATGAATAATATTAGATTTTATAATTTTAACTTACTCTCTTTTAACTTGTTCCCTTTCATGTTGTTGGAATGGAAAAGAAACATATTTGTTGAGAATTGATGGCTGGTTTAAGGCCATTGTTACTTGCCAGATTACTTTAGAGACACTAGATTGTGCCACACAGTGTCTCCGATTGTCACCTACGCTGGTCTGATAGCATCCAGAAGCATAAAACGACAATGCAATCAACACCTAAAATAAAAAGACCCTTACTATAATTAACATGTTATTGTTAGTACCTAGTATGTTATTTTAACTACTTATAAGTTCAACTTAGACAAAACTCAACATTTATAAACATCATATTTAGTCAAGTGAAGAGTTCTACTTTTACAACTTAACTTGGGTTGTTTCTTACCTTCGTTTCGACATCCAAAGCATCAGAACGCAATTTAGGTGGTAGGTGAGGAGTTAATTCCACCATCAACTCTCGAGCTAAGTGCTTTGAAAGCCTGTATCTTTTAACAAACATCCTTTCATTTAAGTTGAAAGCAGGCATACTTCTTCTCGACATTATGTTTAATTGTCGACTCTCCGAGCGAGCTACGGCTAAATCGTGTGCGTACGCACATTCTAATAAGTCCAAATACATCATCTTATAGATACAAATTAAAATTTTGCACCGAAACACCAAAAATCAACTAAACAGTCGTAGAACGTTTATGAAAAAGTAGCGTCTTTCGAAATAAAGCTTAGACGTAACCTTGACAGCACTTTTGTTTCATCTGCGTTCGCAGTTCGTCTCAATCATCTGTCAAATCAGCACCGCGATACGAAAACATCGAAAAGTTGCGTTTCGTTCGTGTTACATTTGCGCTTCATCTTAATTTTTTTACCGCGATCGGGGCCCTGGTAGCTGCTGCTGCTTGGTGAATCAGGTAACTGCTGCTTGGTGATAGTGACGAGGTCGCGTCGTATAAAAGAAATTCAGGAATACTTTTACAATTTATATATTTAACTTTTACAATAAAGGTATACAAGAGAAGAGATGCGGTGTGAACACGAACACAAGATCGAATGCATGTTAGGAGACGCAGCTCCTTTTACATATCGGTCAACAAGTACGTTATCATTAGTTTCGCATAATTAGGTTTTCACAGGACTTGCCAAAGGGTTATAAAAATAGTCGTAAAATCGTAAGTTAATCGACTAGACGTGAGGATTAGAAAATATAAATCTTAAGTTAATTGACTAGACATGAGGATTAGCGAAATATTGTAAGTACACTATGATTGTAACGATAATTTATTATTTAGACTTTATCGTTTTGCTTTCTGCTACCTGATTAGTTGTGGATCATAAATATGTGTTGATTTGGCAGATTTTACGACTCAAAGCGTTACAAGGATAATAAAATAGTACATAATTTGTTGAAGGTTAAGTAGGTTAAGTTTTTAAGATCATGATAGTATACCGGATCTGGTACGTCCTTAACTGCGTGACTTTACATATTACATATAACTAGGTACCTTGACACTGATAAGCAAATATTTGGTATAATTCGATAGCTAACAAGATTACCTATTAGTGGAAGTAGCAAACATAAACGGGCCCCATACATTTTGAGAAAGTAAGGATTGATTTAAGTAAAAAAACTTCTAATTTTTTTCACGTCTTTTTCAGCTATTTTAAAATATAAAAACAATGTCATTAAAGTATGTTTTATTTGCATTGTATTACTAGTATTTGAGCTATTCTACAAAACAAAGGTACTTTACGTCTATTAGTTCCGATGCTATCGTTGAAAGAAAGAGGTCCCTTTTTCAATTTTTAATTTTACACAGATCAATGATAAGAAAAGAAAACAAATAATAAAATCAATGTATTTTTTCAAAGTTTTTATTTGTAACTTTTTTAGTAGTAAGCTCTAGTACGACAAACATACGATGATTCTATCGTATCTCATCGCTGACAAGCATAATTCCGTGTAGTAATTCTTCTCGGCAGTTTACCGGTTCGAAATAGACTTGCTGCTTTATTTGACCCTGAACAAAAAAAATCTAAAGGGGTCATGTCAGGCGAACGCGGAGGCCAACTAACTGGACCTAAACGACCCACCCACTGTCGGGAATCTTTCATTTAAATGTCGACGCACATCTCTAGCAAAATGGGCCGGAGCACCATCTATCTGCAACCACATCCTACGCCGATAAATGAGTGGTAGCTCAGTCAAAGCTTCTGTAAACTCGTTCCTCAAAAACTCCAAAAATTTTGCTCCGTTCAGCGATGGTGGCAGCTCAATGGGTCCGATTAATTGATCGTCGATCATTGCAGCCCAAACGTTCACGGAAAACTCGTGTTGAAAGCTTGCAGGACGTTTAGCGTGAGGATTTTCTTCAGCCCACACATGCAAATTGCGAAAATTTGTAATTCCCGTTCGTGTAAATTTAGCTTCATCTGTCCACATGATTTTCCTCATAAAATGTGGATCTTCCCGGATTTTTCTGCTGATCCATGCACAAAAAACTGATCGAATCCGGTAATTCGGATCTAAAACATTTTGTACTTTTCGAAAATGATACGGATGAAGTCCATTTTTCTTCAAAATTTCCTACACGTGTGTTTTCGGTGAGCCCAAACGTATACCAAGTCTACGGACGCTCAATCTTGGCTCTCTAGTTATTGCTAACAATATTTCTTCTTCAACGTCGTGTCTTGGATGGCGTACCACGGGAGATCGCTCAACTGGCCTTAAGCTTATCCCTTGTTCTGCAATCCTGCTGTGCACGTTAATAAACGTACGAAAGTTCGGCGTTCGTTGTGTCGGGTATCTTCTTGCATATTCACGTACTGCGGCTCTAGCGTTGCCGTTGCAAAATCCGTAAATAAAATGGATGTCTGCTAATTCTGCATTAGAATACTCGTATCTTCCACGCGGCATAGCGAAAAACGTTCAAAACTTGTTCAAAACAGAAATAACAAAACAAGATAACGGGACGCGCACGATTGAAGTGACTGTGTAAAACAGACTAAAGACACACTGGTTTCAACACTGATTCTCACCAATGCGATGTAGTCGCGATGACTATTCCTTGATGACCTTTTCTTTCATAAATATCATCTGCCTCTTTGTAACAACAAATACAAAAGATTTCCAGAAACTAATCCGACTACCTGACTAGCCGCGCTACGCGACCGCTGTGAAGGGGTCTCTTTATTCAACGATAGCATCGGAACTAATAGACGTAAAGTAATAAATTTACCTTCGTTTTGTAGAATAGCTCAAATACTAGTAATACAATGCAAATAAAACATACTTTAATGACATTGTTTTTATGATATTTTGAAATAACTGAAAAAGACGTGAAAAAATTACATGATTTTTTACTTAAATTAATCCTTACTTTTTCAAAAATGTATGAGGCCCGGTGTATGTTTGCTACTTCCACTAATAGGTAATCTTGTTAGCTATCGAATGATACCAAATATTTGCTTATCAGTGTCAAGGTACCTATGCTATCGATTTTTTTTAAAAGAATAAGTCAATACTAAAAAGAAAAACTTAAATTCTTGTAATTTGGCGAGAGGTAGGTCAGACCCCTGATTTGAGGTATTTTTATCGATAACAATGTTCATAGATCACACTCTTAAAGTTTGATTACTACTTCCCCGGACAGATTGTATATATTTGCAGGCTGCGCCGCCTGATGGCATAAATATAATAATTTTAGATTACACAATCAACATTCGCAAGTAAGTCGTAAAAATGATAATATATTCAAAGATTTTATTACTACTAATCCTAGATTACACTGGCACACGATGGACTAATGTCAATACAACAATACAATAATAACTTATGCGATGTTGTTTCACAGACTTACAAAAAATATATAAATTTGTTATAGAGCTCTACTAATTTTCTAATGAGTCCTCTGACTAAAGGAATGGCAGCTCTTAAAATTGTCCGATTATAGATGCAATCCGATCCACCTGGATGGATGTATCGCTGATGATGATCTGGGTCCGGATTCATAAGAAAATTATTTATTAAGGAAAAAGTCAATTAAGTTAATCGACTCTCACCGATTCTGCAGTGCCTGTGGTAGTGATGCCGGTGTCTCTTCTCGATGTCTCGCCGTGCTGGTTGTTCTTGTTCGTTGGCGCTCTACTCGGATTTTGGCTTTCGAGTACCAAATGCAGCAGATCCTACCGACTGCGCCAGTAAACGCGGATCGTGGTGAGCTGGGCGAGGAGTACTTGAGGACAACACGGTTTTTTAAATAAAAATGTCAATCTGACTTAAATAGGATTATATTTCTTTAACAATATTTGAATCTTACTAGACTACGTAACTACTTGAACAACGGCTACTGACAGAATGATGCTGGAAGCGAGGTGATACCCTTTTATACTAGTGTTCTTATCTTACTGCGAAACACATAGAGGGTCGTAAAAATATGAATGACACATTGTCAAGGCCTAGTTTAATTTATGACTTTTGGCAACTGATTACTACAATGTTGTAATTTTAATATTTGCCACTAAAGCTTGTCGAATTGATTATTTAATAAGCGTGGAGGTGAGGCACTGGAAGGAGGCGCTGATAAGCAGGCTCCGGTTAGAAAACATTAGTCATTACATTACTACCTACTCATTTTTCGGCAAGTTACTTTACAACTCACAATAGGTAGGTATCGATATTACTTAGTAGGTGTCAAAACATCCAAGTAGCATAATGTGTGAAAAATATAAGAGGAGCACCCATTTTATAATCTTTTAGGAGTTCTATTATGTATGATGTATAGACTCGCAATTGGGTTTTTTTTATTATTTTGTGTATTAAGAAAGCCAACAGCGATACAAATAATCTTAACTATTCAGTCAGTCTTTAGTCAGCCAATAATCCTCAATATAATGAAAGTTCTGCTAATAGAACTCTCTAAAAATAATTCTACAGAAATTCAGAGGATTTTTGAAATGACGCCATTTGGCGTCAGACGCAAAAGAAGTCATATTTGGAAAGAAAAGGTTTGCAACCTCTGAAGTTTTTAAACTGGCACTATCTCCTAAAACGATTAATACAGGCATAACTTACGTGACAAATAATAGAAGTTCTGCTAATTAGAACTCTCTAAATAGTAATTCTACAGAATTTCAGAGGAGTTATGCAATGACGCCATTTGGCGTCAAACGCCATACGCAAAAGATATTAATGACGCTCCATGGTGTCATCCGCAATGAATCGGTTAAAATGAAACTATTATATAAAATTTTGTACGTTAAAGGATTTCTAACTCTCAGTATAAAACCTAGTTGCCAACCAACAGATGGTGGTTATTTTTTTTAAAGTTGTACAAGCTCAAGAAGAGCTTTCGCCTGTACTAGAGCAGCCTCAGCTTGGATCATTGCAGCTTCGGCGTTACTTTTAGAGGCCTCTGCAATGATTTTAATGGCTTGGCTTAAGTTTCTTCAGCTGCTATTCGCCGCCTCTGAGTCATCAGTTCTTGTTCCTAAAATAATCAGATATTCGAGTTTTTATTTTAACCTAGGTCCTACAAAGTACCTACATGGGTCTAATTATTTGTCCAAGGTCTAATGTTATACTATAATGTAATATTAGTCCATAAATGGTTTAATGTTTACTACTGAATGAATTTTGTAACTTACTAAGATTTGATCTTGGTCTATTTTGAGAGTGTGAGGGCCTGGCCTGGGTCTGGGAACTATCTGTAAAAAGAATTCGAATAAACTTTATTAATAAGAAAATCTCATTAAAAAAAACTTTATTGCAACAAAAATGATTAAATATCAATTTACCTGTTGGAAGATTTGTAAACTTACTTTCCCCATCTGGTATGTTGACAATTTGGGTGTCTCTGGATTCTGTAATCAAATATGAAATATTTAATACAATTACTATGATTTCAATGTTTGCAAATTAATGTTTAATACACATACCTAATATAATAGGTGTTTGTCCACTGGTAGATGGGGAAGGCATATCCTAGAATAACCTTTTGTGAGGAGTTGGTGACAAACCTAAAATATAATAAAAAGATGATGATCTTTTGCAACATCAGCACCAGCCATAGAAATTATACATTTCAAGACAATAATATATGCATACCGGCTTCATTGGATATTTCAATTATCTCAGTTTGTGGAAAAAGTTGCCTTTGCACAGATGGCTGTGGCGAGTTTTGTTCTAAGTCATGAAAATAGAAAAAAATGTTTTAACCTTTTATTTCAAAAATATTTATTTATTTGTTGTAGATAATACTTACAGAGACAGGCATGTAGCGGCACTATCGTGTCGCAACATTGTATATTTGTGCTAACGTAGCACCTTATTATAATTTATCCAGAACAAACGACGGCTCGCGAGTCGTTCCCGTTCGCGCGTCTAGTATGGTTGCCCATTGTCAGTTGTCAATTGTCAAAACGTAACACCGGTTACTTTTACTAATATTTGTTGTGTGTACCGTGTGAACTTTACAATACAAATTTCTTAACCTGAAAATCAGTTTTATTTGACCTACCTAAACTGACTGGAACTATAAATACCATCAGTAACCAACTGATTGGTAAAGTGGTGACCCCGACGTGATCTACCATGGCATCCCTACAGTGGTGACCCCTACGGAGCACAGAAGCACCTTCAACATCGTCGCAGCAGCGCCCATCCATCACACTCCTCATCCACCAGATACCTTCGCCAGCAGTCACAGCAAGCCAGCAATCGAGCCACAAGGTTCCATCGCAGCATCTTGGACGACGCTTCCTGGACCTCCAGCACACTCGACGGCATCATTCCGACCTGGTCTCCGCAGCCCACGACCGGTGCATCAATGTCGGCCGCATCACTCCGGCGTGGCAGCCCTGCACACCAGCAGCTCGGACCCACCGTCATCATCACCTGTCTCGACTCACCGCAGACAGGAGCAGCACACTGCATCACTGGCAACGCGCCTTCACCCCACCCGTCTCGACTCACCGCAGACTGGGGCATCCTGCAGTAGCACTCTCCACTGGCACTTGCAAGCTCTAACGTACTGACTGCTGAGCACACTCACTGGCATCTCGACCTCCGGTCTCAGGGGGGGAGTGATGTGGCGGCTCCACCTACCGCATACGCCGCACATTGACACGAAGCAAATACCTTCTCAACTGTGTCAACAGATGGCGCCACAAACGCATACCAACGACGTCGCCCATACTACGACGTTGAAATAGTATGGGAAGCCTGCATCGCGGTAGCGAAGTTTCACCGTCTCCTTCGCTATATATAGCAACTCTAACTAACATCCGTTGGACCTCGGTCCCCGAGCTATACCACCCAGCTCGGAGGAAGATCTTCCCTTTGCCCTTCCTCAATGTGGCATTTCATCCCACCAGGCTTCCCTACAGGCACCTAAACTATACATCGCCACACGCAGCTTCTTCACCAATTATAGCCAACACCTTCTTAAATGTGTCTGACAATTGTTTCTGTTGGCTCGGCCCACCACCAGTTCCACTCTGTTCCCTCCGAAGCATAGCAGCCTTGCTTTTGGCTATATGCTTCAAATCTATCCAATACTGTAAAAACAAAGAGTAATTTATTCGGGAATCTAGTGTACCATTAATCAGTTTTTTTAAAATATAATATCATTAGAATGAGGAGCTCGATGGCGCAGTGGTTAACGCGCTCGGTCTGCGAGTGCTGAGGTCAAGCAACTTTCGCAAAGGCCGGTCATCGGATGGGTGACCAAAAATTTATCATCTCGAGCTCCTCCGTGCTTCGGAAGGCACGTTAAGCCGTTGGTCCCAGCAATCTAATTCTACTTCAAAATCTGGTTGACCTGAAAAGCCTTCAATGTCGTCTTCAACATCTGCATTCCCGACAAGCTGCACATAAAAACTGTGAGAGTCTTGGGGAATGAGATGTAGCAGGCTTTTTAAGTCCTTTATCTTTGCATCAGGGACAGGTTTTCCTCTTGGCCAAAGTGGCTTCATTATGTCTTTTGTAATAAGTAATTCCCTTCCACGAACATTTTTTTTTATATCCACAATCTTAAAATCTTCAATAACATTAGCTTTCATATAAATTTTGTACATTTCATCTTTTTTCAACATAATTTCCTTTGTATTTAGCCATGAAACTTTCTCTCCGTCTATCGTTTTCTTTCTTTTTATTATGTTCTTTTCCAACATCAGCGATGACAAAAATTCTTCATTTTTCATTCTATGTACAATCATTGGTTTTGTTTTTTTAAAATTTTTCATAACTTGGATATAGTCATCCGGTGTATAAAGCCTCTGTTGACGTTTTAAAGCACATTCTATCTTCCCAAAATCGGTGTCGTTTGGAAGAAAACTATGCCCCGATTCAAGGAATCGCATGTTGATTTGATCTAAGGTTGGATGTTCATTCAACAAGGCTTTAAGGCTTAAAGTTTAAGCATTAGAGTTAGTTTGATGTTGCGGTTTTGGCCACCACAAGAATCGCTCCATAAAATGAGATGTTTCACGTTGACATCAAGCCTTTCTAAAATATGTTTGACGAGACAGGAGCCAACCTCTTGTGCACCTCTGCCAGCTTCTCCCTCAACCCACAAATTGCAATGAGCTTCATCTTTGCTCCCAGTGTGTATACCTAAATTGTATACCCAAAGTTGTCTCTTGTAAAATAAGATATTTGTAGGGATACGCGGTAAAGGTAATGTTTTTTCAAGATCAAAACACAGAGTTTCAACAGAGGGGTCATCTTTAGCAAGCTTCAAATCGATTCTCATTTGCTTTTGCAGTGATTCTGCGGTTTGTTGATGCGCTATCCGCTTCTGTTTAAGGTCGATTTTATTTTGTTCTGACGACGCATGCAATATTTGACTTTCATAGTGATCACACTTATTACACGTATCTTTTTTCAATGGTTTGGTACGCAGGTTAAAATTCGTCAAAAACAATTTGTGGACCTTTGCTGCAGACAATATTTTTACACCAGCAGCCTTCGCCTCATCGGTATATAACTCGTATATTTTTGAATGAGTCATGTCTGCTCTTAAAAACTTAGCCCCTTCCGTTTTTTCTCGGCGGTAATGGGATACGTAAACCGGCAACTTTTTAATTAGGTTTATCACGAACTGCTCACTTTCAGGGGATGTTCTATTGCGCCCACCATGCAGGCCACGATTATCTATAATGCTATTGTCTGATCGCATCTTACAAAGTGATGTATTTATTCTTTTTGCCGACGTCTGTAATGTATTTACAAACATATCTCTACAAAGTGATATACCATCTAGAAAATATTGGCGAAAATAAGACTTTTTTTTTGAAACATTACTGTTATTGTGAGTTGCAACATTATGACGTTTCACAGGTTGTTCTTTTATTAAAGCTGTTAAAAACATATTTTGTGCATTGTACGGTCCTAAAGAATAAAACTTTTTAAATTCAACCAATCTCTTCTCGACTGATATCATTTCGTGACATTTTTTAAGACAACTGCATTCTTAATCTTTAAATTGCTTAGGTTGGACCGTCTTCTTTCTAGAGTTAACGTAAGACAAGTTCGAGTACTTTCGTTTTTTTCTTTCTTCTCGCGATAGCCCACCAAATCTTGGCTTTCTACCTTTTCTTGGCCTTCCCAAAGTCTATGTTTCAGTTTGTGATGGTTCAATTTCTTGAACAGAAACAGTTTCTATGCTTGAATTATCATGATTTAATTCTGCATGTGTACTAACTGTACTAGTGATCAAAGAAATTGAATTATTAGAGCTATCATCACTTGAGCCACAATCATCAATAGCACAGTAATTAGGATCTATCACCGAATCATCACTATCAATTAATGGAACTTCGTTATTTCTCAAGCTTGCTATTATTGACGTATCAGGTACATCTTCATGGTCAGAAATATTTATTGAATCAGCTAAAACATGAAACAATTTAGCCGTCTCTGGAGACATAAGAGGAAGCGGTGAAATTGGATTGACTGGTTCAACACTTTTTTCAGCAGAAGCCTCGGTGAACTGATCTTCGTGATTAAGCAACCATTCAGAAGTAAGTAAAGCGTTATTTGAATTGTCAACTGCACATAAAACCCCAAAAGGTTTGGTATTTTTAGCAATGTTTGGACGAGGGGTTAGCGGTGAGTAAGGAGGTGGTTCTAAGCTTTTTTCAGCAGCAGTCTCAACATCATTATCACAAATCAATGCACTAGAACCTAGAACAGTTTTATCAGTCATTTTCTTATCCAAGTTAGTATCCAAAGACAGCTGGGGAGATAGCGGACATTGGAAAGTTTCAGCAGAGACTGCAAGTAAATTTTTATTTGATATATCTCCATCACCCTCTTTGTAAGTGGATTTTTCATGCAAATAATTAGCCATATCGATTGTATTAAATTTTCGTCGCGTACTCAGCAAATCTAGAATAATAGGCCACTGTTAATATTTAAAAATTTTTAGCAAAAAATTAAACCAATCACCCAAGAATGCTATGAAAAAAACCTAACAAAATTATACACACATACATATCATCACCCGTTTGATAATTTATACCTATACCATTTGTATTAAAGTCGCATGCAAAAAAGAATAAAATAAAATTTACCTGCAGAAAAATGCGTCGGACTGCTTGAATGGGAGTTGTCGTAAACATCTGCAATCAAAAGTTAGATTATTTTAGATATGTAAGTAGATATCTACACATACAATTATGAATAATTGTTAGTCAGAAGAAATCGACAAATTAGTCACTACCCATCTCTATTTCTAGATACGCGCATCACTAGTACTGTTTCTGTATTTCTCTATTCCATTGACAATGAAAAAAGTACATAGATTCAAACACATTTCTTTCGTATCTTCTTCATTTATTGACCTAATTATATATAGCCTAATAATATAACCTTAATAGTATAACCTTCTTTTTGCTTGATATCCTGAAAATTTCTTTGTTAAATAAATACCTAATAGTAAATGACTTTGAGTTAATAGAATGAATCTTCATATAAAGAACCTAAACTACTTATTACTGACCTGGGGGCCAACCGCCTAACTAGATCGCACTCGCTACGAGTATCGATTGTGACGTCATCTTGTCATTTCGTACCGCCTATGATAGTGACATCGGAAATTTGCTATACCGCAGCTCGAGAGCGAGTGAACGAATGAAAATGTATGGATTTGACAGATAAACCCTACCGCCTAAAAATTTCAACATGGCGGCACGCTGTCAGCAAGCAGACTCGTCTGTCATTGATAGTGGTTGCTTCCGACTCACCTTTTTCATAATTAATTATCGATTTTATTAATTTGTGCTTTGTATTTAGTTTTTTTTGCTATTTTCGAGTTTTTAGGATAACATAATTGTGTATACCGCTTGTGGTGTGTTTTTTTTTCTGTTTTAGTGCAAAATGGCGCTTTTGTTGTTGCTGGTTGAGGCGGAGGAGGAGGAAAGGCTGAAGAAAATGCTCACGCTGCGTAGGAGACAGCTGCGGAAAGACAGCATGCCCATGCTGCTGCCCGATCGAACATTCGTCGACACCTTCCGCCTGGGGAAGGACGATACCGTTACGTCGAGTTTGTTTAATAGGTACAGTCAGGATATAAATTAAAAGCCATTATCATTAAAATAATGTTTTATTGTTTGTTGTCATACACTATGATTAAGTAATAGTTCTTTTTAAATACAGTATCTTTCTTAAGCTTAATCACCATTAGTGTAAATATAATTATCACTACTAGTGTTAATGTAAATCAGTATATAGTTTTACAGTAAATCATTCTTTAAAAAAAATAGCTTCTGTATATATTGAATTGTTCCCTTCAAAATTAAAATTTTAAAAGATTATATTATATTATTAGTAATTCAGTAGATTCCAAAACAATAAGACATAATTTAAAATATGATATATATAGAAGCGAGTCAAGGTTCTCGGCTCGACGTAAAGGGACTCGACATAAAGGGAACAATTCCAAAAAACCATCGAAATGTAAATAAGTAACATATATCTAATAATCACAGTATTGTTTAGTTATACAGCTTACATTTAATTAAAAAGCAGTCTTTGTAATAAATTTTGGTAGAGGTATAACAATGCTCTGATTATCTTAATTAAATCATAATGATATAGAACAATAAAAATTTACATGAGCAAAAACTTTGTATCTTTTTTTATACATCGATAGGCTTGCATTTGACTACTATCTCACTGATGTAGCCTACGATGTAACATGCTTACCTAGAAGGTATAATAATATAATATCTAATAATCACAGAAATATTGAAAAGATATTTAACTTATTTCAAATTATAAAATCACAGTCAGCTGATTAACTTGCAATGCAATATCCTACTTTAAAAAAGGTTACAGTTATTATATTGATAGAATTATTATTATTAACTATTGTATAATAATAAATTAAGACTATAATAGTAACATATAACATATTAGTAGTATTTAATTAAACAGGGGATGGGACATTTTAATTAAGGATTTGAAGGAGGATCGGCGATTTGCACGGTCGTGGCGAAGTGCGGCTATTATGCATTCTTAACTTCTTATCAATGCCATTTGCTTCATAAGGCCTATTATAAAACCAATATTCGCCAGATAGTTGCGTGTTGGCCTTGAAAAATGTATCTCGGCTGGCTCAAGCTTGGTAGCGTTCCGCATTTGCTGTAGCGGGAGGCGCGTGGCGGCGGCGTGGCTGGTTCAAAGGTAAGTCGGGTATCAGCAAAACGTATCTTATTTATCAATAGCGGCAGTAGGATGTATAGGAACGTGAGGTGATAATGCAGCATTATCAGCACGTCCTGCACTCTCGGCTGTTTCTGATACATGGATTCATGTATAGAGTCTTCAGTCTATCATACTTTTGACGCGTCGCCTGCTTTACTGCATAAAACTCTATAGGTTCTATTATCACAGACTAATAATAGCGTCACCAACGCACCACTCGTCGCTTTACGCGAAGGGCGACGGTGGGCGCGGAGGTTGCCCTAAGGCGTCGGTCAACCTTTGTATGGCGGAGAGTAAATCTCTCCGCCACGCCCGATCTTCCTCTAACCGCTGCTCCTCCAGCGCCAGCCGCCGCTCTTCAAGCGCCCGCCGCATCTCCTCTTCGCGGATGCGGCGACTCTCCCACTGCAGCACCCGCCGCGACAGAGCCGCTGCTGTAACAAATCAATTACATCTCTTAGTAACTGTAAGTTACAATGGAATGATGAATGGCTATGTAACTCAAAAGTCTTACTACTGTGTGGCCTGTCGTCGTCCGCGTCGGCGGCTTCCGCCACATGCTTTCTTTTCGCTGAAATCAAATAACCTTTTTACATCATAGCCATATAGATTTTTGATTTATTGATCAATAGCTTCTGCACATACTCTACTTGTGAGCTGTTGAGGCGTGAAAGCGGAACAAACGTCCATACTTTACTATTTATGATCATCACCATCATCATAATTTCAGCCTGTCGACGTCCACTGCTGAACATAGACCTCCCACAAGATTTATCGTATAAGGCCAACATTAAGGGGCCACGTTTTAGTATCATAAGCAGTGATCGGAATAGGTAGAGCTATTTTGGTTCATTGACCGCAAACGTATATGTTAATATGGATATACCCCGGGATTTCGACTACAATACCGGGATTTTAAAAATAAAAAATAAATGAATGAAGGTAACAGAAAAATGTAATAGATCACGTAACGAATTCCACTGGTGATTGTTTCGGAAATGTCGCGTACTTCACTGTGTTTTCACCCTAATACCTCATTGTAAGCATCGCGCGATGTGTGGCTTCGTAAGAATTGTCAAGCTTTTAGTTAAGTAACTTCCAACTCAAATGAAATCCCGGGATTAAATTTGAAACTGCGGGACGTAGGGCATGTCCATATTATTACATCGTATTACATTTCGTATAAAAGTACCAAAAATAGCTCTACCTATTCCGATCTCTGATCATAAGTCATCACTGGCAACACACACTGGTTGAAGACTTGTGTTTCAGACATATTTAAAATTATAAATAATATTGTAATAAAGGTACTTATCTTTATATTATAAATAATATTAAATTTGTTTAAAAAATCACTTACGAGGACGTGCTTGGGAGGCGGTGCGGGGGCTTGGCTGGGTGTGTGGGCTGGGTGTGTGGGTATTTGCGTCTCGCTCGGCTACTAAAAATTAATAAGATTATTCAATCAGTTTTCTATCAATCTAATCAACCTGTAAGTGAGTCGGGCCTAGCTCTCTTATTAATGTAAATAATAGGTGTTACATACCATCTGGGGTTGGATGGCTGCTTGTGGACGGAGTCTCTGGAGGATCTGGAGTGATCGGCCAAGAAAGGGGCAGCTCCAGCAGTGGTACAGGTGGTGGTGGGGAATCATCAAAGCCCATCTGAAAAATCACAATTTCTTTATTGTTGATGTTAAAAAAATTAGTTATTTATATGAGCTTCTAGCCAGACAAAGACTTAACGTATAAAAAAGATTTTTGAGCTCCTTTTTCATCTATAGAACACCCTGACAAATAATTTAATTGAATTTTTATTCAATATTTAGTTTTAGGTCAATATTCTACACAATATATTCAATCTGTGTATACGAGTTGGAGATCCGTCGTATGAATGAACAGACAGACAGATAGACAGGCATACAGATAGTCAGACAGCAGAGTGACAACAATAAGGCTCCAATTTTCCCTTGGTTAAGGAACCCTAAAAATGGATCCTTAAAAATTTAATATTATTATCAAATTATATCTAATTATTTTTGACAGAAATCATGCAAAGTAAAATAGCAGATGTTAACAATTCAATAGGTAAAATAAAGTGCACAAGAAGTTATCAAAACAATAAAATAAAAACATACATCAACATCGACCCGGATATTTTCCTTCCCCATGACATTTTGGACCCCCATGATTGACAGAATCCTGTCCTCTATGGGGGTCAAAATGCCGTCCCATGACGGACCACCACCAGTTCCACTTGCATGCTGTCGCATTGCTGACCCCTTCTTTTTCACCTTGTACCTTTGATCACTCCAGTACTAAAGCGCAATACACAGAAAGGTGTTAATGCGTATACACGTAGAACGCTGGCTACCAGCGCCGATCTGCCAGCGCTTATCTGAGCTGGTAGGCTCAGATAACAGCTACATAAAGAAAGCAGGCAGAAGCCGACTACCAGTCTCTCTGAGTAGCACGCAAAATGTCGACCTCATCTGACGAAGATTTTTTTCTGTTAGAAAATGTATTTTTCAAAATTCGAAAACAAAGCGTACATCCCATAAATAAAAAAAGAAGAATTTTTGGAGAGTATCATCATTTATTTCAAGACATGAAAGTGGACAAACAAAGATTCAAACGATATACAAGAATGACTCCTGAAACATTTTACTACATTTTAGATAAAGTAGAACATAGATTGATAAAACATTGGTGTAATTGGCATCAACAACCTATCCTCCCAGAAGAAAGACTCGTTGATACCATTCGGTAAGTACCTATTAAACAGTTTTAATTAATAATCAGGTAATTCTGATAGTCCCTCAGTGAAAGTATGTAAATATGTGTTTATTGGCCCCTGGATTGTTTGAGTGTCGTGTAGTTCGGGTGTGTGACCTGTAATTATTGTTGTTGAGTGGAATGGTTGTGCTACAGATTGAGTGGCGTGTGGTTCGGGTGTGTGACGTGTGAAATTTGGTGATTGGAGTGGTTGTGCTACAAATTGAGTGGCGTGTGGTTCGGGTGTGTGACGTGTGATTGTTGGTGATTGGAGTGGTTGTGCTACAAATTGAGTGGCGTGTGGTTCGGGTATGTGACGTGTGATTGTTGTTGAGTGGAATGGTTGTGCTACAGATTGAGTGGCATGTGGTTCGGGTGTGTGACGTGTGATTGTTGGTGATTGGAGTGGTTGTACTACAAATTGAGTGGCGTGTGGTTCGGGTGTGTGACGTGTGATTGTTGTTGAGTGGAATGGTTGTGCTACAGATTGAGTGGCGTGTGGTTCGGGTGTGTGACGTGTGATTGTTGGTGATTGGTGTGGTTGTGTTACAAATTGAGTGGCGTGTGGTTCGGGTGTGCGACGTGTGAAATTTGGTGATTGGAGTGGTTGTGCTACAAATTGAGTGGCGTGTGGTTCGGGTGTGTGACGTGTGATTGTTGGTGATTGGTGTGGTTGTGTTACAAATTGAGTGGCGTGTGGTTCGGGTGTGTGACGTGTGAAATTTGGTGATTGGAGTGGTTGTGCTACAAATTGAGTGGCGTGTGGTTCGGGTGTGTGACGTGTGATTGTTGTTGAGTGGAATGGTTGTGTTACTGATTGAGTTAGATGTAATTGTGGTGTATGAGGTTGAATTAATTGCTGCTCCGGTGAGCAGCTAGAGAGAGTTGAAGGCAAGAGTCGCGGAAACTGGTGCTGATATGCATACATATCAACTATTCTTTGAATGTCATTTCTAAAAGAAAGCAACCGTTCTTGTGGGATTTTACGAATATGAGGCAAAAGACTTTTATAGATGCTCATCTTCAGATTTTCTCGCTTTTTGTTGCAAGTATTCCAGCTTTTTTCTTTCAATATCAAGCATACTTTGATTAAATGTAATGGTTGTTTTTTTACGTGGAACTCCATTAGTGGCTGTTGTAAAATCAGAACTATAATTAATGTCAATACTGTTTTCTTCTGCAACATTATGCGCAGTACTAGTATTGGTGTCAACACTGTTTTCGTCGACAACATCATATGCTGCACTCGTATTATGTTGCTCATCGCAGGCGTCATAGTCGTTCAAGTCATTTGAATCGTGTTGGTAATGATTACTATGTTCTGCAGATGTGCTAGATGAAGGACGTTTTAAAGATTTGCTTAAATTCCCTGAAGAATTTCTTGGCTTCACAATATCTTTCAGGAACATTAAGGAATGATAATATGGCCATTTCGACTCATACGAAGTTGAAGCTCTATCTCCTGACCGTGGAGCAGGAATTTTCCCATATTCAGTCGCAAACTGGTCCCTTAAATACTTCCATTTCTTCCTCACTTTATTTTCTGAAAAAATAAAACATTTTTATTATTGCTTACAGATACCTGGCAACAGGGGCTACATTTGCACATTTGGCTTCTGAGTTTAGAATGGGAGTTTCCACAATAAAGGCAATTATAGAAGAAACAGTGAATGTATTATGGGATGAATTGCATCCAGTACACATGCCCATACCCACAAAGGAGGCTTTCCGTGCAATAGCAAATGACTTCAACATGATTTGGAATTTTCCAAATGTTTTAGGGTCAATTGACGGAAAGCATGTGCGCATACTCTGCCCAGATGGATCAGGGTCTATGTTTTACAATTACAAAAAATATTTTTCTGTCGTGTTACAAGGAGTGGCAGATGCAAACTATAAATTTATAACAATTGATGTCGGCGGTTTTGGTAAACAAAGCGACGGTGGAACATTCAAGGCTTCAGAACTATACCAAAGGTTAACTACAGGGCACATAGATATTCCGGAAACAGAATATTTACCAGGAACTAATGTGAAAGCACCATATGCTTTCATAGGCGATGAAGCGTATCCACTGTTGAGATACCTGTTAAAACCTTTCGGAGGCAGAAATTTGCCGTCAGAGCAACGTAATTTTAATAAGCGTCTGTCGAGAGCTAGAAAAACTATAGAGTGTGCGTTTGGTATAGCCAACGCGAAGTGGCGATTACTTTCCAAATGTATAGAAACCAACATTGATCTAGCTGACAAAATAGTTAAGTGTATATGTGTTTTACATAACACTATCATTGACAAAGAAGGTATCGACCATAACTTGACTCCTGTTCGTTTAGTACGAAGAAGGTGGAATAATAACTCCGGGCACACCTCGAATGAGGCAATGACTATCAGAAATATTTATGTTAACTATTTTGTACATAACACATTAGTTTACAATAATTAAATGTTCTAATTATTAACAAACCATTATCTAAATAAACTCACCGTCTTCATTTACAGCGGCACTTATTTCCCTCCAACATTTATCGACTACATATCTGTTTAAGTGTTTTTTATCTCGTTTATCCCAAATAGGTGGCTTACTGAACACTAATGAAATCAAAATATCAACATCCATTTTTCTTGACGCCAAATACGTGTTGTTGCTTTGCAAACTGCAAGCAAATGGCGGCCTATCGGAGCAGGTCGGAACTTGTCGGCGACGGTCGGCGCTTATCGGCGCTGGGTCGGCAAAAAGTATAGCGACTACCTGCGCTGACTACACGCGCGGACCGGTCCCGATAAGCGTTGATAGATCGGCACCGGTAACCAGCGTTCTACGTGTTTAGTTAAGCCATCGCCCTTATTAATCACAACACAATGAGCAGTAAACAACTAGTTAAGCCAAGACACACCACAACACAATGTCCGGTGGCTCATCTCCAAACTATCAAACAAAAACAAATAAAAAGTATCTTATAACTTTGTTATCAAATATCACATCACAGTAAGCTTTACTGACTAAAATATCACTCACTTGGCGCCACTCTCTCACGGTTTTGGTGACCCCTTCACCCACTGGGTTCAGCCGAGAGGTCAATTCGTCCCACAGGCGATGCGACAATTGCTTCGCCTGTTAAAAATTAAAATTTTTTAATGCGTTATAAACATCTTTGATACAGCATATTAGCTGGGGAACATCTTTAAGTAATTTAATACCTGTGGGCTGTTACATTGAGTCGCTCTGGCTTGCAGTGGGTGCGACTCTATCCATGCCACCAACTCTTCCAGCTGCGCAACAGACACGCGTCGGGGCCCAGGCATTCTGAAATACATTAGAAGCTAAAAAACCTACAAAAACAGGCGAAATTCAATTGATTTGCGGTACATACGGAAGACGGCGGCAGCGCCGTGGCTCAAAGCTTCTTCCCGTTTGTACAAGCACCATACACAAATGAATCACTGATATAATTAAAAGAGTAGGTAGGACTCTCGCACTTACACTTCAACCATTAAATTGTGAGTAAAATTATTCTAATACATACCTTAGTTCAATTAAATTACTCATGTAATCAAAGAGAATTTAACACTACGTTTCATATAACCTAACAATGACAACCGAAAAATGCGTTTTTTGGGACATCCATATTAATACCAGCTACGAAAAATCTCGATTCACAATATTGTAATTTAAAATAGTTTCGGTGATACAGCACAATATTAGTTTTAATTATACAATTATCATTTCGTATTGCACACAAGATACAAAAAAATTGGTATCAGAAACATAAAAGTACGAATTATGCGAGTGGCACGAATTATCATATTTTGCACAAAATTGTGCAAGGTATTATTTACGGCCACACTTTTGGGCAAAAATGTTGTAATGCGTTTTGTTTTTACATTGTAAGTTCTTTTCATTTTGGGATTGACAGCTTTTATTTTACTCATCTTATAAACTAAAATATAAAACAACATATATTAATACGTTTCACTATAAAATAAAGTAATTTAAAAATAACTCGGTATTTTATTTAATAAAAAATATAGTGTAATTTTAAAACAAAATGCGTTAACAAAACGCAATATGGCCAGTCCATCGTTCATTCTCGACTGCGAGAGCGACATCGAGAGTACTCCAATTTTAGGCAGTCGCTCGAAACGAGAGCTAGTATTTGTGTATCGCTATTACTGGAGCTCTCGATCTCGCTCTCGCTTTGAGTTAGGCGGTTGGGCCCCCTGTTTACAACATCATTTAGTTATAACAATGCATAGAACTAAATAAATAACATACCAAAAAGTTTCATAATACAACAAAAGAAACTTTTAATAACCTATAAAATCTTTACATACCTTGATTTTCATTGTCTTCGTCTTTTGATTCTGAACGGTTGTTGAGGCAGTTAAAAACCATCGTTTGTATCCTGGAATTCTTCATCGTTGGAAACTTAGAAAGATTTAATTTTTATTAAAGCAAACAAACTGTTAGTAAACATTCCGCACAGTGCGCAGTGTTGCCATAGCCAAGATTACTCACCCACTTATTCTCGTTTAAAAAATGTTGCCATTCATAATGTATGTAACTTAACAAAAATAATTTAAGAAAATAAAAACCCTATGTAAGGAGGTATCATGTGTTGGGATATATAATTTTATCAAGAACTTCATTACACAACACAGATTCAAAGCACATGGTTTCTTGGATGTTGTAAATACAGTAACATCAACAAGGTATCAAGTAATGTGAGTCTGTGTAAAACAATAGAATTTTGACATTTTTATTAAGCAAACAAGAACCAAGATGCATGGTTCTATATAATTAATAAAATTAAAAAATTAAAAAGGAATCATGTGGTGTGGTTCTATATGATTAATTAAAAATAAAAATCACAAGGAATCATGAGGTGTGGTTTTCTGTAACAAAATACAATCTTACAGAATATTTAAAATGTCGGGTTACCATAGGGTATGGTTCTTATTAGTTTATTTGTCATCAGATGTTATGTGGGTTGGTAACATTGTCGTGGAAATGATTTGTTCAGTCAAAATTGTCAGATCATATTGATCTTTACAGGGTCGACAGAAGGTGCATTTTAAAAGTTTTCTGTATATTTAACTCAAATTTGGCATGTGTGTGGATTGGTTCCCGTTTGCATAAGTAGGTCCAATTGTCCATGACAAGGGTATGACCTACGTCGATGAAGCCATCCATAAGTTCGAGAACTACCTCAGCGGTATTGCTCTCGAACCCATGGATAGATCCCTTGGACATAGACGAATCCTTTCCCGCGAAAATAAGCACCTCAGTTGATACCCCGTTACCGACTCACAAAGCTCGAATGACTTTATGCCGAACCGGGCCGCCTTAGTCCGGATACACTGTACCCAGCTAAGACGACCCTTCCATAGCAGTAACGATTCATCGAGACTGAGGTGTTTATTTGGGGTATATAAACGATTGAGCCGTTCATTGCAATGCTCTACAATTGGCCTTATCTTAAATAGTTTTTTTCATATGACGAAAGGATGGGGTCGTTATACTCGTTGTTTACGAAATGCAAGAATTTCGTGATCAATGAAAATCTATTTCTGGACATGTAATTACAAAATTCTGGCATTCCTAACGGATCTTTCACCCAATAATCAGCCACAACCGACCTGTATATTCATGGCAAAATACCGGTACATTTCTCCTACGGTGGTGTTAACCCAAGAATTTAAATATTCTGGGATGCCACCCTCCGTCTCGGATAATGGAGCGATATGTTGCCATGCATATCTATTTGTCTTTTTGACGATCTCTTTCATAATCCTTTCGTCCCAAAAGGCCATGAAAATTTCCACCGGGTCTTGTGTCTCCAGTATTGTCCCAGGTGTACGCAAATAAGTTTCCTCCTGGCCGGAATATGTAGAGAAATCATCCGACCAGGAGAAATCTTCAAGGTTTGCGTAAACCTGGGGAGACTCACCTTCCACTTCCACATTACCTATAACTCCCGAACCAGCCACTCCTTCCTCGCACTCTCTTACTGTCAGATCATTGTCACCTTCTAACTCATTTATAATGTCCTCCCTAATATGACGAGAGCTCATGCGAGCGGCCCTAAAATCGAAGATTTCGTTTTCATCGGAGTCGCTACACTCCTCGTCTTCACTGCCGCTGTCCATAAGGACATTGGCTATTTCATTATCACCCAGCGAAAACGACAGGCCCCGACGAGATTTCTTCACCGGAGGACCACCACTGGAAGTGGACACCTATGGCGTTATAGGTGGTTTCCAGACCTAAAAAGAGATCCCAAATCACCAAATCACCCATCACCCATAACCATAACCAACGTGAAACATTTCATTCAAATCCTAGCTGAAAACATTTGGGATAAAAATCACCTAGTTTAGTACAAATAAGCATACACAATAATAAAAATGAAATCGTGGTTTGATTTACCATGAAATAAAAAAACCTTATTGTACCATCACCGTTCCATTCACCATATTTTACTTATATGAAATATCTTTATTTTTACATACATGAGGTGCCCATGGCCTAGCGAAGCATCCATGGCTTAGTGCGAGAGGGGGCCCACGGTCTAGTGAGATAGGCAACAGATGTTAAGCTTCCATAATCGATCTATCAATCAGAAGGATATATACGAGGCTGTAACATATAAAATTTATAAAACACTTACTCTCAGGTGGCCACCAGCAGGAGTATATTCTAAAAGAACCGCCTCATCTGGGTTGGCTCTCAAAGTGCCACTTGGACTTTTTTCCACTTCCAACGCAGGCACAAACGTTCTTTTTTGAGACATTCCTATAAACAATAAAGTGATAAGTAAGTTTTTGCCGTCTCGGCAAGAGGGACATTATAGCCTCGGTTTATGGACTCTGACATAATGATTTATTTCAATGAACGCCGCCCACGTCACAAAATAAAAAAAAAACAAAATCGGTTAATCGAAGAGTTCTAAGGCATACATACGTACAGAAGAATTATATATATTATGCTAGCTCTGCCCGTGGCGGCGCCTGTTTAAAATCTTAAATTTTATTTATTTGTATTGTTTTCAAGAGATTAAATTTTTTTGGGCGGAACCACGATTCTGTTTTGAGAATTCAATTAACTCAAGTGTTTTTCTTGTAGCATCAGCTGTCAATTAAAAATTCAGTCAAAATATCTATTTCAAAGAGAAGCCGGAACAAACAGTCAAACAAAAAAAAACATAACAGTTTTTCTGTTAAAGGTACACATAATGTCATGTGTATTCAGTACTGAAGGTTACTTTTGACATTACAAACAGACACTTTGATTTTGCTTATATGCATAAAAAAATTATATGTTAATAATAATATTTTATACATTCACACCAATTACCTGGCCCAGAGTAAGCACTGGTAGGGCTAGGTTACGGATAGACATCCATATACTCTACATATATATTAATCATATAAATACATATAAACATCCATGACCCGGGACAAATGACTATGTTCGTCACACAAACATTTGTCCGTACCGAGATTCGAACTCGGGACCTTTGGGCTGGAAGGCAGGATCTCTGCCTACGGGCCATATCGGTCGTCGTCGTATAATATTATTACTAGTTTATCTGAAAAAATTACTTACTTTAGGGTCAAAAACAGCCGTGAAACACCTGAAAACAAATATTTTATTTATTATTTACCTATATATTGTTTGTAAGCTCCTATAAAATTATCCAAATATTTATTGAATCATTATTAAAATATTTTATTTTTTCTATCAAAATCGTAATAATCCTTCCGACTAAGCTAAAATGCAACCAAAAAAATAACACCTAGATCGAAAATGACGTGACGTTTACCGGTGATTTGTATAAGCACGCGCTCGAATGTAGCGAAAATAAATCTATGAAGCAAAACTAGACTCTATTTCCTAGCAGGAAGAGTGAGATATGCACTGTACGAAGATTATGTCGTATATGAATGTGTGCGTGCGATTGGGCACTTATCCAGGTTTTATGGTTAAAGTAGTGATAATATCTATTTGAAGTCAAAAATTTTGTACATAACGTTATTCCTCGATAAATTATCTTTGTAATGATGTGCTATTTCAATATGTTTTTACTACTAAATTTCTTAGTAATAATAATGCAACCAAAAATGTATTCCCGCGCTGTTCATTTACGTCATTTTCGCATTTGATTATAATGTTTATTTTTCAGAGAAACTAATATAAAATTGAGTGTTATATGAAATAGTGGTATCTTATGTGAATTATCTTTGTGATTATGATTATGTGCTTTTACAATGGCTTGTATTGATTCAATAAGTAATAACACTGTCAAGAAAAATAAGTTTGCGCGCGAAGCAGTAATCGTAATTTTAAAACTTATACACTAAATACACAATCACAATTCTTGACGCTTATTATCACTAGAAAAACTGTAAACAAAAAATATTATATCATTTGACTCACCTTTCACACACAAAACCACACAAAAACACTTTTATTTTAAAAACTTGCGACGTACGCCTTCAATGAAATCTCACCGCAGTATAAGTTGACATTTGAGTTTGTGTTTATTATTTTTTTTCTATGAAGCGTCATTGTCTATGGGTACGAGTGAACGGCAAATTTATCATTCAATTTGTATAAAAAGTTACAGGCTAAACAAATCCATATCTTTTAAGTAATAGAGACTTAAATGGGCCGAACGGCACAGGACAGTGTATACTGTCGTCGGGTGTCAAAGGGAGAAACTATTTATGACAGCTTAACCCTTTCAGACCTGAATTATTATTTTTTCTCGTAACTGCTTCCAATTTTTTTATATGCTTAAAAAGACTGCGGAGGTTTCGTAAAAAATAATTTAAAAAAAATCCTCTGTTGCCTTACTGAGAAAAATGAATTTTTCTTTATGTGCACAAATGCGGTCACCCGTCCTAAGCGATGTTTGAATGAATGTATGCGGTGTTTATCATAAAAACAAAATGCTTGTTATTTATCAATATTTGTATTTATAAAAACATTTAAACTAAATAACAAAATTAAATTACCTTACTTTAGCAAAAACATACAATAATCACAACAAAATAGGAACCATTAGTGAATCAATGAACAAAAACTAAAAAGCACTCATATTCGAGTTATGTATGAAAAGCTAAAAAGCAATTTTTATCTTTGGTCAGGCATAAATGGACTTTGCACTTTATGCATTTTATACGTGACTTCCCCTTACAACCTACCAATTTGCAACGGGTTCCAGCCCCATCATCGTGTGCAGGAAAGTGTCCCACACCATCACGAGCTACTTCATTTGCCGGACGAACTTCTCCCGGTTTTCTGGGAATGACTTGAGGCAGTGGACTTCTACTTGGACGGCCTCTTTTAGCAGCAAACATTTTATTTCGAAGAACTAAGCTTTCAGCTAGTCAGCGGCGGAAGTGGAGCAAAGTGAGCTGTTTGTTTTTAGGCACACGAAGCAGTTCGCTATCAATTTGATACTCCCGAAAAGCCTGAACAACTGCTAGATCCGATGCGTGAAAAATCATACGGAGAGTCCTATTTTTTGATTTTATAAATGTCCTATAGTAGCTCATAAGTTGATCCAGCAAATCGACGCCTCCCATTGCGTGATTATACCTTTTCACTATTTGAGGTCTTTCAACTTCTATAAATCTCTTCTCTTTTTTAGACCACCTCCTTACTATATCTTTTTCACCTATACCGACAAAGTTTGAAGCCAGGTGGGTAATTTTATTATCCAACCACTTGATAATAGTAACATCACCATCAGTGCTGGTTACTTCTTGAGCAAAACCCCTTGGTTTTTTGAGAGTTTCTTTGTCGCTGAGCAAAGATGGGTTAGAAAATCTGTTGATACGGGCTGTGCAGGCGGACATTATTCCTTTTTGTTTCAATATTTGAAGCAAATGATAAGACGAAAAGTAGTTGTCGAAGTATAGCTCGTGACCAGTGCTTTCACCAATACGCTTTGTAAGATGTAGGACCACAGACGCGCCGTAACCAATTTTTTTTATATTATCGCTTAGCTCTGGAGATGAGCTCTGATAAAGAATAAAATCATATGCCTGACCATGCTTACCACATAAAAAGAAAAGTTTCAGACCCCATGGACAAGGTTTTCCTTTTATATACTGTTTAGCGGCATGTTTTCCAGTGAAAGGAACTATTTGTTCATCCACACAAAGTTCTTTCTCAAGTGGTAGTTCCAAACATCGGCTCCTAAAAGTATCGTAGATCGGTCGGACTTTGTGGAAAACATCATTACACTCAGTAGGTATATTTGTATTGTCGACAAGATGCAAGTTATTGCGTAGTTCAAAAAACCTATCTCTCGACATATTTTCTGCAAACAACGGAATACTGATAGTCGTTTCCCAGTACATTTTTAGACAAGGATAACTAAACACCCCAGTAGCTAAATGCAACCCGAACAAAACTTCTAACTCTTCAGGACTACAGGGTTTGAATCTTGTTCTTTGTGACTGAACAGCGTATAAGTTTGTCATTTCTGCCATAACGGTAAATAAAGATTTAGTAACATATCTGTAATAGTAATCAACAGGAGCTAAAACTTGAGGGTCTATTGCTACTGGTGGTAACCAATCGGATGGTATAGTATTTTCGATATCTCTGTGCCTCCATTTAATCCTATTTTTAGGCGTTAGATTCGTAAAAGAGTCGTCAGTTGAGATATGATGAAGTTCTTGTGTGTCGCTTGGCATTTCAGAAAGAACATCAGCTGATGTACCTGGTTCCTGTGAGATGATAGGTATTTCTTCATCATCCGATTCTGGTGGTAATATCTCCCTCTGGTTTGGTCGTATAATGTTTGCACCGACTCGAACAGACCGTGGTTCCAGATCGAGACTTCTCCCATACTGCTCATCGTCTTCGGAAGATAACTCTAAGTCGGACAGATTTCCATCCACTAGAAGATTCCACGCATCTCGTGAGAACATTATTATCAAGAGTTATTATCTGAAATAAATAAACTTACATGTCAGATACTTGTTACAATATAAAAATAATGCAAAAACATCATAACTAGTCTATTTGAATAATTAATTGCGAAAGATTTGCTAAGCCGTTACATAGTTTGAACATCACGTAAAACATCAATTGATACCTATTGGGAACAATTGAGGACATATCGAAAAAACCTAAGAAATAGTGTAAGTAATCAATAAAAACACAAAAAAACATGTTTTACAGGTTATTAGTAGTTCAAACTAATCAACTCATATTTTTTAAATCAGTAATTTTAGCTTTATCATATTTTTAGCAAATAAAAAAACAGCTTACCCACACAGTTCAAATGTCGTTCGTACACTGCTAGTGAACGGACGAAATAGTACTTAAGAACGAGAAGAGATGGCGTTAGTGGTATTGTTTTAGCAAGTTTATATGTGTACAAATGAACCCAACTGTTTTCAAATGTAAAAACTTTAATATTAGTACTTAAATATTTTAAAATGTTTTATGTCCTCATTTGTGGACGCCAGGTCTGAAAGGGTTAAGCTGTCGCATAGGAGTCAAAAGGTTAATTTAGAAATGTGTTGATCCAAGGTTTTCGAAAATACTATGACGTCATCAAGATAAATCAGGCAGTGTGTTCCTTGTAAGCCTCTTAGAATATTATCCATTGCTCTTAGAAAAGTAGCTGGTGCTGTTTTAAGACCAAAAGGCATCCTTAAAAATTCGTAGTGACCATCGCAACTAAATGCTGTTTTTTCTCTATCTGATTTTAAGACTTCAATTTGATGGTAACCACTTGCTAAATCAAGGTTTGAAAAATACAAGCTATCCCCTAATTTGTCAAAAATATCTGTTATGTTTGGAAGCGGATATCTGTCGTCACAAGTTATTTCATTTAAGTTCCTATAGTCGACTACCATTCGATATTTTATTTCACCTGACGTATCTGCCTTTTTTGGCACTAAATAGACTGGTGCGTTCCAGGGAGAATGGCTATTTGTATTATGTTTTCTCTTGTAATAATTTATCTACTTGTTTCCTAACTTCGTCTCTTTGGAAGGGTGATTGTATGGTTTTACGTATATTGGGTCATCATTTTTAGTTCTTATACTATGCTTTACTTCATTCGTAAAAGTTAATGGTATTCCATCACAATAAAACATGTCTTTATATTCAGTACAAAGAGAATTAATTTTACATGCATGGGTGCTAATTACTTCAAATTCTTCGGAGACTCTAAATTTTGAAAAATATTTGTCTACTAATCTTGGGTTTAAAAATGACTTCGTACTACCTGTATTTATCATCTATTTGGCGTTAATTTCGGGTACAATTAAGTGAGGCAATTCAAGGTTTTTATCTACTTGCGTATAGAGGTTGAGGCGCTTATATAAACATTTTTGTTCTCATTTGTTCCGTTGTCCATATTATGACTATTGTTTGTACAAGTAACGGTGTCATGAAAGTTCAAGGGCGCGGATGGAGCTGACGGCTCTGGGCTACTACTCTGTTGCTCGCGATTCCAAGCTGGTTGGTTATTCATTCGCCGATTCATCGGTCGGAATTGATTAACATAACGCGGTATGAATGGACGGTTCATTGGCATTGCCCTATTTTGATGATTAAAACGATTCGTATTATAATGATACCCTGAATTGTGAGGTAGATTAGGTTGCGGTAGACTAGATCTAAAGTTTCTATTAGGGTTAGGAATCCTAGGGGCCTGATGCTCATTTGAATAGCCTTTTCGTGTCATGTTAACATTTTGTTTATTACGTAATTTATACTGTAATTGAAAGTTTTCCTCCTCTAATACAATTTCCAAAGCCTCTTCTAATGTTTCCGGGTTTTTAATTTTTACCACACGAATCAATTCTTCCGGTAAATTATATAGAAAGACATTCACGGCGGTTTTATTATAGATTTTGATTTGACTTTCTCTTAGTGCGGCGTCTTCTAAATTATTTAATTTCGAAAATAAATTACTGCGTACCGATTGAAATCTGTTACAAAAATGTAAGTATCGCTAGTTTGGGTTGATTTTAATTGTCTCTAATTTAATCGCTATACACTCTTCTGATCGTGGATCACCGAAATGTTGCGTTAAAATTTCTTTTAATGATTCCCAAGTGTTTATATTTTCTCTTTCACTAACTAAAGCTGCGGCGTCCCCTAACAATCTACTTGTGATTACATGTAAATTATATTGCATTTGATATGCCCTCCTGGATATAGTGATAACACATATTCACATTTTCTCAAGAACAAGTTCAATTGTCTAAAGTTACCTTCGAATAAGGGAATATTTTTTGCAAAATCAGAAGGAATTATGCTAATTGTTTCCATCATAATTTGGAGAGAAAAAATCAAATGTTAATACTAAATGTAGGGATAACGTACAAAAGGTTACGTTACAAAAATACGTTACCCCAACAAGACCCTAAAATTTCTCAATATATATATATTTTTTTGTTAGCAGGCTTGCCTACCTTTATTTTACAATAATATTTGCAGGCTTATCTACCTGAATAGCGCTTAATATTCGCAGGCTTATCTACCTGAATAATGCTTAATATTCGCAGGCTTGTCTACCTGTAATTACAATCCAATATTATATAATATATATATTTGCAGGCTGCGCCGCCTGATGGCATAAATATAATAATTTTAGATTACACAATCAACATTCGCAAGTAAGTCGTAAAAATGATAATATATTCAAAGATTTTATTACTACTAATCCACATGGACGTTATTATGCGATGTTGTTTAACAGACGTACAAAGAATATATAAATTCGTTATAGAGCTCTACTAATTTTCTAATGAGTCCTCTGACTAAAGGAATGGCAGTTCTTAAAATTGTCCGATTATAGATGCAATCCGATCCACCTGGATGGATGTATCGCTGATGATGATCTGGGTCCGGATTCATAAGAAAATTATTTATTAAGGAAAAAGTCAATTAAGTTAATCGACTCTCACCGATTCTGCAGTGCCTGTGGTAGTGATGCCGGTGTCTCTTCTCGATGTCTCGCCGTGCTGGTTGTTCTTGTTCGTTGGCGCTCTACTCGGATTTTGGCTTTCGAGTACCAAATGCAGCAGATCCTACCGACTGCGCCAGTGAACGCGGATCGTGGTGAGCTGGGCGAGGAGTACTTGAGGACAACACGGTTTTTTAAATAAAAATGTCAATCTGACTTAAATAGGATTATATTTCTTTAACAATATTTGAATCTTACTAGACTACGTAACTACTTAAACAACGGCTACTGACAGAATGATGCTGGAAGCGAGGTGATACCCTTTTATACTAGTGTTCTTATCTTACTGCGAAACACATAGAGGGTCGTAAAAATATGAATGACACATTGTCAAGGCCTAGTTTAATTTATGACTTTTGGCAACTGATTACTACAATGTTGTAATTTTAATATTTGCCACTAAAGCTTGTCGAATTGATTATTTAATAAGCGTGGAGGTGAGGCACTGGAAGGAGGCGCTGATAAGCAGGCTCCGGTTAGAAAACATTATACTAAACGCAAAGACTCGTGGCAGGCGGAGCAATAAAACGTGCAAAAGAGACAGCGCATGTTCATGTTCTCTCTCGCACTTGCACTGTTTATGGATGACGTCATACAGACACAGAGATGCGCTTTGTTTGTGTACATGCATTTATCGATAAAATATTGGGGATATTTGAAATGCCATAAATAATAAAACTGTTTATTGGTATTATTAATTTATTCTTATAAAATTATTACAGGCTAATCGTCATCATCATCGTCCGTGTCGCTATCATTGACATTTATTATTAGCCGTTCGCATAAAAATGATTTTTTCAAGTCCTGTTCTTGCATAGTTTCAGCGTGACGCACACATTTTTGCCAATTACCTACAGTTACGTTTTCGATAGCTTCATTTGTTAATTTTTCCACATCAGCTATTTTAAACGTTTTGTTTTTTTCTGCCACTTCTCCTTTTACCTGCGCCCAAATTAGCTCGATTGGATTGTATTGGCAATGATATGGTGGTAGCCGAATAACTTCGTGCCTATATTCGTTTGCTAATTGGTCCAAATGGTAAGTCTTTTCGCCTCGATTTGCTTGTATTTTTAGGAGAAGTTCATCTTTAAAAGCAGATTCTGAAAAAGGTATATTATGCTGCCGTAACCATTCTTGAATTTCTGCTTTTGTCGATCTAGTTGTCGGAACTCTATTTATTTGTTTGGAATGGTAACTTGCGTTATCCATGATTAATATTGAAGGCTCTTCGAGGCTTTGAAGTAGTCGAGTAAACCAGTCGGTGAAACCCTCAGCATCCATTTCGGTATGGTAATCTTCATTTTTGCTTTTAACTACACGAAAAACCCATTTAGCACCTGGCATAAACCCGTACTTTTCACACCCTGCGTGACAAACAATGAGTCTGCTACCTTTTCCTATCGGTTTCTTTAATCCGCCTTCATTATTTTCGTCAACCCATACGCGTTTCCGGGAATGGTTTTGATTCACCCAGGTTTCATCTATATAAATTCTTGGACGTGTATCTCCGCTTTTTTTCAAATCGTCTAGTTTTCGAAGAAACTGCAGTCTGGCGCTGACAATATCTCGTCGTTCCATTAGTTGTTTTCTTCCATCTGGTACAATTTTAAATCTGTACCCAAGGTCATGTAAAATTGTTCTCATAGAAGACACACTGCACTTGAAACCGTCAATTCTCTCCATTGCAGCTGTTAAAATCTTTTTTGCTGTCGGAAACTCTCTTTTTGCATAGAAGGAAAATACAATCTGCTTAATTACGCTTTTATCAAAGTCGTCCAAACCTGTCACTGGCCGTGGTTGACACACTTGTTCCCGGGGAGATGTTATTTCATCAGAAGCACTCTCTTTTTTTATTCTATCGACAGTTCTTAGACTAATACCACAAATCATTGCAGTTAGTTCGCGAGGCTTGTCAAAGTTGAGTTCCTTTAACTTGACAGGATCTTCTTTTAGCTCCTTCAAAAAACTTAACACATTGTTTATTACAACACGACTTTGTTGTTGAATATTTCCCTGAACACTTGTAATATTATTTTTAACAAACGACTCCATCTCGAAAGAAATTATCAATTGAAATGATTATGATGTACGAGTAACTTAGTCTTTTATACACAACAATTAGTCAACCCGAGGGTTATCTATTATCAAATTATTTCTAATTACCCTCATTACATGATTGGTAATTAAGTAAATGTAAGTACAGATATTCTCAGTAACGATCAATACTTTAATGAGCTCATATTTTGTGTATCGATTAAGTATATGCATTCCATATTATCGATAATCTATAATTATAGTAATTAGCACGTGCACATCCCTTTAACAAAAGTGATTTATGGCCCCGACTGCCACGAGTCTTTGCGTTTAGCATAGTCATTACATTACTACCTACTCATTTTTCGGCAAGTTACTTTACAACTCACAATAGGTAGGTATCGATAGTACTTAGTAGGTGTCAAAACATCCAAGTAGCATAATGTGTGAAAAATATAAGAGGAGCACCCATTTTATAATCTTTTAGGAGTTCTATTATGTATGATGTATAGACTCGCAATTGGGTTTTTTTATTATTTTGTGTATTAAGAAAGCCAACAGCGATACAAATAATCTTAACTATTCAGTCAGTCTTTAGTCAGCCAATAATCCTCAATATAATGAAAGTTCTGCTAATAGAACTCTCTAAAAATAATTCTACAGAAATTCAGAGGATTTATGAAATGACGCCATTTGGCGTCAGACGCAAAAGAAGTCATATTTGGAAAGAAAAGGTTTGCAACCTCTGAAGTTTTTAAACTGGCACTATCTCCTGAAACGATTAATACAGGCATAACTTACGTGACAAATAATAGAAGTTCTGCTAATTAGAACTCTCTAAATAGTCATTCTACAGAACTTCAGAGGAGTTATGCAATGACGCCATTTGGCGTCAAACGCCATACGCAAAAGATATTAATGACGCTCCATGGTGTCATCCGCAATGAATCGGTTAAAATGAAACTATTATATAAAATTTTGTACGTTAAAGGATTTCTAACTCTCAGTATAAAACCTAGTTGCCAACCAACAGATGGTGGTTATTTTTTTTAAAGTTGTACAAGCTCAAGAAGAGTTTTCGCCTGTACTAGAGCAGCCTCAGCTTGGATCATTGCAGCTTCGGCGTTACTTTTAGAGGCCTCTGCAATGATTTTAATGGCTTGGCTTAAGTTTTCTTCAGCTGCTATTCGCCGCCTCTGAGTCATCAGTTCTTGTTCCTAAAATAATCAGATATTCGAGTTTTTATTTTAACTGATGTTATACTATAATGTGATATTAGTCCATAAATGGTTTAATGTTTACTACTGAATGAATTTTGTAACTTACTAAGATTTGATCTTGGTCTATTTTGAGAGTGTGAGGGCCTGGTCTGGGTCTGGGAACTATCTGTAAAAAGAATTAGAATAAACTTTATTAATAAGAAAATCTCATTAAAAGCAATTTATTATAAAAAAAACTTTATTGCAACAAAAATTATTAAATATCAATTTACCTGTTGGAAGATTTGTAAACTTACTTTCCCCATCTGGTACGAGGGCCGCACTGAAAATTTCGGGAATCAAGGAACAACATAACTATTTAAAAATGTATTTATTGCTTTTCGAAGTATTCTCCGCGAAATTTGACACATTTTTCCATACGATGGAACCAATCATTGAAGCAACCATTCCATTCGGAAGTTGGGGTCTCCAAAATGGCCGTTTTGTAGGCGTCCACAGCTTCTTCAGGTGATGAAAATCTCTGACCACGCAATTTATTCTTTATTTTAGGGAAAGTATAGAAATCATTAGGGCTTAGGTCGGGGCTGTACGGCAGATGATCTAATAATTCTATGTTTTCTTGCTCTAAAAACTCTTTTGTTCTGTGCGCGGTGTGAGAACTCGCATTGTCGTGATGGAGGATGATGCGGCGGTTGCAGTTCTCTTTACGGAGTTCAGAAACGACCTGTGGCAAACAAATGCTAGCATACCATTCTGCATTAACCGTTCTTTGTCCCTCAAGAGGAATAGTCGCAACATGGCCGGTTTTGGAGACAAACGTGGCCACCATTTTTTTTGCAACACTCCGTGAACGAACAATTTTTGTTGGCTTTAACTCATTTTCGAACACCCAAACTCGTGACTGATTTTTTGTTTCGGGTTCGTACGCGTATATCCAGGATTCGTCACCTGATACGATGTTGTATACAGCATTTGAGGATCCTGCGTGGAATCTTTCGAGAGTTCTGACACACCTTTGTGTGCCAAGCTCAGTGATGATCCCCGTCAAGGTCGTCCAAAAACTGCAGTCACCCAAGAAAACGTTGATGCTGTGCGTAAGCTGATTGAGGAAGATCGACATGTGACATACCGCGAAATTCAGGCAACTTTAGACATTGGCATGAGTCAAATACAAATAATCTTGCATGAACAATTAGGTCTAAAAAAGTTGTTTTCCCAAAGGATACCGCATTCGCTCTGTGAAGAGCGGCTCGCGTTACTTGTAACGCGAGCCGCCGAAATTCAGCAAACCAGCGATAAATTGTGGTTTTGGATGGGGCTTCATCACCAAATGCAGAAATCATCCGGTCAACACACTGTTTTTGTGATAAACCACTTCAAAAGTCATAATAAATCATCGCTCTTGAATTTTTTCGAGTCAATTCCATTTTCTCAACGACTAAACAAGTTTGACAAAACTTTGTGACAAGACCGAGAATCTTTTTTTAAATAAATAAATGGTATTCGATTTTTAAAACCAAGGAGTTTTCAATTAAAAAGATTTAAATATGACAGGAACAGTGGTAATATTCTATTCCCGATACTTTTAGTGCAGCCCTCGTAAGAGTCTTTTTTGAGTTTTTCCCTGTATCTTTTCATTTTCTCCGCGGGCGTGAGTGGCATCTTTAAGTACAAAAAAATCGGTAAATAATATAGATAAAAAAAATATATAAGAAGAATAATATCTACGACACATTTTGCTTGAGCTTACATACCTACATAACTAACAAAATATTAGATATTCACATTATTATATTTGAAAATATCTTCCAATAAACAAGGTGTAACAGAACTAAGTTAAATGCCGAAAGGAGATGATAGTCCCCATTAATGTGAACAGCTGTTATCACCTATGGAGACACTTCTGTTAACCCTTAAAGCCGCAAAACAACGACAAACCCCTATTAACATATAAAAAGCAGTTTTTATGTGTTGATAGGGATGCAATTTAAGGTTGATAATATAAAATAAAAAATTAATTAATAATTAGTAGGTTTTTTTAAATGTCCTTTTTTACGGACAGTGCTGCTTACTTAACAATTGAGTCCATTAAAATACCGTCCTATAAAAAGGACACTGCTAGATAGGGTATAAATTAAGACTACTTAGATAATTTTACAGGCAAAATTTATTATTATATATTAAACATACAATTATACATACAAAAATAAAATTTAAATAGAAAACTCAAATTTTTACTAAAGTTTATTAAAAAAAATGTGCAAATGAAATGAGTATGTAGGTATACATTTGTTTACAACTACTTAACTGCTACCTTAAGATGTTTACAACTACTTAACTAAACTACTTAACCTAATTGAATGTCTGACACTTACGTGCACTCCCGTGTACTCACGGGCAGAAGCGGCGAGCGACCCTCCCTGGGTCAGATCCGACCGCCTGTGCGATGTGGTGGCAATGTCACTAATCCTAAGCGACCCCCTTGGAGCTCCAAACCCTGAACGACCACGCACTCACGCACTCACACGCGCCTACACGGTTACTAGTAGGCGAATTGTCATTCCGCACGCATAGAAGGACAGTTCCTTAATACTTGTTTGTCACGTTTAACGCGGCACTCCCAAAGGGCACGTGAACAAACTCAAAACGACCGATTTCACCAGTTATATTCAACAAAACAAGGGCGCGTTCCAAACGCGTGGTTTCCGTGTGTCTAACACGAAGGAAGCCGAGACACTAAGATGGCGGCCATCTGCTCGCGTGCGCGCAGACCGGGCGGCGCCGCACTCTTTTTCATAAGGCGTTAACAGACGGCCAGCGCCATCTGTGATGCCGTATCAAAACTACATTGTATTTGGAACATTCCCCCGTCCCGGGCTGAAGGCTCAGACCGTTAGCTCATTCAACCGGGAGACGAGAGAGTGTTGCCATGGCTCGTCTTAGAATCGAACCACCGACCAACACCTCCGCGACGCGTGGAGTCCCATCGGGACCCATTAATAACTTTAAGATGCGGCCCCGGCGCCAAACCAAGGAAGGCAAGTTGGCCTCCTTCAATAATACTAAATCCCCTTCCCGAGGGGGCTCAGTCCTGTCTGTCCACTTCACCCTTTGCTGCAGCAAATGCAAGTATTCAACGGACCAGCGGTACCAGAAATTCTGGCCCATCTGCTGCAGCATTTGATAACGCGACAACCGGGTGGTACGTTCTTCCCTCCAAGGGTATTCCGGCAGAGCAGTGAGCGGCTGCCCGATCAAAAAATGTCCAGGAGTCAAGACCTCCAGATCGTTTGGATCAGGGGACAGGGGACAGAGAGGACGAGAGTTGAGGACCGCTTTCACCTTACAAAGCACAGTGGCAAGCTCCTCAAAGGTTAAAACCGTTTCTCCAATGACGCGGCGGAGGTGGGTCTTTGCGGACTTAACAGCCGCCTCAAAGATTCCTCCCCAGTGTGGGCAATTTGGTGGACTGAACCGCCAAGTTACCCCCTTCCGGGCGAGCGTCTGACTTAAACTATCTACGTTATTTTCTAAAAATTTGTGGACATCATTTAGATAGTTAGCGGTACCCCTATAGTTTGTGCCATTGTCGGAACGGATAAGTGAGGGCAGACCCCTACGCGACACGAAGCGATCCAACGCGGCGACGAAAGCCTCCGTAGACAACGCGGAGACCACCTCCAGGTGGACGGCCTTCGTGGCCAAGCACACAAATACGCACAAGTATGCCTTTACGACCCGTGCGTTGCGAAGAGTGGTCGTCTTCACAGAAAACGGTCCGGCAAAGTCCGTGGCTACCCCCGAAAATGGACGAGACTGGGTGACTCGGTCCGATGGCAGATCCCCCATCTGCGGCTGCATGAGTGAAGCCCGAAGCCGGTAACACGGCAGACACCGGAACAGCACTCCTCGAACGGCTCTTCGAGCCGACAAAATCCAAAATTCCCTCTGCAGGATGGCCAGTAACGCGCCGCACCCCGCATGCGCATTACGAATGTGGCGATCGGACACCAGGAGCTTAACCAGCGGTCCATCCTTCGGCAGGAGTAGGGGGTGTCGAGTCCCGTAAGGCAGGTCGGCTTTCCGTAATCGGCCTCCAACACGCAAAAGCCCCTCCGAATCTGTAAAAGGATTTAACCGAGCGACAGCTCCCTTCAGCTTGGCGCGACCCTCACGCAGCACCCGCAGCTCAGCCTTGAAGCGCTCCGCCTGCAGTACCCGGACCCAGTGCAGTAGCGAGCTCTGACGCTCCTCTGCACTTACAACTAGGGACAAAAGTCTATCTCGCGGATGTCGGCAGTTGTAGATGAACCGTTTCATCCAGCTGGTCACCGCCAGCAATTTGTCCAGACTGCTGTATCGTTCAGGCAGCCAGTCGGGGTCCATATCTGTTTCCACGGCCAGGGTATGCACACGCATGCCGGGTAGAATCTGGACCGTCCTGTCCAGCCGCTGGACAGGCCAAGAGGTCTCGGGCGACTTCAGCCACCCTGGTCCCCACCAGAGATGATGAGCTGCCAACTCTGGAGCAGTGCAGCCCCGGGAAGCACAGTCCGCTGGATTTATATCGCCTGGGACGTATCTCCAAGTGATTAGAACTCCGATCTCCTGTATTTGGGAAACCCGGTTCCCTACAAAGATTTCCAAATTATGTGGCGACGCGCGCAACCATGCCAGCGCGACCTGACTATCTGACCACGCAAAGACATCCCGGATGTTTACGGTGGCGGCTAACTCCCGACGAACATGGCTTAACAGCCTGGCTAAAAGATGAGCCCCGCTCAACTCCAACTTGGGGATGGTCAGACGGGTTCGGATTGGAGCAACCTTGCTCTTGGCTAAGAGCAGTACGACGTTGACCCGGCCCTCGGAATCAACGGTGCGTAGATACACTGCCGCAGCGTACCCTCGCTCGGAAGCATCACAGAAGCCATGCAGGCTCGCTTGAGATTTGCCCGGAGACAAAATTCGACGAGGTAAGGCAACCCGGTTGACTTCCTCCATGGTGGAGATTAACTCGAGCCAGGTGTTCAATGGCGGCCCGATGAGCGGCTCATCCCATGAGACGCCTAGCATCCACAGCTGCTGCAACAGGCACTTAGCTGAAAAGATCACCGGACTAATCCACCCGTTCGGATCAAACATGCGTGCAATAGTGGACAGCACCGTCCTCTTGCTCCAAATGCTCCGGGACTCCAGCTCCACCTGGAAAGTGAAAATGTCGTGTACGGGTTGATACTGCATACCCAGCACCGCTATCATGTTGGGGTCCTCCGCATCTGCGAACAAAGTGGGGTTCTGCTGGTGCTCCTCTGGTATCCCCTCTAGCAGACCCGGCTCGTTAGACAGCCACTTCCGCAACTCGTATCCCCCAGCTGCAAGAAGTGCGATCAGTTCATCCCGCAGTGTGAGGGCCTCCTCGACACTCTCGGCCCCGGTGCACACGTCGTCGACGTACAGGTCACGTGTCAGCACGGCGGCGGCACGGGGAAAGCGGGCCCGCTCTCGCTCGGCCAGCTCCAACAAGGATCGGATTGCGATGTATGGACTGGACTTCAACCCATATGTGTTGGTGTTGAGTTCGTAGACGGTCACCGGGTCCTCCGGGTGTTCACGCCAGAGGATGAGCTGGTAGCGCCTGTCATCCGGATGAATGACCGTCTGTCTGAACATCATCCGGATGTCAGCTCCCAACACCACCTGATGTCTTCTAAAGTTTAGGATGATATCGACAACGTCCCGGTGCAATTGAGACCAGAATGGAGACACTGGTTCAAGGATACCCCCGTAGACGTGGGGGCTGATCCGTCAAACACGGTTCTCAATTTGCCCGAGCAAGCCTTTACCACGGCATGGTGAGGCAAGAAGTAGTGCCCAGTTGAGCTCCAATCAACTCGAGCCGGAGACATGTGACCCAAAGCCTCATACTCGCGCATAAACGCAATGTATTTGTCCCGAAGGACTGGGTCACGCCGCATGCGCCGTTCCATGGCCAGCAGCCTCTTCTCCGCCAAAGCCCTGGACTGCCCTAGAACAGGAGGGGAGGCAATAAAAGGAAGCCTGGTCACAAACCTCCCGGACCTAGATCGTGACGTGTTAGCCTGATAGAAGGCCTCACACTCCACATGGTCGGGATCCACCCTAGGGACCAGGGGGAGTTCCTCAATCTCCCAAAACCTCTGCATCGTCTTGGCCAAGGATGCAGACAAGATGATCTTGGACTCATCCGGAGTCGGGTCGTCAACGACCGGCCCCATAATTGAAAATCCAAAAAGCGTGGACACTGCCACCAATAAAGAGGGACCCAAAGCCCTTTGGGATCCTAGCAGGATCCATCCAAGGACATCCGACCCTAAGAGGAGATCCACCGGAGCCGGATGATCAAAGAGTGGGTCGGCCAGATTTAGGCCCTTTGTAACTGCGCGTGTACTAGAGGGCAGATCGGTAGAAGGCTGCCAGCCCACAATGGTGTCCATCACCGTGGCTGCTACCGAAATCCTCAAAGTAGAGGAATGTACCGCGGAGAAGGTGACTTGGGTTTGGCCCATCAAACCTCTAACCTCCATGCCACCAACCCCGAGTAGCGGCATCGAGGGGGCCTCCATGCCCAGACCCAGTTTTTGTGCCACTCGAGTGGACAACAGGCAGCCTTGGGCCCCTGAGTCCAACAAGGCTCTGAGGGTGACCGAGTCTCCCTGAGGGCCCCAAACGCGGACAGCCGCAGTAGGGAGCAGAACCGTCCGCGGGTCTGCTCTCGAAGGGGGGCAGGCTAGCTATGCCCCTTGGGCTTCCCTCCCCTCTTGGGCCCCCACATAAAAGTATGGCCGGCGGGTGCACATGGCCATCCTCGGAAGGGCGTAGTCCGCCGCCCTACCATATCTGGAATAGGGCGGGTGGTACTCCAGCCGGGGGTACTCGTGGAGCGGCGGAGTGAACCGCCTTGGCCCCGGCGGGTCGCGCTGCTCCACGCTAGCGCGCACAGGTGCCCATGCAGGAGGGGATCCCGGGTCAGCAGTCGGGCCCCCGCCCGTAGGGCCCCAGCTCACACTTGGGCCGGCCGCCTGGTAGCCTGCAGACGCGTGGCCCTCCATGGGTGCACGCGCCTGTCCACGGCTCACCTCCCGCGGTGGGGGCGCGTCACGCGCCGGACTGCGCCTCTGAGTGGGTGGGGATGTGCTCCGCCCTGGAGCACCCCCGCCCGTGGGGCGCCGCTGCTGGGGGGTCGGTGGGGCTGCGCCCGACCGGTTCGCGCAGAGCAGCAGGTGATGTGACCCGTAGCAAGCACTGCATCTCTGGGCCCTGGTACAGTCTCGGGCGAAGTGGTCGCCCAGGCAACCAAAACATAGGCCATTGCGCTTCACCATTCGCCGCCTATCCGCCACCGGCATCCCCCGCCATTCCTGACACCGTAGCAGGGGGTGGCCCATTTGGCCACACTGCAAACAGGCCGGCTCCCTGCCGGCCGCTGTCGTCAGCGCCGCCAACCGCGCCGTCGTGCGTCCTGGTGGCCGCGGCTGTTGAGCAGCCTGGGGCGTCCTGCGCCCCTGTGTGGTGCCGCACCTACACGGGAGCGCTCTTAGTGGCGGCAGGTCCGGAGGCGAGGTCTCCACGACCCTTGCCTCGTACTCGAGGAACCTCATCAGGTCCTCCAATGTGGGCAAAGCACTCCCTTCCTTTTCTGCCGCCTCGCGCTCAAATCGGGAGCGGACGTCCGTGGGCAGCTTGTCAGGATGATGTGGACCAGTAGGAAGGACCACTGGTCCACCGGCAACCCCAACATCCTCAAGGCGTTGCATGCAACGGTGACCGGCGTCAACAGTTGCAGCCTTATGTCCGCCCGACTGTGCACCCCGGGCAACGCCAACAGCTGGCGGGCATGGGCATCTGCCAACAGCCGGACGTTGTGGTAGCGGTTGGTGAGGAGCTCCCATGCCGTCCCATATTGGGCATCCTCAACCTTTAGGTGCTGGACGAGTGCCCTTGCCTCGCCCTGCAGTGTGGACAGCAGGTACGCCATCTTCTGACCCCGGGTCAAGTCGTCCCGGCTGTCCACCAGCGACACAAACATGTTTTGGTAGGCGACCCACTCCTCCACGCAGCCGTCAAAACTGCCCAGCTGTATCGTGGGAAGCCTACCCACAATCGCCGCTCCTCCCGCTGGCGATGGTGCTGGAGGTACGGGCTCGCCCGCCCTGCGGCGTCTGATGTCGCAGGCCACCTGCGTGACCTCGTCGCAGATCTCCATGATCTGGGCGAAATATGCTTCACAGGACGCCCAGACTTCCTCGCTTGGTGGCGGGGTGGACTCTGACACCGCCATCATAGCCGATTCCGCCGAGGTCACCCGCGACCCCAACTGTTCCGCCCGCGCCAACACGGCATCTTCCATATCCTTTCGGGTCAATAACCCCCGTACTGCCAGGAACCAACGCAACTCTTTCGCAAGGACCGCCTTCGCCATCGCGTTGAGGGAGATGTAAAATAAATAAACAACTACCTAGTTGATATTAGCGGGAGCGGGAAAACCGCCGACAATAGCACAGACGACAGTGGTAGTACCTAACACAAGTTATGGCTACGATAACAATTTCCCAAATTGTGAGGTGCACAATGCAACAACAAGTAACGTGCCACACTCGTAAAAACAAAACAAAAGGTAATACCTAAAATTAACTTAAACTAGGCCGCTAGAATAAACTTTATAACAAAATGTTATTACAACGTTACAACAAAAAATAACTATCAAATAACCAAAATACAATAACCAACTTGGATAGGCCTATGTCCAGCAGTGGACGTGTATAGGCTGATAAAGTTAAGTCGTTAACGTTAACGACGTCACTATAAAGTGCTTAGCTAACAACAAGTTGAGATACCTACCTACATTAACTAATAAAAATAAAAAAGTGTTGAATTTAACAATGTTGAGGCGAGATTAACTACGCTTGCTACCAGAAAATGTTTACAACTACTTAACTGCTACCTTAAGATGTTTACAACTACTTAACTAAACTACTTAACCTAATTGAATGTCTGACACTTACGTGCACTCCCGTGTACTCACGGGCAGAAGCGGCGAGCGACCCTCCATGGGTCAGATCCGACCGCCTGTGCGATGTGGTGGCAATGTCACTAATCCTAAGCGACCCCCTTGGAGCTCCAAACCCTGAACGACCACGCACTCACGCACTCACACGCGCCTACACGGTTACCAGTAGGCGAATTGTCATTCCGCACGCATAGAAGGACAGTTCCTTGATACTTGTTTGTCACGTTTAACGCGGCACTCCCAAAGGGCACGTGAACAAACTCAAAACGACCGATTTCACCAGTTATATTCAACAAAACAAGGGCGCGTTCCAAACGCGTGGTTTCCGTGTGTCTAACACGAAGGAAGCCGAGACACTAAGATGGCGGCCATCTGCTCGCGTGCGCGCAGACCGGGCGGCGCCGCACTCTTTTTCATAAGGCGTTAACAGACGGCCAGCGCCATCTGTGATGCCGTATCAAAACTACATTGTATTTGGAACAACATTGTTTATTTTTGTGTGTGAAATATTAAAAAACATTTCTTTTTTTGAGTCAGACACAATCGTATGTCACATTTTACGCACGTAATCATCGTTTTACCATTTTTACACAATCTACATCGTCCTTGAGTAGCGATATCGGGTAAATGGTTGACCCCATCCAAGCGCATCTCTAGCGGCGGTCTCGGAACTATAGGTCTATGAATTTCTGGTACGTTCTGTGAATCTACTTCAATTGTTATACGCTGGCCTGATTTGATAAGTGAACTTGTAATTTGGATTCGGAATTTTTTAAGTGGGATGGAATTTTCACCTATTTCTTGCATGTCACGTTTATAGACAAGCCAAGCATTATTTATAGAAATGTCTGTAAGGTGGCAGAATATGTTCATATACCATTTTTTGCTTTTCAGAGCGATTCTATATAGTGCAATCAACATATCGGCTTTGTCTACACCACCCATTTTTTTATTGTATTCTTAATTATGTGTGGACAAGACACAGGTCGCTTGTCTCGCACGTCCTTATTGTATCGTAAAATACTTGTAACGGGTTCTTCTCCGCAATATGAACTCGCTAGATTAACACAATCGTTGTCAACCCACTTTACAATAGAGAGTTTATTCTTATTATCGGAAATCATTGTATAGCTTCCTCTTCCTCTTTTCTTTAGCACCTTATCTTCTATGATAGACTGTCCTCTAAGTCGGTCTTTCCTTATAGTTCCCAGAGAAAGGATTCCATATTCATTTCGTAAGTGATATATTAACTCAAGAGAGGTGAACCAATTGTCAAAATAAACGGTTGAAAAAGGTTTATCTGTAATCGTATTACATAGTTTTACAACAGTTTTTCCACCGATGCCAAGATATTTATTTTCCCACTCTGAGAATTCAGCATCATCAAAGCTGTTACCACCATCGTACGCAAAAAAGTCATACACAATACCGGAATTACCAGCTCGAACGAAAAATTTGAACCCCCACTTTGTTGGTTTTTTAGGCATATATTGACGCCTAGAACCTGCTTTTTTACCTTTATAAGGAACCATCATTTCGTCGATCGAATACGACTTTTCTTCTTCGATGGCCAAACAGTTTAGCCGTATGTGTTCCATTATTGGTCTGACTTTAAAATAACGGTCCTTATGGTCATCCTCTGCGTTATTGTTAAAATGTATAGATGCTCTAATAAGTTCGTATTTTTTAAGGGACATAATATCTGCAATTGGTGGAAAACGGGTAGCCTGTACCCAATAATCTGTATAAGCCGGCATGCTAACAACGCCCATCAAAATTTGAATTCCAACAAATGATTTTATGTCTTTGACATTTAGATTTACTGACTTGCCATGTTTTTGTACCGAATATAAATTGGTCATTTCAGTTATATGGTTCCACAATTCATCATTCCAAAACATTTTGAAATAATCCAAAGGGGTTTTATCACTATAATCTATTGTAGGGTGAAATTCTGAGTTAGATAAGTTCACTTGAGCGTTAAATATTTGTCGTTTGAATTTAAATTCCATCTGTTCTAGTTTTCGTCGCCTATTTTTAACTTGGACGGATGCAGAAGGAATAGCATCATTTTTATTTATAGCGTTTCTTGTACGTCGTGTAGAAATACCCAAAGGTGTTGCTGGAGATGGCATGGATTGAGGCAGCTGTGAATTGGAATCAATTCTTGGAGACGGTGCGGACGTGGTGACTACAGATGGGGAAGGGTGCTGGGTAGTATTGTTCGATAAAGGAGAAAAAGTAGGAATATCATTATAATTATTTAGTAGAGAAGGACTCTTAGGGGACTCATCAAAATCGTCAAAAATGTCCATAAAATCTTCTAGGCCGGGCGAAAGTGTTCGGCAGGAAGAAGAATCGTCTAACGGCACATGTGAAAAAACCATTTCCTCATTAACCTCGTCATTTTCGATGTCAGATACTTCTGAATCTGAAGGTGGAATCATAGCTAAAATCCTTCGAGCACGCCATGCATTGTTAGTGCTAGCAGAATTACCTAAAACAACCATAGTAAGCCATTCATGTTTAAGAACCATCACCATAAAGTATTAATAAAGTAAAGTAATCATTTATTCGGCGATTCCAACATGTTATAACGTGAAACTTTGATAAATAGGCATACACACTCATATAGATAATTATTGTTAGCAAATCTGGCAAGGTACGTTATTTGGGACACAAACAATAGCACCTAAGTTGTTGATAAATCGACAACGTCCGTTAAAAGTGACACCTTATATTTAGCGTGACAATAATGCAAATTCACATGTAAAGCCATTATTTATCGACCAGAAATCAACAGTTAACTCACCTTTTCTCGAAATAACCGTAGGTCGAATTAGTTTAACCATTTTTACACAGTTTATTTTGCACAATTACGCACTTCACAACAGAAAGCTGTCTGATAGTATTTAAAATGAGCGACGGTTACTGTTGTGACGCCCGCAACGCCGAGTGTGTGTGGGAGCGAGATAGAGATAACGCTGCATTTCACGCTCCGTTTTAAAACAGACACAGTTTGCGTTTAGAAATCTTGGTAGCTGCGATAATTTAGTTGTACCCAAAAACGGACAAAAATGCATTAAGGGTTAAACGCGATAAAATATCGACTGTTTCATATATTTTTTCATATATTTTATATGTAGATGTAATTATTTAATTTTTTTGTGTTAATCATTTCCATGGGTAGTAAAATGAATGAATTCATATTCACATTGACGGGTACCATCACCCCTTTTCGGCATTTAACTTAGTTTTCTTATACTCTATATTAGTTAGCAACCTATTAACATAGACTAATGCCCATTTTCACCATTGATCCCTAAGTTTTAGTTGGCCCTAAGCCATTTTAGGTGACGGTTTTGCTCCAACAACTGTCACCTAAAATGGCTTAGGGGCCACCTAAAACTTAGGGGGTCAATGGTGAAAATTGGCATAAGTTAAACAGTCTATTTGGAAACCCCACTGAAATTATGAAAAAAAAAGCTGATTTGGTTGTTAATGTTCCGCGATATAACAGATTTTATAAGGGTCTCCTGGATAATGTTATTTAAATTGACCTACACTAAGGAACCTTTATAGGGAGCCCATCATTCACACACTATCACTGGATGGATGCTATTCTTAGTTTTTTATAGAAACATTTTTTATTTTACAATTCCCGTTGGTATACTATAGTTAAATAGTACAAAATCACACTCGTCGTCAGGATAGTGATCATATATAGCATAAATTCCGCAGTGCTGACACCAAAAAATATTAGAATTTATCAAATTTTTTACTTGAGTACAGCCAAATATTACAAAATTGTACGGTAGTGTAATCGATGTATGTAGGATAACTACATGCAAAACATTTCTTTGCTAAATGAAAATGAGTAATTTGCCAGGGCCAAGATAGTTCTTTAAGTAACCAGAAATCATGTTTAGTTAGGAAACCATCAATGTCTGCAACAACAACTATTTTTTGTGTTTGAATAAGTACCTGTAAAAGAAATGTTCAGTATATTGAACGTCATTGTTATGCAATTAGAATACAATAATCTATGATGTTTGACAAGCGCTTTCACTATAAAAAATCAGTGACAAACATGTAACAATTTTATTGTTACATCTAATAACCTAACCAAACATCAACTAATGGTAATGCTATATAATAACACTAATAGTTTCGGCGAAATGTACAATGAACATCCTCCTCAAGGATTCCATTCCGAAACTTTTTGATTCCACATCTACGTTACTGGTGTTTCGGTTTCGGAATGTAGGTAACGGTAGGCTACCTCACTTTAAAATAAATTTTATATCTTTTCAATAACACAACTAAATAACAATATTTATAGCGATTTAGATTCACTGCAAGTCAAATACCTATTGATACTATTTGCAACAAATAAAATATCTAAAAACTTACCTTAATTGGTTTCGGTTTACGGAAGTTACGAGTTGGACCCTTGACACCAAGTGCGCTTGACTTGCGTCCTTTCCCACCGGTAAATGACACTATTCAAAATGGAGGACGTAAAAAGCAAACTCAAGAGTTGCCAATTCTAAATGAAATGTTTGTGTGGTAATATTTTTAATCAAGTTAAGGTGAATTTGTGGTTTCGAAATGGAAAACTTCCACTGTTACTATTTAGTGTCCTTATTTATAAAAAATATTATACGAATATATAATGAAGTAAAATAATTTCAATAACTGAAAATAAAAAGTTATTATATAATTTTCCAGTTAAATATCCTTAATCGTATTTATATACATAACTAATACTAAAATTGTCTAAAAATTTTAGTTTACGTTTGTTTTTAACTTTTTGTTTAGGTCGCTCGCCTACTTCAGTGCTCTCCAAATTTTCTTCTTCTACACCTTCTCTGATAGCTACTACTTTTTGTAGAAACTGTAACTGCTTAAAATATATGTATTCGCTTTTGCGGTTAGTGGCTCCAGAACCAGACTTAACATTTTTTTGGCGTTTGACTTCCCGCGCATAGCATGATCTGATGCTTTTCGATCTTTTTTGCAACACTAACACTGGAAATTAAATTATATTACTTATTACTTTTTGTTAATTACAGGTACCTCGCAAGTGGATGAACGATGAGCTAATTGCATTATAACTTTCGTCTAGGACAAACAACATTAAGCACAATAATAAAAGAAGTGTGTGCCGTGATTTGGAATAAGTTGCAAACATGTTAATCACTTCCGGCTACTGCAAATGACTGGATGAAAATAGCAGATGGTTTCGAAAAACATGCCAACTTTCCACACTGCATCGGTAGTATCGATGGAAAGCACATAAGACTGATTCAACCTGCTGATTCTGGTTCGATGTATTATAACTATAAACACTTTTTTTCATTGGTATTGATGGCTGCATGTGACGCTAATTATAATTTTATTTATATAGACGTCGGTGCCTATGGGAAAAGTAGCGATTCAGCAATTTTCCAAGAAACTGAATTGTATAAGAAACTCATAAGTAATACTTTAGATATTCCAGAGCCCCTACAAATTTCAGAAAATAACCCAACGCGTTTCCCTTACGTATTTATAAGCGATGAAGCATTCGGGTTGAGCACAAATATTATGCGTCCATACGGAGGAAACAACCTCAGTGCCGAAAAGAAAATTTTTAACTACAGACTATCGAGAGCTCGCCGTTACATCGAGTGCACATTCGGCATCTTAACAAATAAATGGAGAATTTTCCACAGACCATTAAATGTCCACACAGATTTAGCAAAATCCATTGTGAGAACATGTGTGTTACACAATTTTGTACGTTCTAGAGATGGATATTTAGATGATGATACTCTGACAATAACGGGCTTTCAAACTACAACACAGCAAAATTTCACTAGAGGAGGGCGTGCTGCTACTACCACTCGAGATAATTTTACACATTATTTTGTAAACGAAAACCCACTTCCATGGCAAAATAATTATATTCATTAATAAATACATACACAACTTCACTCACAACGGGCTTTTGGCTATCCATGTTACACCAGAATCATCATGAACATTTATTGATAATAATTCATTTATAAAAATATATGTTAATGACTTACCTAAGCTCTTTTTTTGTTCAACGGTTTGCTCCTGTTCTCCAAACAAATCTGTAACTTCCTCCCAACATTTCTTTTTCAAATCTCTATCGGAATAATCTGATGAGGAATTATCCCAAATTGATGGTCCACTTTGAATTTCGATAATAAACCTTTCTGTATCGAATTTATCCATCGTATGCAATTAACAAACAATCAAAATATTAAAATAAGCAGTTAAAAAACAAAACATAACAGTGCACACGTGTTGCATGCAATGAGGTGGGGGCGTCACTGGCGCCTGGCGGTCGGACTGGCGGCCGAGTGAGGTAGACACCATACAACGTTATAGTAGTATTGGTGGCGCGACCAGCGTGGCGGCGCAACCAGTAACATTCTGTGCACGCGTCCGAGTTGGTGGCGCCGCCAAATTGGTTGCGCAACCAAATGGACACCAGGTGAGTAACTCTCTATAGAGCTGTATACATTTTGTTGGTAGCGGAGACTGGTTGCGCCGCCATGGTGTCCCGGTGAAATATAGCCCTTAATGTCTCTAGTTCTTTTTTAGAAACCACAAAAACGTCCATGAATGTTTTTTTTTGCAAACTGGTGCTGGTACTAATGTGCCATCACCTTTAAGCATGACATAAGAAATAGTTGTTTGACGTCTACTATCAGATGGTACATCATAATTTCCATGTCTTCGTCGCTTAATATCATGCAGATGCAGCAATCCCATCAAATAGGTTCTTTGGGTTTTTAAATCTTCTCGGTAGAACTTGTCAAATAAACTCGATTTCATGCCATGATCTAATTTTTCACATTGGTTCTTATATTTGCATATTTTTTACATTACATTAATTTTATCTACTACGAGGTGTGTTCAAAAAGTATCGCGAATTTTGTGTTTTTTCAAAAACTATTTATTTATTCATGAATATCTATTTTGTCCCCTTTGTCTTTTGTGGCCTTGTGGTAAAATAAAATACTCCAGACTTGGTTGAAACGACGATCTTTATTTGACATGTATATATCGGACGAGAGCACAGACAGGAAGTGCATTTTGACAGTTGATATATTTTTTCTTAAAAGTATTGATGGCTTTGGAACATGATGTAACATCTTCCCTTTTTTGAGAAGACGAAGTCTACTTATACAAATTGGACTTATAAATTAAAACGAATGAACGCAACTTAACATTTCTATAAATAATTTTACATGTATCGGAACGCATTTAAAACTGACATATATTTTTTGACAAGTTTGACATTTGCGATAACAATAAAATGCACTAAGTCATTGAAACAATAATTGGACTAAGAAAAACAAATACACAATTATTTGCAGGTTATGTAAATAACATCAAGAATACAAGGAACAATTATTCATTACAAAATCTACGCGGTAACTTAATCATTCGACCAAAAGATGAGTATTTAACATTACTTTGTGAAACATTTTGTTTGTCTTGTGTTATTGGTACATTAACATGTTTGTTTTTATTTTCCAGGTGAAGTTGACGGTGTGGAGAGCTGCAGGGAGAGTTACTGGACGGGAGAGGAGAAGAACTATCAGACGGGAGAGAAGCTTTGGATGGATTGGTAGGAGTTGGAATTCTGGAAGGTTGTGAAGAAGAATGTGTTGGAGTATGTGGCTTCATAATGTGCACACGATTACGACGGAATGAACCTTCATCAGACTCGACTGTATAAGACCTAGGTTGTGGACCTATATCTGTGATAGTACCTGGTGTCCAAGTGTTACGTGGTTGTTTTTTGAAATATATGTTATCTCCTTTTTGTAGTCTAGGTAATTGTTTTGAATGTTTATTATAATATAATTCTGAATTATATTTTTGTTCTTTCATTTTCCTCTCAATAATTTTGTAGTCAGAAACTTCAGGTTTTAGTAACTGATTAGAAAGTGGCAATTTTGATCTCAATGTTCTGGACATAAGTAATTGAGATGGGGAACAAAGACCATGTTCAGGTGTATTTCTATACTGTAAAAGTGCTAAGTAGGGATCTGTTTTATCCATGTGACATTTTTTTAAGATGTTTTTGATTGTACAGTGGCGGAAGTTCACGGTAGTCCACTTCGCACTCAAAACGCTTTGAACGTGTCTCAGCGAGTGACGTCACACGCCCCGCCCCTTCATAGATAGACATCCAATAAGAGCAACCTGCACGTGCTGTTTGTTTATGTTTACTTACAATAACAGTTGAAATTTGCATTTCGTAAAGTGTCAACGCGTTCGTTCCCGATTTTCGTTTTTATCTCTCGTCTCGATAGTGTTTTGTTTCTGGACTCTGATTATCTCGCCCTTACGTTGACCACTGCTTGTTTTACTGGACTGTTGATTGCTTCATTATTGACCTGTGCTGTGCCTTAGGACTTCAAAGATGCCCCGCAATTTATTACCGGAAGAAAGAAACCAAATTCTGCTTCTCTACGGACAAGGACGAAACATTTCTCAAATTTCTCGAGAGTTGAATGTTACGGTAAGAATCATTTTCTTTTATGCTTAATTTATAAACTAGATAAATGTAGTATATCGTTATAAATACTGTTCTTAATTAACATTTATTTAGTATATAAATATAAATTACTATTTCATGTTTTTGTAATGAACTTCCTAATGCGACGTATATAATTCTTTTGTTTCGGTAAGAATTTGTTTACAATTTATTTATTTATTTAACAATAAACATATCAAAACTATATTTTCTTAGAAATAAAAAATACAAATAGGGTAGTGGCACTAGTCTTCAACAGTAACTAGTGCCCGACTTTTTTCCTTTTATTATTACAATAGGTCGGAAACTGTTGATAGTGAAAAGCAATAAATAAATAATAAATACAGACCAACTAGTTGTCATCTCATAAAATTTTAAATGAATTCTATGTTAGGTTTTGGCAACGGAAACTGTGTCGATCACTTGTCTTAAAATGCCGAGCGCTGATGTCACTACGATACGTCTATAGCATATTTGGGGCAACATTTTATATACTACTCAAAACAAAATAAGGGCCACGAGGTATTTTTTCATTTTGGTGTAAATTATTAAACATTTACATATTGAAAGTAGTAAAATATTGAGTATACAAACTCTTTGATACCTAAACTTTTTAATATTGTAGTATTCATCTAATGCTGGCAACAATTTTAAATAAAATTTGATTCAAAATTATTTTTGAAAATTTGATTGCATTTTCTTTGACGTTTTGCTTTCCTTAGCTTCTTGGTTTATTAGAAATTATCAGAGTTCATTGATATCTCGAGTCAGAAACATCTTTTGCAATATGCCACAAGCACGCAGGCGTCATATGGACTCGCTGACAGCAACCAGAGCCGTTACAATGATTGAAGAAGGTCATTCGCAGCGATCTGTGGGTTTGCAATTGGGATTTTCTCGAAGAGCTATTCAAAATCTATGGAATCGTTTCCAAGAGACCGGCAGTGTTAGAAGAAGACCTGGTTCGGGCAGAGTTTGCATTACAACAGCTCAAGAGGATCGTTACATTCGATTAAGTGCGCGCCGAGATCGCACAACGACGGCCCGCAAGCTGCAAAATCGTTTACGGCTCACAACGGGTACTCGTGTCAGTGACCAAACTATTCGTAATCGATTGCATGAAGACCAGCAGGCATCAAGAAGGCGAGTTGTCCGTATTCCATTAAACAGAAATCATCGTGCAAATCGTTTAAGATTTTCCCGTCAACATTTGGACTGGGACATAAACCAATGGGGCATGGTGCTCTTCACAGACGAATGCAAAGTTAAATTTTTTAACGACGATCGGCGTATTAGAGTATGGAGAAGACGCGGCGAGAGATTTTCAGAAGCCTGCATCCATGAAGTCGATCGTTTTGGTGGTCCAAATGTAATGATTTGGGGCGGGATAAGCTTACACGGCAAAACTGAGCTCGCTATTTTAAATGAGGGTACTGTTACTGCTCAGCGGTATATTGAGGAAGTCGTCAGACCACATGTGATCCCATTTGCCCAGCAAGCGGGTCCTGGATTCATCTTGATGCAAGACAATGCTCGTGCACACACGGCTCAAGCGACTCGGTTTGTACTGGAAGCGTCTCAAATTCAAGTCTTGCCGTGGCCGGCGAACAGTCCGGACTTAAATCCAATAGAGCACATGTGGGATCAGTTGAAACGAAGAGTTAGAGACGGTGATCAGGAAATCCACAACCAACAGCAACTCATCAACGCTGTTAAAAGAGCCTGGGAAGAGATTCCAATGGAAAATGTCAGGCATTTGATTGAGAGCATGCACTCCAGGCTTCAGGAGTGCGTAACGAAACGAGGGGGGCATACCCGTTACTAAAAGATGAGCATGGAGTATTTTCTTTTGTTTTTAGTAACTTTACATTGTTTTTATTTTTAACCTTAAATGTGTTTTTTCTTTCAAAAGCAAATAAACTTTTTAATCATTATTATTGGAATAAATTTATTGGTCTACACGGTAAAAACAACATTAGTTTTCGTTATGGAGACAAAAAAATTAATATTGGTTTTATTATTTTCATGGTACAGACAAAATACCTCGTGGCCCTTATTTTGTTTTGAGTAGTATATATTAAAAAAAACATTGATATTTTTTGTTTTGAGATTAACTACATGTTATTAACAGTAGAATTTATTTAGAATATGATTCCTCTAAGAATATTGCGTGTTAAAATACAGTTTCCTTGCACACCCATAAAGTAACACGCAAATTTCAAAGATATTAAATAAAGTTTATTATTGTAAATCTAGGCTCGGCTGGGATTCCACGGTCTTAATAAACCCTGCCGCTAAAAGTTCACAAACACGTCTCCTATGAAACCATTTTTTTATAATCATATAATTAATTTTAAAATTAATAATAACTTTACTTAAAATACTGTATTACTCAAGTATCGAAAGGTGAACTATGAAAAACTATATCTAAATAATAATAATATATATAAAATTATAATTACTATTATTAATAAACGAAAATGATTCTACAGTGGACCTTAGACCGATTCAGTTTATTTTTATAAATAACTACAACTATATTTATGTTTTTTATTAACCTTAAAATAAAATTCACTTCTAAGTTTGCAAGCATTAGAGTTTTGAAGTTCGTAATTTTGTAAGGGAAACTGAAATGTCAAATGGCTCTTGGCAATGGCAATTAAATAAAAGTTGAATGTATTAAAATCTTGTATGTTTACGCATGTTATGCGTAGTAGATAGAGCCACAATTTAAGCATTTTAACGACTGAATATAAATTTTTTGTCACATATCTCACATTTTACAAAACAATCTCATTTTTTTATTATTTGAGAGAACAAAGCTTACTATGTCATTGTGTGCTCAGGCGCAAAGTCTATAAGAACCATTACGCAACGTTGTCAGCCCGCCGAAACACCGCGACGACGACGCGTCGCAGCGCGATGCGGTGTGTTTGCGGCGAGGGCTGGCAATGTAGCGATTACACAGCTAAGAGCGCGGCGCGCCCGCCGCGACGAGCGAGCGGCGTGCGTGGTTCGGGCTGGCAACGACACGTAAAACCATTTAAATTATCCAAAGTTTGTTCATATGAAACAAAAATTTTATATTGTCAAACAAAATGATCACGATGCGCTCCCACTGTCTCGAACGTTCCCTTTAAAATAATACTGTTTAAAAGTGAATTAAGTTGGTGTTTGTTGTTACTATTAGATAATGTTTGCGATGATTTGTTTTTTTTTGTCGCAGAGAGCTACCGTGAGGCGATGGGTTCAGCGCGATGGTGGCGAGGGATCGGTTGCCGACCGTCCGCGTGCCCGACCCGCAAGAATTTTAACGGAAGACAGAGTACGTTACATGAAGAGTGTATACGAGCGTGAACCATTCACGAAAACGTCGAGGTTCGCTATGGATTTTGATTGCTCGATGAGGGCGATCAGAAATGCCCTACATCGCGTCGGAATACACCATAGGCGTCCGGCCAAGAAAATTTTGTTGACAGAGGCTCAAAAGCAGGAGAGAGTCCGATTCGCCCGCGATTACCGCGATCTAGATTTTTCACACGCCATATTTTCTGACGAAAAATCTTTTAAATCTAGTGAGCATGGTCGTCAGAATTTATGGCGTGTGAATAATACGCGTTATATTCCGCGCAACGTGAGGCCCAACAATAACTCGGGAAGAATTATTGTAAATATGTGCGGGTGGATGAGTGCTGACGGTCCAGGGGAACTGGTTCACATTGATGGAAGGGCCACTGGACAGTCCCATCAGGAGTTGCTGGAGCAGGTGATGCTTCCTACAGTGCGTACGGTGTATCCCAGGGAAGAAGTCCCAACTTTTTTATTTTTTCAAGACAATTGTTCGATACACCGTGCGCGCGTAGTTCAGGATTGGTTAAGCCAGCAATCCGAAGTAAGGTGTGTTCCATGGCCTTCGCGATCCCCAGACCTTAACCCCATTGAAAATTTATGGGCAATAATGGTCCAAAGGTGAGACTTTAGAAATGAAAGGTCTAAGGAGGCACTCATCACTCACTGCGACGAAGTTTGGGACTCACTACGAGGATCTGACCTTTGTGAAGTACTCGTCCGATCCATGCGCAATCGTTGCGATGCAGTAATTGACGCGGGCGGAGCCTCCACAAAATATAAAAAAATAAAATTAGAATGAAAGTTTAAAATCGATTTTAAATCAGTTGAACAAACGTCTTTTTGTATGTTTTCTACTAACTATCAACATCTCTGATTTTTATTTTCATTATAATTTCATTTAAAATAGCTTATTGGTTTGAAAGAATTACAGCTTTGAAGTTTGAGACACCAAAATGTAGCTCATAAATATAAAATACAAATTTTTAAATTATAATACTTACCAAAATATATAAAGGTTTGTGTGTTGCTTGCTTGGGTTATCGAAATGTTTTTTATTTAATTACTTTGTGTATGCAACCATTGGCAATGTCAATTTGATGATTTAATTGTTTAACTGTTCCAAAACATTATTTTTTAATAGCAATTCCAATTAGTCATTATATTTATAAACGTAGTAAGACTGATTTTAGAAATGTGATATTTACCCATATTTGTAAAAATACAAAAAATTGTGTGTTGATTAATTTAAATAAGTATTTTCAAAAACTGATACTGTTAGAATGTTGGTTATTTGTAATTTGTAGTTGATATTAACATTAAACAATTGTGTTACTCAGGAACTTTATAATTGTTGTTTAATTAGTTTGCGTGAGTGTCCATTGGCAAAGCCAAATTGATGGAATTTATTGTTTTAAAACATTTATTTTAATAGCAATTCTAGTTAGTATTTATAAAAACGTTGTCTGATTTTTAAATGTGATATTAAAAATACTTATACTGTTAGCGTGTTGATTAGTTTTAATTTGTATATTTTACCATTACTGATATTATGAGAATGGTGGTTATTTTTGTTTTATACCCCATAAAACCATTGAGTGACTAGGGAACTTTATAAATTGTTGTTTTATAAATTTGCTTATGCTTCTACTGGCAAACTCAATTTGATTATTAGATTGTTTGATTGTTTCTGAAACAATATTTTTAATACTAAATCCAATTAGTAGTAAAACTGATTTTTAAAATGTAACATCTTACAATATTTAATTTTACATTTAAGGTGTGTTGAATGATTTTATTTATTTTTAGGTTTATTTGAATTAATAAATTTACCAAAACTGATATTGTTAGAATGTTAGATATTTGTAAATTGTAGTTTATATCCCATAAATCAATTTGGACTCGGAAACTTTATAATTGTTGCTTTATGACTGCCTATTTCCACTGGAAAAGTTAGTTTGATGATAAAATTGTTTGATTGTTCTAAAACATTATTTTAAATAGCGATTCGAGTTGGTAGACACGTGTAGATATCAACATTATTTATACTGTTAGTGTGTTGATTAATATTTATTTGTATGTTATCCCTAAAAACCATCGTGCATCAACATAGTTGATTATTATCAGAAAGTTAATCATTGTAATATTCTTCTTTAAGATTTTTAAAATATGTTATTCGGAGTTTTTATAGTTTTACCTCATATTTTGTTAAACCTTTTGTGTGTGCAAGCTGTGGAAAAGACTGATAATTTATGATAGTATATTAAAACTTTAACAATTTTTGCTTTTATTATTTCTTCCCTCATAAAATAGTATTAAATCCTATATCTCATATTAAGTTCTGTTTTTTTGCGCCGAGTCTTCACTATGGATGGACGGGCCATAAACCACCACGGGGACCCAGTGTGGATTGGTGGTTGTTAACGACTGCTAATGCAGACATGACCAACGGCTTTACGGCTTTACGTGTCTTCCAAAGCGCGAAGGAGCTAGATATGAACAAAATTTGGGCACTAATCCGATGAACAGCCTTTATTAAAGTTGTTTAGCAATCGCAGACCGGGCACGTTAACCACTGTGCCATCGAGCTCCTAGAAAATATTACAAAGTATGGCTGATGTGATTATTAAGTTATCATATAAATTTTATTATTATTAAATTACTCTTATTCTTATCCAATCCAACCCCCACATTAAAAAATTTCGGAATTTGCATTTATTTATAACATTAACTGAACAATTATTTACGATAAATCCTGTATAAAATGGGTTGACTTAATAATAGTATACATTTTTGGTGCGAAAATCTTTTATTTTTTTAGTAATAGGTAATATCTTTTATTAGCAATAGCATATAAGTCGATATTATTTTATTTAGTTACACCACAATATAGAACACCACCTATACAGTAAGCAAGCAGAAAAATTGTTTTAGTAATTTTTACTTTACTTAAGTAATTAACGCACGTTTTCTTGCAATTGTGTAAAATACAATTTGATAATTTAGGATTCAATAGATATATAACAATATATACAAATAAAATAGATATATACATATATATACATATTAGTGTGGACATCCTGCACTACTATTATATCTGTATAACGCGCATACCGTTAAAGCCGCGCAGCGCAATGCATTGAATACATTGGAACGCAAATATTTCCTACGAACGAACATGCAGAAATGGGCGCCTTTTGGGGTGTGCAAATGTTATAGTTTTAATGAATGAAACTAGCGCTACTATGCGTACGCGCAGTGGGCGGAGCCTACACGAACTGCCGGAATCGAGCGCAAGCGAATATCGCCTACAGGTGGTCGACCGCGAACTTCTTCGACCTATTGCTCTTTCAACCATACCATTGGAACGGCTATGGTAGGGACTTGAAGTTGAGTGTTCAATTTGCCATTGAGAAGTGAAAATGTTGAATACAGTTGAATTGAATGGGGGACCTCGATGAGGAGCTCGATGGCGCAGTGGTTAACGCGCCCGGTCTGCGAGTGCTGAGGTTAAGCAACTTTCGCAAAGGCCGGTCATCGGATGGGTGACCAAAAATGTATCATCTCGAGCTCCTCCGTGCTTCGGAAGGCACGTTAAGCTGTTGGTCCCGGCTGCATTAGCAGTCGTTAACAACCACCAATCCGCACTGGGCCCGCGTGGTGGTTTATGGCCCGTTCTCCCTATCCATCCATAGGGAAGGCTCGTGCCCCAGCAGTGGGGACATAAAATGAGCTGATGATGATGATGATGAATGGGGGACCATTATCTGAATGTAAATACCTTGGTATGCCATGACGAGCAAATATAGATTTGAGATGTGAAATAACATTACTTGTAGTAGTATTATTACCTAAGTGAGCAAGTTCTATGTACTTGGAAAAATAGTCTACTACCAGTAGGTATTTTTGTGAATTAAATTCAAATAAGTCTATTCCTAGCTTATGCCAAGGGATGAGTGGAATGTCATGGAATTGTATTGGCTCTTTAGTATTACTACGCCTGTATGTCAGACAGATATGACAAGAATTTATATAAGTTTCAATATCAGAATTAATATTGGGCCAATAGACTGAATTTCTAGCAAGGTTTTGGCAACTTTTTATACCTTGGTGGCCTTCATGTAAAAGTTTTAGAGTGTCATTTCTAAGGGTAATTGGAACAACTATATTATTGTTTTTCATGACAAGACCTTCAACTACTTGTAATTCATTTCTTATAAGGAAAAATGATCTAATATTTTCAAGGACTGACTTTTTATGTTCTGGCCATCCATTTTTACAATAATTCATGACAGAAATTAGTTCTAGGTCGTTAGCAGTATGTACTTGAAATTCTTTTAATTTGTGTGGACTAATGGACAGGGACTGGATTAACATATTGACATGTAAATCAATGTCTGCTTCAAGATCAGTAAGAGCAGTTTCTGGCAGGGCAGATCTAGACAAGGTGTCTGCGACATATAAGTATTTGCCTGGTTTGTATGTAACTGATAAATCATATGGCTGAAGTCTAAGCATTATTCTTTGAAGACGAGCTGGAATACTGAATAATGGTTTTTTGAAGAGAGTGACAATTGGCTTGTGATCTGTTTCTACAGCTGTATGACGACCATATATGTACTGGTGAAACTTAGTACAACCGAAGAGAATAGCTAAAAGTTCTTTTTCGATTTGTGAATAAGCTTGTTGTGCTTGAGTTAGGGAAGCTGAAGCATAGGCTATTGGCTGTTTACCATGACTAATATAAGCACCCATTGCATCTTTAGATGAATCGACAGATAGACAAATTTCTTTATTTTGATCATAGAATGTTAATACTGGGGCATTTGAAATTAGCTTTTTTAGGTTATTAAATTCAGAATCATGTGAATTAGACCAATAAAATTCTACATTTTTGGACAAAAGAGATCTTAAATTGGTAGTTTTTTGGGACAGATTTGGAATATAAGAACCTAAATAATTGACCATGCCTAGAAACCGTTGTAATTCAGTAAGATTTGTGGGTGGTGGCATTTCACAAATTGCTTGGACTTTAAATGGATCTACACTCACTCCATTCTCACTAAATACATGGCCTAGGTATCTGACTTGATTTTGACAAATATTAGACTTTTCTTTATTAAATTTAATACCTAATTGTTCAGCTCTAAGCAAGACATTTCTTAGCCTTTCATCATGCTCATGCTTGGTTCTGCCATACACAAGCAAGTCGTCCATCATGACTTTTACTCCATCGAAGTCACTGAACCGTTTAGACATCTCAGAATGGAAGATTTCTGGAGCCGCGTTAATACCAAAAGGAAGACGAAGATAACGATATCGACCATAAGGGGTAATTAATGTACATATCTTTGAGGAAGCTTCATTTAGTTTCAGCATATAAAAACCTTTGTTGGCATCTAAAGTGGAGAAGAACTTGGCGCCTGACAGACTTATTTTTATTTCATCAATAGTGGGAAACTGATAGTGAGCTCTCATTATTCCTTCATTTAGTTTTCTAGGATCAATACACAGCCTAAGTTTACCATTTTTCTTTGAGGTAAGTACAAGTGAATTAACCCATTCGGTGGGTTCATTAACTTTTAGTATTATATTATTTTTTTCTAACATTTCTAACTCATTTTTCAGGTCATCTAATAAGGCAAAAGGGACTCTACGACATGCAACAACAGATGGGACTGCATCAGGTTTCAAGGTAAGGTGACATTCAAAATCTTTAAGTATACCTTCCTTCAAAAAGATGAGAAAATTCTGACAGTAATGAAGTGTTATTGAAAGTGACTGAATGAATTCTTTTTACTAATTTTAGTTCCTCACAACTTCTACGACCTATGACATCTTGACAGTTAATATCTAGAACATGAAAGGTAAGCATATGATTTTTATTATTATGTAATATAGAAACTTGACATTGACCAACAGTGGGCAAGACTTCACCACTGAATGTAGATAGTTTGTGACAACTTTTTTGTATCTGTGACAATGGCAATTTAAGTTTTTTGTAAGTACTGAATGAAAGAATGTTAGTGTCTGCGCCTGTGTCTAAGAGAAATTTTGTAGTTTGACTATTTATATTCAAGCAGGTAATATAATCATTGTTACAATTCTGAATGGAGGCTATAAATAAAGAACCCAAGAAATATTCATTACTTTGATTAATTATTGGAGACTCAGTTAATACAAAATTATCTAACTGTTGTACATTAGAAATTTTTCTAGACCGACACATAGAAGCAAAATGATTTCTGCGACCACAGTTGTGACAGATTACACCCAGAGCGGGACACTGAACTCGATGTACCTGACCACACTTGTTGCATACCTCCTTATTTTGACTTTTTACAGGAAAATGTTTATTCGTTAGACGATGCTGACTTGAAGCACGATGCTGGCTTGGAAGACGGTGCTGGTTTGCAGAACGATGCTGACTGGATGATCTCGACTGGCTGGTACTCCTTGCTCTCCTGGAGTTGATGGTATTGACATCGACTTGTAGTTGTTGGTGTTGGTTGTTCAAGCACTGTGAATCTAACTTTGTGTTTCTTATTGTCTTTGCTAAGGATACGGCTTTTTCGAATGTAGGTGGTTTCTCTATAAGAATGCGCTCTTTGATGTATCCTGAATTGAGATTCCATGAAAAAATATCTTTAAGAATATCATCGCTCTTGTTTCCGAAATCGCATTGTAGGCTAATATTTTTCAATTCAGTGGCATATGTCTCCAAATCCTCATTAAGGCCTTGTTTTCTGTTGAATAATTTGTGCCGTTCTAAGGTAATGTTAACTTTTGGTAAGAAATATTCTTCAAACTTTTGTTGTAGCTCGTTATATAGTATGGTTTCCATATCTACTTCGAATGAGTTGAAAATTTGAAGCGCGTCTGTCCCCATAGCGTTGAGTAGTAGGGCAACTTTTCTCGAATCAGATTCTTCTTCGAGGTTATTTGCTTTCATGTTCGACGCTTTGAAATCCAATTGAAAAGACGGTGCCGGGAGCATGTTAGATGGAAATTTCTGTTCGTTCGCCATTTTGACGCTGCCGCGTGTTCAAAGTAGTGAAATTTTGTTTTGACTTGCCTGAGAGCTTGACTGTAATTTCTCGGCATCGACTGATGTTGGATTTCATTTGTTCACCGCTGTCACCATGTCTTTTGTGGCCTTGTGGTAAAATAAAATACTCCAGACTTGGTTGAAACGACGATCTTTATTCAACATGTATATATCGGACGAGAGCACAGACAGGAAGTGCATTTTGACAGTTGATATATTTTTTCTTAAAAGTATTGATGGCTTTAGAACATGATGTAACACCCTTCAAAGTAATCCCCATGAGATATTATACACTTGTGCCAACGGTTTTTCCAATCTTCGAAGCACTTCAAAAAATCATTATTTTTTATCTTGTTCAGCTCCTCCTTCGATGCCGTCTTTATCTCGTCAAGCGTAACGTAACGTCGTCCTTTCATGGGCCTCTTCAGTTTAGGGAACAAGAAAAAGTCGCAGGGGGCCAGATCTGGGGAATACGGTGGCTGCGGCATCATTAGTGTGTTGTTTTTGGCCAAAAAGTCGCGCACAAGCAACGATGTGTGAGCAGGGGCGTTATCGTGGTGCAAAAGCTAACTTTTGTTCTTCCACAAATCCGGGCGTTTCTGGCGGATTTCTTCGCGCAAATTGCGCATAACTTGCAGGTAATATTCCTTATTGACCGTTCTACCCTGTGGCAAGAACTCATGATGCACCACGCCCCTGCAATCGAAGAAAACTGTCAGCAAAACTTTCACATTCGACCGAACTTGGCGCGCTTTTTTCGGTCTTGGTTCGTGCGGCAGCTTCCATTGAGATGATTGAGCTTTGGTTTCCACGTCATAACCATAAACCCACGATTCGTCACCAGTTATGACCCTCTGGAGCAAATTTGGGTCGTCGCGGACAGAGTCCAACATCTCATTAGCAATGTTCATGCGATGCTGTTTTTGGTCGCAATTGAGCAATTTTGGTACGAATTTCGCGGCGACCCGTCTCATGCCCAAATCATTGATAAAAATCGAATGGCACGAGCCAATCGATATGTTTAGGTCCTCAGCAACTTCTCTAACGGTGATTCGACGATTGGCCAATACCATTTTCTCCGCTTCATTAATTTTTTCGTCTGTTGTTGAAGTGCTCGGGCGTCCGGCACGCTCTTCGTCGTTCACATCTTCTCGGCCTTCTGAGAACATTTTGTACCACCGATAAACGTTGCTTCGGTCCAAGGCAGCTTCTCCGTATGCCACAGTCAACATTCGGAATGCATCCGCGCACTTAATTTCATTTTTCACACAAAACTTGATACAGGTTCTTTGATCCATTTTTTTGAATAGGTAAAAATCGAAGACGATCCAAAACACGTGCAAGCAAAGCAGCTGTCAACAATTAAGTGAACATTCAAAATGGCCGAGCTTGTCGGCATAAGTGAGAGACATGAGTACCAACATAACGCCACAAAAAAATCGAAATTCGAATATACGTAACCCGCGAAAATTCAAAATTCGCGATACTTTTTGAACACACCTCGTATGTCGTCTGATGACACCGGCTACGCCTGAGAAACATTTTCCTCAAATGGCTGAATGAAATGATATGGAATGGCTGTCCAACATAGCACCTTTGAAAAGCAAAATCTCGATTTTGCTAATTTGGCACTTAGCCCATTTGTAAATTCTACGCCTCATTTCAAGATATTTAAACGCTTTTTGTTTCATTGGGTTACCAAAATACCTACTAATATTAGAAATTAAATTACAATAAATTACAAAGTAACTCTTTTTATCTGTCCGTTACCTCTTCAAGCTTAAACAGCTGAAGCTAGTGATGAAAGAGACTCGAGTCCTTAAGTCATTTAAAAATAAAACTCGCCTCTTTTTACACGACTTGGCTCTAAAATTAAGACTGTAGCTGATAGTCTTAATTAATATGAAAAGCCTTAAAAGACTGAATCTCTTTCATCACTAGCTGAAGCTATTTAGATGAAATTTTAAGCGTTCCCGTGCGTAGCTGGAATAGGTATATCAAAGCCAAATTCAAGTGTTTATTGTTTATCGATCTACCATTGAACATCCCTATTTGTTGTAGGTATTTATTTTTAGATTTACGTACCTGGCGCTGAGAGCACGACAACTGATATGAAGTCTGGCGGTTAAAGGGTTAATATTTAACCAACCTTTCCACATCAGAAGAGATTCATCCAGTGAAACGTTCTGCTCTAAATTATATAAGGGCTGAAATTTCGTGTTTAGATGTGTCAGCACTGGTCTTATTTTAAACAATTTTGCTTCGGAGAATTCCATTTCTACCGCACACATGTTTGCTAAAGGGTGTACACTTATTCAACAATAAAAAACGACTGTAAGACATGTGTGCGCTAAAACCAAGTGTATAAAATATGTCAGGGGTGCAACACCAGTACTTCTGCAACCTGGACTTAACCACAATCCCCATCGCAAGAACTATGCTGTAATGCACATAAAGTTCATCAACAGTGTGGTATCATGCCACTGGAACATGCGGCTACTGGGATATAGGTTGTAGTTGTGCCGGCGAAAACATTGCCGAGCTGGTAGAGGCGGTCGGTTAATTACTTATGATTTGTAAAGAAAGCACATATAATTCACAACAATTGCGCGGTAACAACACAGTCAGTCATTCGACCTACGTAAAACAATTAAAATATTTCAATAGATAACCAGCAGTCAGTTCGTGAACGCACGGTTAGAATAACGGTTATAATAAAAATAACTTTAATAAAATAACTAGTACTAACTAGCACACTACTAACACAGAAAACCCTAGGTAAGTGTTCCAAGTCTAAACCAGATCAATTGCAGCGTAATTTTTTTTTTCTTTTTTTTAATGCGACCAAAATGCTGAATTATATTGGTCAAAGTGGAGATTTCCAAATTGTATTGGTTCCTTGGACGGTAAACATATTCGAATGAAATGCCCTTCTAATAATTATAAAATAATAATTACAAGAATTTTTTTCCATTGTTTTACAGGCGGTTGCAAGCCCGGATTACAAATTTTTAAACCATCTTTGGTGGTGATCACTGGTATTTTTCTTAGTTCCTTTTCCAGTCGTCCAAAAACACGATCGGCGGGCAAAAAACTGTGACCACGCACTGAAAAAAATATATGTATTTCCTTCACTTGAGCAGGTGATTTGGAGTTAGTGAATGTATGATATGATTATTTTTATTTTGGCCTCCACAGCCATCACAAAATAAGCGTATAGTATCAACATTATTCTCAATGTTCATGAAGGATAGATAATCATATACAGCTGATCCTATTTCTGTTGGCCCGCGCTTGGCAATGGTTTCATCCCAAGTATAAAACCAAGGATCTTTTGAATTTAAGGTGCTACACAAAAATTATAAAGACTTATTTGCCTAAAATAAAAGGCATCTTGAATTGGCGTTTATGGAAGTGCTTGTACCTGTTGAAGATCAAAACAAAGTGAAATGGAGTTTGGAGGATTATCTTTCATGTGGGTATAAAATGACTTGGCCCTTATCTTATGTACCCGAAGTTCTACCATTAATTTTTGCTTTTTTTCACTGTCTTTCATTTTTGATTCTAGATTCTATTTCCCCACAGCACACACACATTGCAAGCATCAGAGGATGGCGCAGAAAATCCTACATTAAACTCTTCATAAAATATTTTATAAAACATGTTTTTTTTTACTTGCAAGTTTGAGGCAACAGAAGAATTATACAACTCCATTAGTTTCTAAAGCGCAATACACATTGAGCCCGGCGGGCCGCCGACATATGTCGGCAACTTTTTGTCGGCGGTCTAGTTGGCGGCTCAAGTCGGAAAATTTGGTCGGCGGCATGTCGGCGGCTTGAGATGAGAAATTTATTTGGCAGTCAGTGATTGCCGCGTGTCGATAAAGGTTGTGTGGTTGTGTCATATAATTTTGGTGGTGTATCTTCGATAATTCAGTAAATAGAAATAATCTTAAAAATGGACGATGGCAGTGATCTGTTGATAGCAGCTTGTGGAATGTTTATTGCTGGATCGCTCCAAAGAGAACGAAGCTGTTGGGTTAGACCTAGTTTACTGAGTCGCAATTGTTATAGCAATCGTGACAGATTAAGAGATTTGAAAGCAGATGACTTGATTGTACAAAATCCCATACATTTTCAAACATTCATGAAATTAACCAATACCGACTTTGAATATTTATTGAATATTGTTGGGCCGAGAATAGTTAAAAAAGATACAAATTGCAGAATTGCAATTTCGGCACAAGACAGATTAGCAATAACATTAAAATACCTGAGTACGGGCGAATCATTCATTAGCCTTTGTGACGTGTTCAAAGTATCTCCTCAAATTATTTCATACATTATCCCAGAAGTATGCCAAGCTATAATCGATGGCCTTTCGGAGTATGTAAAGGTAATTTTTTTTTTTTTACATAAATCTAAATGTTAATAAATATAAATTTTAAATACATGTATATTTTTTGTGCTTTTTGATTTAGTTCGAAGTATAATTTAGTTAATGTTTTTATTTTAGATTCCGAGAACTTCAAACGAATGGAAAAAAGTTGCAGATAGATATCTGGATAGATGGAATGTTCCTAATTGCCTTGGATCAATGGACGGAAAACACGTAAAAATTCAATGTCCACCAAGAAGTGGAAGTGAATATTTTAACTATAAATCTTATTACAAAAACACAAATGTTGAAAAAATTTCCACGAGCAGGATTTGAACCTGCACCCTTCTGACATTCCGGGTCAGGTGCGAAGAGCACTTGAGCTATCGTGGTTCTAACCAGCCCGCCGAAATTATTCAACACTTCATTTCAATTTTTCAATTTCATTCAACTACCGTCATTAACATCCGATCATAATATTTGTTGTTGACATTGAATGAGCGCCTTTGGCTTACAAAGTAAAAAGTGTTGAATAATTTCGGCTATAATCATATGAAGTTATCTATCTGCCATTCTTCCATGGGTTTTTGAGGGGTTGTAGTTATTTCATAAGGTGGTTTTATAGGTTTCCTATTGTATTTTCCGCGGTTGCATGTTTCGCAGTTTTTTAAGTACTCCGCGATATGTTTATTGAGGTTTTCGATATAATGTTTTTAGCGATTTCCGCTGAGAGCGCGGGTTGACCTAAGTGTCTTTCAAATTTGTTATGTATTTCGTTTATTAGTGATTTTATTTCTTCCTCGTTTTCGATCTCTATTTTTATGTTTTTGAACCATATAATTTGTAACATTTTGGTGTTAAAGTTCTTCCTGTATATTTCGCTCAATGTTTGACCTAATTGATCATCGCTACAGATGATAGCATAGCGGCGGTTGCCAAGTTTAAACATGCAAAAGTCATAAAATTCGCGTTCTAAATTGTTACTTGAAAGTGTGAGGGAATAGTCGCTGGTTTTGTTGCTTTTCTCGCGTATTGTCAATTTATTTTGATCTCCTTTTGTCACGAATATTCTATGCATTCGACGCGGAGGGTGACTATGTTTTATTGCAAATCCGTCTGATGAGTCGTCTGCGTTGCTATGTATGGTGGCGAGGTCCGTATGGTGTATTTCGATTCGCGATAAACTATCAGCTACATGATTAGTGGCTTCCTTCCTATACTTCATTTCAAAATCGTACTCTTGAAGTCTGAGTCGCCATCGTGTCAGTTTAGCGTTTGGCTCTTTTAATTTAGTCAGCCATGTAAGTGCTTGATGGTCCGTTTCTAAGTCGAATCTACGTCCATATATATAAGGTCGGAATTGCGATAGGGCATACAAGATACCTAAGAGTTCCTTTTCGGTGGTATTGTACTTTTGTTCCGCTTCTGTTAGTGTTCGCGATGCATATGCGATAGGGTGCGCGTCTTGGCTTAATACGGCTCCTAGTGCCACGTTGCTGGCATCGGTTGTGATGGTGAACTTTTTATTAAAATCCGGGTATGCTAAGACAGGCGGATTCATAATTAACTGCTTTGCGCGATTGAATGCGTCGAGAAAGTTGTCATCTGTGGTTATCTTTACTTCTCTCTTTGTGGCGTTTGTAAGTGGCTTTACGATAGTGCTTAAGTTTGGAATGAACTTTCGATAGTAGGATACAAGACCTAAAAATTATTTTATTTCCTTCACTGTTTTAGGTACAGGGAATTTCTTAATTGCTTCGATCTTTTTATCGTCTGGTTTTAATCCCTCATGTGTTAGGATGTGCCCTAAGAATTTTACTTCGCGTTGAAAAAAGTGACATTTGTCTTTGTTTACTTTTAGGTTTGCTTCAGCGAGAGTCTGTAGTACTCGTCTTAGGTTTTGATGGTGAATTTCAGGAGTTCTAGCGAATACTATTACGTCGTCGAGATTTACTAGGCATATATTATCCCGAATACACTCTACAAGTGCCTCATTCATGATTTTCTGAAAGGTAGCCGGAGCGTTCTTCAAACCAAACGGCATACGCGTATATTCAAAGTGTCCGTGAGGCGTACTAAAGGCTGTCATTGGTATAGAAGCGTCATCTACAAGAATCTGCAAATATCCTGAAGTTAAATCTAGGGTTGAGAAGTATCTAGATCCATTTAGTTTAGAAAATAGGTCCTCAATGTTTGGGAGAGGATATTTATTTGAGCGTGTTTGTTCGTTTAACTTACGGTAGTCTATTACTAATCGCCATTTCTTATTTGCAATGTTATTCTCATAAGGGGTCTTATCTACGAGGTGGCAGGGACTGGACCATGGTGAATCAGAGGGTCTGATGATACCACTTTGAAGCATTTCTTTGATTTGCCTATTTATTTCTTGCTGTTGAAATTGTGGCTGTCGGTAGGGTCTTTGATATATGGGGTCGTTATGTATCAACTTAATTTCGTGTTTAACGCCAGAGAAACTACTTTTTGATATATCATCAGCAAACAGATCTTTATATTCCGTCAATAGGTTTTCCAAGCTATCGGGAGTAAACATGTGGAATAAGTCTACCGCTGTACTAGGGGTAAAAATTTTTTCGGTGTCGAGGTTTATAACGGCTTTAATTTTGTGTAAGTTATCCCATTCTAGGAGATAATCGTACCGAGGTGAGAAATCAAATATATAAAGTTCAAAGGGAACCGCATCTTTTTTAAAAATTTTTGTCCACGGAGGTGTGATAATCTTTCCTTCGTGATTAGTTTCGCTATGTGAGGTCCTAACTTGGAAAGGTTCGTTTATAATTTTTATATTAGGATCGCTTTGTAATAATGGTTTCACTGCTCTGGGAGTTATGTATGATCGCCAACTTCCAGTGTCGATCAGTACTTTTTGCTGGGACTTGGGTAATATTATATGTGGTAAACTGTCCCGTGTTTCGCAGTTAATTAAGTGCCTTTCTCTTCCGAGGTGGGAGTGAGAAAATTTGACGGCTCTAAATAGTTTTCGTAATCGTACTCTTCGACATCGTACTCTTCGGGAGGATAGTCTTCGAGTCGGCACGGGTAAACATCGGTTAGTGGTGGTGGTCCCGTAGGTGTTAGATCGTTAGGTGTATCATATAACTCGTTATCATGAATCGGTAGGTGGAAAATTTCGGGGCGCGGTCGTTTTAATTGCGGTCGCTCAGTTACTGTCCGCATAGTAACGTCATTCGTCGTTATAGGTTGCGGTCGCGGTGGATTATTATGGTACGGTCTAGGCGGCGCGTGCATATTGGGGCGTTGATAGCCGAACATTTGTTGAGGTCGGGCTTGAGGGTTATAAGGGGTAGTTTGTTTGTTCCGTAGTGTCATCGGTGACGGCGGATATGTATGTCGCGGTGGAACAGGTAGTTGTTGTCTAGGGTATACTACGTAAGGTGAAGGTGTCGGTTTTGACTGAGTTTGAGTTTTATTTCGCGGCGCGATAATATGATAGCCGTATGTCTCAAAATATCTCACGCGGTTACAGACTTCGTCAAACGATAGCGTGTGCAGTTGTATTTGCGCGGTGCTGTCTAAATGTTTTAATATGGTTAGTTTAGCTTCTTGGGCCAATATCTCTAATGTTTCACTGTTTGTTGATAGTTCTCGTCCTTCTATAAGTAAGTGATTTAATTTTCTAATTAATACAGTATATGTATCGTTTTGTTTTAAACTAGTGGTCCTTATTTCTTCTAATAATGTATTAATAGTTTTTGCAACACCGTGGTGTTGTTTAAGGATGCCCTTAATAAACTCCCAATTGTTGGAGTGATCAAAGCTCCAGACGGTTCTAGCAGCTTCCCCTGATATCCGCGTTAGAATTTGTTGCACCTTTGTTACGGGAGGCAAAGATGTCGTATTATAATAATTATCCGCGGACCGGAGGAACACATATAACAGATTCGGATCACCATCGTATGGTACGACGCTATTAACCGGATCCCTAATGCTAACCGGGGTAACTGGGGTTATAAGGGTTGACTCCGTCATTGTACTGGGCTTAATTAAAATGCGGCCTGAAGGAGTAGTAGGGACAGAGGATGCTGGGTTCATAAGACAGGAAGGAACAAAGCAATCTCAAAATTTTACTCACTGCAGCACCGTAGCAATTGTCAACACGTTCTTCATTGATCTTGAGGTTCAGCACAGCTCGGTCGACTTGTCGGGGCTCGTGCCTTCAGTTGAGGAGCAGCGTCTGGACTTGGAGAAGTCTTCTAGGCTGGTTACGTCGTTTAGCTTTTAGCACTTCCGCGAGGATGCCTAATTAACGCTGCCCCACGTTGGGCGCCAGATAATTTAATGAGAACTTGGTTGATTAAAAATAAATCTTTATTAGAAAGATCCTTACACTAGGAGTACAATAACGAAAGTGAGTCTTCTAACATCGTGTGGTGCTTATATACTAAAGATTGACAAAGGCGTCCTTTGTTTACACTTACAGCAATAATTAATTATAAGGTTAAAAGGATGCTTATCTAAATTAGGGTTTGATACTTAGGGGTGACAAGGCGTTCCTTGTCTCACAATAAAGAAAGCAATTATGATTGGGATTTGGACAGATCCTTATCTTAATTAGGGTTTGATATATTAAGGGTTGACAATGGTGTTCTATTATCAATATAGGCGGCCCATTGTCTAAATGCATTATGCATGTTTCGGGTTAAGTGTTGACCGTCATTAGACGTGAATTACGGGCAGCGGTTCTTCTGTTGGCTCTTCAAGGAGTGACTTGTTTATGATTGGCGTCATCTTAATGGTTGGCGACACTCGTTGTCTCGCGCGAACTAACCCAGCGGAGTTGAGAGTACTGCCACGGCAAAAGTCATTCACTCATTCTGTTCAAATTTGGTAGTAAATATCAATGTGTTTTTTTTAGTTAACTTTTTATATTGTTTTCATTATTTTACGTTTGTAGTTGCAAAAACAAATTATTACAAGCAATGTAGTAACATTCGATTTCATAGATTTTTTTTATTAAATGGATAACGGTCGATAAATTACTTACTAATTTGAACGTATGGATATTTGATATTCTATTATGAAGGGACAGATGAAAGAGTATTGGCAATACGCTATTGGCATTCAATGTTTTTATAAAATAATGTACTAACATGTGAGGTCACACTACGTTTTCAATATTAGTGATTCTTATGAAACAAATTTGGTTTTATATTTTTTGTTTTTAGCATAAGATTACACAATGTACTTACAGGGGGTCGAACGCCTAGTACGTGCTTAGTAGCGAGATTCGAACCCACACTACGTCTTCAAGATTAGTAGATTCTTACGAAACAAACTTGGTTATACCTAGTAATAGTAAATTTTCATAGCAAAAGTTTACACAATGTACCTACGGAGGGGTCGAACGCCCAGTACGTGTCTAAGATTGGTACGTGTTCAGTAGCGGGATTCGAACCAACATAACGTTTTCAAGATTAGAAGATAGATACTTACGAGATACTTACGAAACAGTCGGTAGAACCAGTAGAACATATTTCTGCCGCTGTCTGCTGCATATCTTAAAGAAAGAAAAGGTACTCGTGTAAGAAAAACGAGAAAAAAGGGTAAAATATTAATATAATAAAAAAAACACAAACAACACAAACAATCTGATATACAGCTTTATACGTACCGACAAACGAAATAACTAGAGCTGATCATAACATAATAAAACATTCAAGTAGGTACTTTATGACATTATTATCCTGCAGTTTTGTACATACTGCAATACGGCAAACAATGGTATGACAAATAAGAAACAATCTAATATACAGCTTTACTGGATGGACTGCTCCAGCACGCGTTTACGCTTGATGAAACCTCTGGGGGTCTTCGTGATTTCGACGGCCTTGTCGGTGCACAAAGTCCCAGAAGCTGCGCGTTTCTCGCTGAAAGCAGTCAAAAGAAGGGGTGGAGGCGGCGGAGATGGCGAGACGAGACGACGCGTACTAAAACAAACAATGAAAACAAATGCAATGCAAACCAATTCAAAGATCAGCGCGCGAAATACACGGTGATATATACACCGTGGTGGTGGTAGTTGCGGTGGTACCCACAAAATTGGCGCCGGCTCATCAACTACCCCCCTAACCTGGACGTTTTGGGCGGCAGCTAAAATTAGCTGCCGCCGAGCTTGCAGGATCAACTGGGGAGCCTCAATGGCCCCCGGAGTTACAGACCTTGACCGTGATTTTAAAAAAACATAACAAAAAACAAATAAATTAATAAATAAAACATTTTTTACGTAAATAGAAAAAAAACATTGTGTACAAATTGTTTTTTACTTTTTACACACACAAACTGACTTTATCTTATACCAAATAACTATCAAATAAATTTTTATCATAACACTTTATTAACACTTCTTGTCCACATGTACCGTATTGTAATGACTTTTGGGACCGCGTTTCATTGAAAACACAATTGTGTTACATTCATATTATATATCACATAACAGATACTACATTCTGATTCCTGGATAAATTTACAACAAACTTATCTACAGGGTGGTCCATCCAATGACGTCAAGAATTTTTTTTGAATTCCTCCCTCCTAGGGGTACCCAAAAATACCCCATGTATGTTCCCCGATTTTTTTTAGTTTTCGAGATACGATTTTTTTATGCTTTCATCGAAAATTTCGCTAGTGTTTACATAAAAAAATTACATAAAAAAAACTGAGAATAGGGCAGTCCGGGACAATGTTATGTATGTGGTGCTATATAGTATAAACATCCATAGATTAATTAACCCTACAAAATATCAAGCCGGGATCTGCCAGGACTTGGGGTAGGTACTTATAGAGCATGTTAGTTATCATCCCATACAATTTTTTTTGTATTCAATTTTTCTCGTATAGTATTGTTTACAAAAAAGTTGCCATAATAAGACCTGATCGCCTTAATTAGGCCTATCTATTGGCATAATAAAAATAATAATATGTAACAAAAAAAGTCCTACGTCTGCAAATCCGAAATCCGTGTCACTGCCGCGCCGCGTCTTTTCAAAATCACTGTATTTTCCTTATTTTTCGACCAATTGTTGTAATTCAAAGTTTAATATACTTATAAGAATAAGAATAATAACGTCTCACTCGTGCGCTCGGACCGCGCCGTGACGTCTGTTCCCGTTGGGAGCAATGATTGAAACATTTTTGGATCGTAAAAGACTTGTAATGCGAAAATTTGTTAAGTACAAAAAAATGGCGGATGGACGTGGGCGAGCGACGTTCGTTTCACGCGGTGTCGCCTTTTGGATTGTCGCGATAGCGGCGAGCGCCGCCGCCGGCCGGCCGGCGTCTGCGCTAGCGGCGGTGTCGCGAGCTATGATGTGGCGGCCCCCGCGCGTCTCCACCCGTGCGTGCAGCCGGGCTCGGCGCATACATCCTCCCGGCGTTGAAAGACAATCTTTCAACCGAAGAATTGCAGAAATTCTTTAAGTTGTCATTAGCGGTCAGCACACTGCTGTTCATCCCATCGACAACCTGCAATTTGAGTGGTGTAGCTGTAGATTCCTGAGCCTTATGCTCTTAATATAGACGTAAGTATGTTGTGTTCGGTCCCGCCTACAGAATTCAGTTGAAGTTGTCTTTATTGGGTATGATGATCATTCGTCCCTTCGACAACATAGTGGGTATGATACACATTTTGTTGATCGCTCTTCTAATCGTTCCTTTGTTTGTGAGGACATCGGCGACTCGACTTACTCCATCTGGTCCTGGGTAAAGGCGATTGATCCGCGCAAGCCGCCATTGGAGTGGAGGAAGTTGGTCTTCTTTCAGGATCACGAGGTCTCCAACTTGAAGTTCTCGTTGCCGCGTCCGCCACTTCGTTCGCTGCTGAAGTTCTGCGATGAATTCACGCCGCCATCTTTCCCACAAATGTTGTCTGAGCTGCTCGATGCGTTAGTATCTGTTGGGCCATTTAGCAGTCACAGGTGGCGATGGAAATGAGGTCAGAGGTCGCCCAATTAGGAAGTGTCCAGGTGTTAAAGGAGAAGGGTCAATAGGGTTTGAGGAGAGAGGAGTAAGTGGGCGGGAGTTTAGAATTGCTTCTATCTGTGAAAATAGCGTTGTGAGCTCCTCAAACGTTAGGGATGCGTTACCAGCTATACGACGTAGGTGATGTTTGGCCGATTTTACCCCGGCCTCCCAAATCCCCCCAAAATTTGGCGAATAAGCTGGGCTGTGGAGAAAACGCACACCTTCTTCAGTTGCAAACTCAGCAATAGACTGACGACTGGCCCTAACTAACCTTCTCAATTCATTGTTTGCGCCCTTGAAATTAGTCCCATTGTCGCAAAAAATCTTAGATGGCTTACCCCTTCTAGATATAAACCGGCGCAATGCTAAGATGAAAGCCTCTGTAGTCAAGTCGCTTACGACTTCAAGATGTACCGCCTTTGACGTGAAGCATACAAATAAACATAAGTAGCATTTTGAAATACGATTGCCTTTGCCCTTTTTACTAGAGATCATAAATGGTCCCGTCATATCGACACCACACGAGTAAAAAGGGAACGTTGGATTACTTCTTTCGGCCGGTAAATTTCCCATTATAGGTTGCAGAGTTTCCCCTCGCAATCGCGTACAGATTATGCATTGCCTAGCCGTGCTGCGCGCTAGAAGCCTACCGCCTATAGGCCAGAATCGTTCGCGGATAGAAGACAGAAGTAACTGCGGACCAGCATGGAACAAACGCAAATGTTCGTATCCCATTATTAATTTGGTAAAGTGATGCTTAGCATCTAGAATAGCAGGATGTTTCTTATCATATTGATATTCAGAGTTTTGGAGTCGCCTTCCAACTCTCATAACTCCAACCTTATCAATGAACGGATTAAGTGAAAGTAATTTGGAACTACGGTGTAGAATTTTGTTTTCTAGAATATTATGAATTTCCGAAGAATACGATTCATATTGCGATTGCCTTATTAAAATATTCAACGAATTATCCAGTTCGAAAACATCTAAGGGTCCCGTAAATTTAGAATCATTCTTTCGCGAGTTATTGATAAAACGTAGTACATATGCATATATTCTTTTAAGTTTATTTAAGTTTGAATATTTTTCGAATTGAATTATACTGTTATTTGTTATTTCTATATTACACTTTATTGCGTTGGGATCTTTGGACGTTTTAATTTCAGGCAAATTGTCGCTAATAGGTATAGGTACTGTTTGTTTGTGTAGGCCATTCAGAAAATCGCGACTTGAGGTACGACGGTCCTTCCCACCACAAGGAAAAGGAATGTAAGTATTTTGGATCACCCGTCTGGAAGCCACATCAGCCGGATTTTTATCAGTTGGTACATGCCTAATTTTATAGCCATTTGTTAATTCTTTCACTTCATTGACACGATTACAAACAAATGCCTTTAAATTTTTAGTTTGCGTTCTAAGCCACCCCAAAACTACAGTGGAGTCTGTCCAAATGTATTTATCTCTGATATTGCATCTCAATGATTGACATACCTTGTCACATAAGCGCGCTCCTAAGAGCATACCACATAATTCCAATCGCGGAATTGTAGTAGGTTTTATAGGCGCTACACGAGCCTTAGCGCACAATAAGTGGACAGTAACTGCCCCTTCATTATTTTTAGGCCATAAGTACACACAGGCAGCATAAGCTTGCTGAGAAGCATCGACAAAGCAATGCAAATCGATGATGCTTGGACAATCGCACAAGGCACGTCTTGGAACATGTATTTGAGCCAGAAATGAAAAATCTTTAATAATTTTTACCCAACCTTTAATTAAGTTATATGGAACAGGCTCATCCCAGTCTCATTTAGCACTCCACAATTTTTGGAGTAGTATTTTGGCTACGATCACACATGGACACAGTAACCCAAGAGGATCAAAAATTTTACATGTTACTGAAATAATCGATCTCTTTGTGTACGCAAATTCTGGTTTTAAATCTTTGGAAAACTGTAGCGTATCAGCTGTTGGTGAGTAATTGAGACCTAACACGTTGGATTCTTCACTTAAATCGTGAGATGATGACGTATCTACATTGTCGTCAAATAATTGAGGACAGTTAGTGCGAAATTTTCGCAGAGGTAGACAGGCTGAGTTCAATACTTGAATTACGCCATTAGCAATATGTTTAAGTTCGTCTACCTACACTATCTGCCCCTGTGTTGAGGTCATCAATGTAAAATGAATTTTGAATAATATCTGATATGGTACTGTCCGGGCATTCATGTGCTAATTGCAACAGACATCGCGTTCTTAAAAAAGGAGCGGAGGCAGTACCATACGTAACATTATTTAATTGTAAAATATCGAAAGGTTGGTCCTTATTCTCACGCCATAAAATTAACTGTAGGTGGCGCTGCGATGAATCGACTTCTATCTGGCGATACATCTTTTCGATGTCCGCAATAAGAATAAATTTGTATTGTCGAAAACGAAGCAAAATAGACATTAAATCACTTTGTACAACAGGTCCAATGGCCTGGATATCATTTAATGACTTTCCGGTGGCGGTTTTGGAAGATGCATTAAAAACTACCCTAAGTTTAGTAGTTTCACTTTTTTCTTTGATTACCGCATGATGAGGCATGAAATGACCGAAACTTGGTCGGTCGATTTTAACAAGGTGCCCTAAATCAGCATATTCTTTTAAAAACTGTTTGTACTGTTCTTTTAATTTCGGAAGTCTATTAAATCTTTTTTCTAAATTTTCAAAATATTTTTTCGAAGTGTACCAATTTTGCCCAATTGACTCTTCCGGTACTTCCTTGAAGGGAATTTTGACAGAAAAACGACCATTAGGGCCACGTGTAACATTATCTATAAAATTCTGTTCACAAAATTGCTCCTCCGGAGAATATGATTTTTTATTAAGGGGTAGTTCATCAATTGACCAAAACTTTTCCAAGGAATCAAGAATTTCCTGACTAAAATGACACTTGACATTTAATTCTAGCTTCGGCCTTGCAACGGGTCCAGCAACTAACCACCCCAAATTAGAATCTTGCAAAACAGGCTTGTGAGTACCCAGTCTTATGAGTTTAGACTTCACAATTTCCCAATAAACATTTGCTCCAAGAAGAATGTCCACTTCGGAGGGACAATGGAAAGTAGGATCAGCAAGTACAATGTTTGTAGGTAAATGCAATTCGTTAATATTAATTAATGAATTCGGCAAAGTACCTGTAATGACCGGAATGATTAAACAATTGACATTCACTTCATAAGAGCTAACGCGTGATTATGTTAATGTTACACTTTTCAGTTATATTGCAAACAACATTGTTTATACCACTGACATTAATAGAATTAATTGACTTCCCAACTATCCCAGTTTCCTCTTTAAATCGTTAGTTATGAAAGATGATTGACTGCCAGTGTCCAACAGTGCACGCGCAGTGTATGTATTGTTGTTGTAAACTATGTTTACCAATGCGTGCACAATAATACTTGACCCGTGGTAGCCACCGATAAAGACACAGGTGGGCTATACCCTATCCGCTTAACAAAGTTAATAGAGCACCGTCTCTGTTGCACTTTGTATGCAAATGAAAAGGACAAAAAACAGGCAATGGGCGTAAACAACTGCACCTCACAGGCGGGCTCGGCTTACATGCCGTCGCTTGGAATATTTGTTTTGTTATAATACATTCATTTCTGATGATTTTTGATAATAATGGTTCTCTATTACTTATTCGTTATTATTCATTTATTTATCATAAATTATAATAACCTATTTGGTAAGCCGTTAATAGGAGTTAAAATTTTAAATAAATGAAGGATGGGGAAATTGGGGAAGGATTAGGGTATCTCACATAAATAAAACCATATGTTTGGTTGTAATAAATAATAATATTTAATCATCATCTGTATCACTATTATCATTTTCTAAATTTATAATGAATCTCTCAGCTGTTGTATTATCAGTACTCATTTTTGGCTCGACGACCTCGATAACGTGCTTGATGCATTCTTTCCACGACTGAGCATTTACTTTACTAATAGCTTCATTGAGTAGCCTTTTTACTTCGACTAATTTAAATGTTCTATTATTATTTGCTATGTACCCCTTTACTTGTGACCATATTAACTCTATCGGGTTCAGCTCGCAATGATAGGGGGGTAAGCGTAGCACGGTTTTGTTTTTTTTCTTTGCCATTTCGTCAATGACAAACGCCTCGTACCTATTTTTGTGGGCCTTCACTATATCCAACAAGTCTTTTTTCTTTGTCTTGGTGGGTGGCAATAAGTTTTTTTCTTTTAACCAATTTTCTATTTCATTTTTATTCGAACTTGTATTGGGTATTTTTTCTAATTTTCTGGAATGGTACGGGGCGTTGTCTAATACAATAACTGAGCCGTCTGGTATTACATCAAGCATCTTCGAGAACCATCCTTCAAACACCTTCGAGTTCATATCTTGATGATAGTCTCCTGTTTTTTTTGATTCGAAAACCAAAAGTCCGCTTTCCACAAATCCGTCTTCACTTCCAATGTGAGTTATTATCAGTCGTTTCCCTTTACCTGCGAAACAAAAGGACATAATTGTAGTAAAACATAATAATAATAACTTGTATTTTGTTGCAGCTGCAACTTTCTATTGATAATAGCCGGCCAGATGGAACCAACATGTGCAAATACAATAGATAAGGAATTTTACTTAAGTGATTCATTGTTTTGCATTTCACAATGTGCTAAAATCATAAAGAATGAAATATCTTACCTGATGGATTCTTTAAGCCGACAGATAAACCGTTCATGAATGCTTGTCTTGCGTTTTGAATTGAAGAGTCAACCCATATCTTATTATTCGTATGACCTTCGTTGACCCAAGTCTCGTCCAAATAAAAAATCTTCTAATTGACGTGTCTGGCTTCCTTTATACTCCGCAAGTAGTTTCTTCTCCAATATTCTAAATCTTCACGGTCTGTCATCATACTATTGCGAGTTCTTTTCACAAACTTAAAACCCATATGTTTCAGTAGTTTGTGAAATGTCGTCCGTCTATAATTGGCTAAACTTGCATCGTCGTTTACTATCGCCAGTATTTTATCTAGAGATGGAATTTCATTCCTTGAAAAAAATCCATGGATAATTCGTCTTATTGCGTTTTCAGTGAAGCTGTCAGTCGTGCTTATCACAGATTTGCGTGTCGTTTGTTTTATCGGCGATTTAAGGACGCCTTTCTTCTGCTTTTCATTTACAATTCTGTGTACGGAAACCCAGTGAATGCCTAATGACGAAGCAATTGTTTTTGCAATGTCATTTTTCGAGGCTTGTGGAGTCTCCTTTAAAAAGGTATCAAACAAGTTGTGTATCATTACCTTTTCTTGTGAAGAAAAGTGCTGTTTACGCCTCTTCATTATCACTTCTTGTGAATTATCCATAATTCACCAATAATCAGTCCAATTTCAAGCCGAATCACAGAATAAAAGTACGAAACAGTTCAAATTAGCAAGCCAGGTCACTGAGGTAGCAGGTAACAATCCGATAAGCAAGCAGTGTCACAGGTTTAACAGGAATCAGTTCAGGTTAAAACAAAACAAAGATGTGCACTTGTATAACGCGTCCGCACCGTACGAGTGACAGATGTTGACTGAACGTTGACCGCCATGTAAACCCAGCATGTGCGCCTACGATGTCCTTATCTCTGGCCAATAACGTGCATTTTTAGTTTTCCCCTGTTAACTTTCTTAAACGAACAGGGTATAGATACGCTATCCTCATGTTGCTTATTTTGTTGTGAAGTGGACGGCACCGAAATCTTAGCATTATACGTAACATCGGAACTGCGTAATTGTTTATGTAAAAGTGTATTGTGTTTTTTCTTACATACGCGGCAGCCCGTTCTTAAATTACAACGATACGCATCGTGGCCGCTGCGAAAACAATTTTTACATAATTGCAATTTAGAAATCAGACCAATCCGATCATCGACAGACATTTCTTTAAGTTTATTACATTCATATAAGCGATGACTTTGGTTACATAATTGACAACACAATACATTAGAATTTTTATCAACGGAAACCGTAAGACCTTTATAATTATTGTTGCTAAACTTGGGTTTATTTTCGCGTAACCCCTGTCTATTTTCCGGGTAATTACTAAACGAGGTTTCCAGCACGTCAGCACGACCACGCAAAAATGAATAAAATTCTTCAATTGTAGGTAACTTGTCACGAGTGCACTTGTGCTCCTCCCACTTTCGGCTCGTGTTAACGTCTAATTTGGACGAAACCATATATATTATTAAAGCATCCCAGCTTTCTGTAGGCTGGCCTAGTGACTCGAGGGCACGCAAGTGCTTTGAAAAATGATCCAACAGGAATCTTAATGCTCCATGGGACTCTCTCGATATGCTCTCAACGTTGAATAATGCTTTAAGATGATTATTTATTAAAATGTTTGGATTGTTGTATCTTTCACACAAAAGATCCCATGCAACATTAAAATTCTTAGAAGTAAATTCTATAGACTTTATAACAACACTAGCGCTTCCTTCTAACGAGGAACGTAAATAATGGAATTTATTAATAGAAGGTATGTTGTCATTTTTATTTATCATTGCTTCGAACATATCCCTATACTCCATCCAACGTAAATAGTTCCCATCAAAAGTGGGAAGTTTTATGGTGGGGAGTTTAATTGCATTAAATGCGTTTGATTGACAGCTCGCTATAGAATTGGACAAAGTCTCAGTCTCATGCAGGACAGGCTTAACATTTACTCGACTAGATTCTAAAATATCCTGCCCGATTGACAAGTGCGCATAAAAAAGATTTTCAATGGCATCCCTTTCCTTAATTTGTTCCGCGGGTTCATTATGCAATAAGTCAATTTTATTTTGCAGCTCATCAAACTCATTTAACAATAATTGCAATTTATCGAGTCTTAACTCAAGCTCTTTATACTTAGCGCTAGAAATTTCAGGGGCTTTCATCTTTTGCAATACACTTAAATACTCGGTAAATCTAGTTAAACGCCCCTTAATTATGCCTCGTTTTCTAATTAGTATTGGTAAGTCGGATACTTCATCACCTGAGGCGGCAGCGGTAGACGTAGACGCCCCATTCGGTGGATCCATTATTGAAATAAATAAATTAGGCACACACAATGAAGTAAGAAGTAGATAAAATTCTAACCGGTATGAAGAAGCGTATGAAGAAGGCTCCACAACCAGCTGCAAGCGCGCCCGATGACACTACACGCTGCCCTCGCCGGGCACACAGCACGGCCAGCAAGCTGAGCCCGCGCGCCGCAAAGCCCAACCAAGCAGAAGCAGTGAAGCGAGTCGGTCGCGGCAGCGCTTAGCTAAGCACCGCTCGCCCGGTTATTACTATAGAACAATAATGTATTAATTTGGATCCTAATTCTGGATCGTAAAAATTGGGAATGACGCTTATGCCTAATTGTGGCCGTTGGGTTATTAAATTATCAAGGGAATGATGCGTAATTATTTTAAATGCAGTAAATTGTTACAGATGGCAATTACGTGGCAACGTACGATAATTACTTTTAACAAGATGGCCGAACGCACTAGCTGGCAATTGCAATAAATTACAGACTTAAGAAACAATAGAAATCGTGAATATAGCACAAAATAGCCCTGCACTTATGCAAGCTTGATCAGGAATAGGTACCTAACGCTTGAGGTGCAGAGGAGCTTTCACACACATAAAAACAATTCTAAAGGAATTAGGTAAGGAATGGAAATGGTGTACTTCTCTTGGGCTAGACCTCCAGACGGCCGAAGAACCTCGATGTTGTCCGCTGCAGGCCCCAGGCGACAGCAATTCCTCGCGTCCTTTTTGAAATTCGTAACGGGTGAATCCGTAGGTAGGTCCACGCGTGCGCCGTGCCCACGCAACGCACTTCTTTCCGAAACTTGCAGAATTTGTCACGGTCGCCAAATGTTCCCGTTGGGAGCAATGATTGAAACAATTTTGGATCGTAAAAGACTTGTAATGCGAAAATTTGTTAAGTACAAAAAAATGGCGGATGGACGTGGGCGAGCGACGTTCGTTTCACGCGGTGTCGCCTTTTGGATTGTCGCGATAGCGGCGAGCGCCGCCTAGGGATCTTTCGATACCCTCAAAGTATCGATACCTACTCATATCAGTAGTACTTTAATCATTTTTCGATACTACTCATATGAGTACTCCAAAAGTATCGATACTTACTCATATCGATACTTTTTTTAAGGAATTTTAATGGGAAAATACAATACATTATGTTTTTTAATTTAGGAACTTTATTATTGGTTAAATGTAAATTGTATTTTGACAATTTGATGTAAGTATAAGTTTACGTGGACGTTTTAAGTAAAAAATAAATAAGTAATTGAATAATCTTTTAATAATAATTAAATCAGTGTAAGATGACAATGAAAACTGTATGTTAAACAAAAAACTCTTTTGCATCCAGGCTGCCCAAAAACAATAATTGTTCCAAATATTTTGGGGATAATCTGTTCCTTGCATGCGACATTGTTACTCCGGCTTTCGAAAAAAGGCACTCGCTTGGAACTGATGTTGCGACTACAATTAAATATTGTAATGCATACTTGTATAAACATGGAAATACAAGTTTCATGTCGTCCCATTCTGCGAATGGGTTACTTTTGAGGGACACGACCGGATTTGACAGATAAAGAGAAACTTCGTCTCCATGGTGTGTTTTCTTTTTCTTTTTGTGGCCGTGAGCTAACTCCTTATGGTGCTTCCAAAAGTCATATTCTGGAGGCGCAGTGGAAGCACTGTCTTCCTCGGATTCGCATGGGCTGCTTTGTAGTTCTTGAACCATATTTTTAAGTTTCTGTATGGCTCTTCCACATGCAGCAGGGTCTTGAAAATGTAGGTTTTTGAACCTAGGGTCCAAGAGTGTAGCTATAGCTGCATGGTCATTGAACTCAATCATACCATACCTTTTTTTAAGCTCGCGCATCAAAACATCCTTACATTCCCTTACAACATTTGAGTTGGGTATAATACTGTTTAGTTCGGTTGTCAAGCAATTAAGCATAGGTATTACTTTTGAAATCGTTGCGTATTTTTGACCAGAGGCCTCCGTTGTTACATATTCGAACGGTTTCAATAAAGCTGTAAGCTCATTGATTGTTTCCATTTCTACAGCACTTGGCATATTATCAGGCGCAGATACACTCTCTATTACAATTTCTGATACCACTCGTTTTAACTTCAGGAAACGCTCTAACATAAAAAATGTCGAGTTCCATCTTGTTCTTACATCTGCAATAAGTTTTAATACGGATCCTTCCGAAACATCATTGCGCATTTGAATTTTTCGTAACTTATCAGTCTGCACAACACTATTTTTAATCCAACTTACAATCCCTCGAACTTTTACTATAACTGGTTTAACGCAGGGTAACTTTAATGCTTCTTCGACTACAAGATTTATAGTATGCGCAAAACACGGTAGATGTTTTTTATCACCCAAAGATGTTCTTATGGCGGCCAACATAGAACTGGCATTATCTGTTACTGCTGCACGAATTTTGATTTTTGGTATGTCCCATTTCTCGAGAATATCAAGGAGATTTTCCGCAATATATTCAGCTGTATGTCTTTCATTTAATGCACGAGTTGCAAGATAATACATACACATTTCATCGTTTTCCATAAAATGCGCTGTCACACCCATGAATCCCACTTCATTCATTGTTTCTGTCCATATGTCCAGCGTAAGGCTAAAATTGTCTATTTTGGATAATCTCAGCTTGGAAATAGCTACACAAGCGTCATATTTTTCTGTCGTTCTTTTTTTCATATACTGTGCACCAGGAACTTTAAAAGTAGGTTCCAGTTCCTTCATAAGACGCAGAAAGCCTTCACCTTCAACTACGTTAAAAGGTCTCATATCCTTGCTGATAAAAAATATCAAAGGCTGGTTTTAGTGTCACGCGGATTGTCGGCGCGGAGCGGTCCGCGCGTACGAGATCCACGCGGACCGTCCGCATATGTCGTTTTAGTATCGTCCTGACCGCCGCAGAGTACAGTCGTGCGCAATGCAACCAATATGGCGGATGTTATTTGTTACTGCCCTATATTACATTAGAAAAAAAAAATTGAAGCGAAGAAGGAGACTACATGTTCACCCTTTAATAGAGCAGAGAGCCGTCGCGGGAGAATTTGTCACATTATACGGCAATTTGAGGGCTGACGAAACAAAGTTCTTCAACTACTTTCGTATGTCGACCAGAAGTTTTGACGAACTACTGTCTAAGACAAGAAAAAAACTGGTCTGTTGCAGCTTACGACGTCTGCCTATACCACCGATTGAACGCCTGATGGTTACTTTGAGGTAAGAATTAAAAACATTTCTCATAATAGGTAAGATAATATTTATTTAGGAAATATTTGTGCTTGAGATCAGTTTACGTACTACTTTGTCGGTTATAAGGCTATAAGGTGATAAGGTTATAAGGAAAAGTCTTCATTGCACTAGCGTCTTAATAATAATCGGCAAAGTGGTACCCTTTGACAATTAACGTCACATTTAATCACCATAATAGGGAATGTCATATTCATTAAAAAAAAAGTAACCCACATTCAATCAACATAAAATAGGTAAGGTAATTTATACCTCTATTTAAGAAATTAACAAACATATTTTAATCATCATTATAACATTATCTGAATGTCATATTAATTTAAAAAAAACTAACCCACATTCAATCCACATAAAATAGGTAAGGTAATTTTTACCTCTATTTAAGAAATTAACAAACAATAACATTTTTTACCAACAAACATTTAAGTATTATGATTACTGTCTGATTGATACCCTGGTGTTTGATAACCTCTTGGAGTTTCATACATATTATAGTTGTATACTGACGATGAGCCAGGAGCATAAGGATCATATCGCGGTGAAAATCTTGAGGTAGATGCAGAACTACTAGGGCTATTACGCATATTTTTAATTGCCGTTGCCTCGCGCAGCACTCTTGACCGAAACTCTAGCTTTTGTTCTATATCAAAACTTTTTAAAATTGGACCCAAGGAGGAAAAAAAAGCCAGGTCATCAGCTGCAAGATCAGGTGTCTGGTTAGACAGCAAAGTTAATAACTCTTGTTCAAACGGTGAGCTTTCTTGATTTGTTTGTCGCTGCCTATTTTTTCTTTTTTGGGTCCACGGATTTTGTGATCCTCGATGCTGTGTATTTTCTGAAGTTAGTAGTGCTGGGTTTTCTGGGGACGTGACGTTTTCAGGGGACGTGACGTTTTCCGGAGATGAAATATTTTGTGAAATTTCGGTATTTAATGGAGATGCAACATTACTTTGCGGCGATGATATCATTGATTCTTCTACATCATTTTCCGTTGAAGCATTTAGGAACATAAGCTCATCATAATAAATATACTTTTTATACTTCTTAGCAGAACTTCCAGAAGGTTGATTCTTCATTGCACCCTTTGATTTGAAGAATGCATCTCTGGCTGTTTTCCATCTTTTCTGAATTATTTTCACTGTAATGATAAAAACAATTTTATTTTTAGATTCCTGGCTACGGGTCGAACATATACAGACTTGCACTATTCATTCAGGATGGGAATTGCAACAATAAGTCAAATCGTGAACGAAGTGTGTGTGGCAATATGGGAAACACTACACGATGAATGCATACCAACAAGAACCCCTGATATGTGGCAAGAAATAGCTGATGAATTTTTACAAAAGACCAATTTTCCAAATTGCATAGGAGCTCTTGACGGCAAACATATACGAATAATAAATCCCGCTAGTGGTGGCTCAATGTTCTACAACTATAAGAATTTTTATTCCGTAGTCCTCCTAGCTATGTGCGATGCAAACTATTGTTTTACGTACATAAACGTGGGATCATATGGGAAAAACTCCGACTCGTCTATATTTCGAGACAGCACACTCTACAGAAAGTTAGAAAATAACGATTTAAATATTCCAGGACCAAAGCCATTGCCCGGAACGAATTCTCCAGTTCCATATGTGATTGTAGCCGATGGTGCTTTTGGAATATCTCAAAAAGTTATGAAGCCATATGCAAGAACCAATATGACCCACAAAAAAAAAATTTTTAATTACAGATTGAGCCGCAGTAGATGTTGCATAGAATCGACATTTGGTATAATGTCAAATAAGTTCAGAGTGTTTCATACACCTATTAATGTGAGTTTCAATGTTGCAAGGAACATTGTAAAAGCATGCTGCTTGTTGCATAATTTTATAAGAGTTCGCGACGGGTATAGTATTGAAGATACACTGACAATTGAGGGTATGGCAGATATGTCAAATAATTTACCTACAACCAGGTCTGGAAACGCTTTGCGTGACCATTTTGCAGAGTACTTTTTAAGCCCAGCCGGCAGGGTGCCCTGGCAAGACTCGCGTATATTTTAAGAGCATCACTAATTCTAGCTTTATATTTCATGCCTAATGTAACTAAAGACTACTTTTTTAAAAATAAAACAAATAAGTACTTACCATATTGTTCTCTTTCTTTTTCTTCTGTAATATTTTCAAAGAGGACTTCAGCGACGTCCTCCCAAGCTTTATTTCTTGCGTCTTTGTTTTTGCATAGTGGATCAGAGGCATCCCACAAACATTTCCTCAAACGCACTTCATCGATCACTCGACCCGTGTCAACATCATGGCTCACCATGATTGTACTGCGCCGACGAGTGCGCTCCGCACGATACTAAAACGCTCACTACAGGCAGAGGCGCGCGAGCAGCGGTCCGCGCGGATAGCTCCGCGGCGCGGACGCGCCACGCGGACAGCTGTGGAGCTGTCCGCGCGGACGGTCTTCCGCGCGGAGTCGCCCGCATTACTCTGAAACGCTCCCTAACCTTAATACATATTGGTCCGCGCGTAGCAATCCGCGCCGACAATCCGCGTGACACTAAAACCAGCCAAAGCTTGAACGATTCTGTTATATTTTGCACCTCCAGCTGAAAACAAATAATTTAATTCTAAATTATATATTTTAATTGAATTTGCTTTTTAAAAAGGTAATTTAAAAAAATCAAAGGTATCAAAAAATTCTATTTTTTAATACCTTTTGATTTTTCTTATTCTATTTTAAAATTTCAATAATTATTTTTATTTACCTTTATTTGATGAAATTCTAGCGAAAGCCTCTTTTAAAGAACTGTTCATGATACTAGTAGTCATATTGCTGCAGTCATCGTCATCAAAATCTTGTTTAAAAGTTTTTGATGTTGATGGCTGAGGCTGATCAGTTTCCATTTTATTTGTTGAACTTGCCGACGCAGTTGTGAATGTTGTAATCTCTGTACTGAAATAGTGATAAATCTTAATAAATATTATGCGATTAATAAATTATCGATACTATCGATAGCCTGCATCATCGGCAAATCAACCCAACACTATAAGAATTTACTTTTATTTGGACCTAAATTAATAAGTGCAAAAATTAGGATCCTTACCATTGCTTTGTCTGTTTAACCGTGTTTTTCTGTTGTTTGCTCTTATCCACAATATTTCCATGAGTAGCGGCATGCTTGAACAAATTAGACGTATTGCCACAATACTTCACCGATTTAAAACATTGCTTACATTTTGCAGTTGCTTCATCAGTTTTAGTAAAATATGTCCATATTTTCGATTTTGGGGGCGCCATAGTAACACTAAATACCATCCACTTAAACAATCACAACGCAGTATTAAATTATAATTTGGACACAACCTTGTAGTGCGAACAGTAACAAAACAACACAACACAGCCAACACAGTTAACACAAACAATATGGCTGCCGGCCGGAGAGCGGGAGAGCCGGGCGTGGCGTGCGAGCGAGAGAACATTATTTAAATTTTAGCAGAAGACAAAGCGAGAGAGGACATATTATTCTGATTCGTTCACAAGAGCGTTCGTTCACGCACGGCACGAGTCGTGCAGCCGTGGAGTAATGATAACAGTGTTCTCTGTGGACACGACCGAACGGTGCGCCGCCGCCGCCGCCGCGCTCGCCGCGGTCGAAATTGCATAAGTATCGAGTACTTACTCGTATTTACTTGTATCGAAAGATCCCTAGCGCCGCCGCCGGCCGGCCGGCGTCTGCGCTAGCGGCGGTGTCGCGAGCTATGATGTGGCGGCCCCCGCGCGTCTCCACGTCACTACGACGCGCTCGCGCACACACCGCAAACCGCACCCTGCCTGCGCGCCAAAATATTGTTTCAAGAATTTCTGATTTGCTGTGGACGCTGCGGTGCAATGTAACTGCGCAACGCGTTCAGATTTATATCTACTCGTGTAGTAAACAACTATGTCATCGTTTTTAATTAAACAATTATGGTCTTTGCCCAGCAGTCTTTACAAACAATAACATGAATTAAATTGTTGAATTGAACCCTTCTGTGATACCTACCTATTGAGATTCTGATATTTTACCTGAGCAAACGAACTCGCCTGAATTGTTTGTCTTCAACGAAGATAATTAAAGTTGGTATGTAAACAGTATACCTAAAGCGATTTTATACTGTTTGTTTAAATCTCGGAGAACACCATTAATCATGATACTTGAAATTGCACATACTTAGATAGGTAATGTATAATAGCATCATGTTAAAAGGCGCAACAACAAGTAGAATTAAAACACATAGTCGATATGTTTTGTTTAAGAATTTATTTCTACTTTGCCGCTAGGTTAGCAGCAGTTGTCATCTTTTTTTCTATAGCAGTGTTGTGAGAAGATGTTTATGCAAAAAAATTAAAACAAACATCTTTAACGTAAAATTAATTAATAAAGATAGAGATGGAACTGCGCAAAATAACAATACTTACACATGCGCTGAATAACTTCTAATAATAACACGCTAAATAAATACTAAGAATACTCGCCAACTTATGCAGTAGGTTTTTTAACTAGAAAGGCAAGCGAAGCCCCCTTCAGTCGCCTTCTACGACAGGCAGGAGTTACCAAAGCCTTATTCTTAGCTCAGACTACAGGGTATAAGGCTACTAGGTAATTTTTAACATAAACATTTCTTGTATAACCTTTTTAAAGATACTTACATGAACGATTCATGTGGTATTCATTTTGCTGTTATTAGTAACTGAAACCCCCGGTATATGAAGTTCAAACAGAAAAACTATTTCATAATTATAGTATTCGTCAGTAGTATTTATCTTTAAACGTTGGTTCATCGTCATAATTTTGCTGATTTGCTAATATCTTACTTCATCATCATCATCTTTCTCAGATTCTTTCTCATCTTCATTATTGTCGCTGACATTTTGAACGACACCTATCTCTGCCTTAGTTTCAATTACAACTGAGTCCTCTTTAAACCATTTTGAGCATTCACCTTCTTCGCGAAAACGTTTGCTTCGGTTTTTAATCTCTGCTGTAGATGCTTCGTCTGTTGAAGATTTAGTAATGCCGAGGGATTGTCTTTTCTTGTGTTCTATTGACTGAAAATTTTATGCCTTTCTAAGTAAAGTAAATTTAAAGGCAAGAATGTCACTATTTCTTTCATCGAATACGTATAAATAAGTATCGTTAAATTACCAGCACATTTCACTGGAGCTCTATTTGGCTTATTCCCATGCCTCCAACTTTCATCGTTTTCAAGTCATACATTGATGCCCTCTCGCCTCCAAAATAAATTTTAAAGAAATATTAACTATTAAATCAATTCCCACCGCCTCCAAAACTTATCAAGTACGGTCACCATGTTAAAACATATTGCCAAACGTTTTTAGACTTATACCTACTAACGTAGAGAGGTAGGGTAAATGAAAAAATAAGGTTATTGTAAGTTTGCTTATTATGAACAAAATCAAAGTGAGCCAGCAAGTTGTAAAGAATCGTTGGAAAAACATGTTTAACTACATATATTATGATAAATTAGCCGGGTTTGAAGTCGTACGCGGAGAATCGTGCGAGAGGGTTCAGGTTATTTTTGTTACTTCGTCTCACTCGTGCGCTCGGACCGCGCCGTGACGTCACTACGACGCGCTCGCGCACACACCGCAAACCGCACCCTGCCTGCGCGCCAAAATATTGTTTCAAGAATTTCTGATTTGCTGTGGACGCTGCGGTGCAATGTAACTGCGCAACGCGTTCAGATTTATATCTACTCGTGTAGTAAACAACTATGTCATCGTTTTTAATTAAACAATTATGGTCTTTGCCCAGCAGTCTTTACAAACAATAACATGAATTAAATTGTTGAATTGAACCCTTCTGTGACACCTACCTATTGAGATTCTGATATTTTACCTGAGCAAACGAACTCGCCTGAATTGTTTGTCTTCAACGAAGATAATTAAAGTTGGTATGTAAACAGTATACCTAAAGCGATTTTATACTGTTTGTTTAAATCTCGGAGAACACCATTAATCATGATACTTGAAATTGCACATACTTAGATAGGTAATGTATAATAGCATCATGTTAAAATGCGCAACAACAAGTAGAATTAAAACACATAGTCGATATGTTTTGTTTAAGAATTTATTTCTACTTTGCCGCTAGGTTAGCAGCAGTTGTCATCTTTTTTTCTATAGCAGTGTTGTGAGAAGATGTTTATGCAAAAAAATTAAAACAAACATCTTTAACGTAAAATTAATTAATAAAGATAGAGATGGAACTGCGCAAAATAACAATACTTACACATGCGCTGAATAACTTCTAATAATAACACGCTAAATAAATATTAAGAATACTCGCCAACTTATGCAGTAGGTTTTTAACTAGAAAGGCAAGCGAAGCCCCCTTCAGTCGCCTTCTACGACAGGCAGGAGTTACCAAAGCCTTATTCTTAGCTCAGTCTACAGGGTATAAGGCTACTAGGTAATTTTTAACATAAACATTTCTTGTATAACCTTTTTAAAGATACTTACATGAACGATTCATGTGGTATTCATTTTGCTGTTATTAGTAACTGAAACCCCCGGTATATGAAGTTCAAACAGAAAAACTATTTCATAATTATAGTATTCGTCAGTAGTATTTATCTTTAAACGTTGGTTCATCGTCATAATTTTGCTGAATTGCTAATATCTTACTTCATCATCATCATCTTTCTCAGATTCTTTCTCATCTTCATTATTGTCGCTGACATTTTGAACGACACCTATCTCTGCCTTAGTTTCAATTACAACTGAGTCCTCTTTAAACCATTTTGAGCATTCACCTTCTTCGCGAAAACGTTTGCTTCGGTTTTCAATCTCTGCTGTAGATGCTTCGTCTGTTGAAGATTTAGTAATGCCGAGGGATTGTCTTTTCTTGTGTTCTATTGACTGAAAATTTTATGCCTTTCTAAGTAAAGTAAATTTAAAGGCAAGAATGTCACTATTTCTTTCATCGAATACGTATAAATAAGTATCGTTAAATTACCAGCACATTTCACTGGAGCTCTATTTGGCTTATTCCCATGCCTCCAAATTTCATCGTTTTCAAGTCATACATTGATTCCCTCTCGCCTCCAAAATAAATTTTAAAGAAATATTAACTATTAAATCAATTCCCACCGCCTCCAAAACTTATCAAGTACGGTCACCATGTTAAAACATATTGCCAAACGTTTTTAGACCTATACCTACTAACGTAGAGAGGTAGGGTAATTGAAAAAATAAGTTTATTGTAAGTTTGTTTATTATGAACAAAATCAAAGTGAGCCAGCAAGTTGTAAAGAATCGTTGGAAAAAGATGTTTAACTACATATATTATGATAAATTAGCCGGGTTTGAAGTCGTACGCGGAGAATCGTGCGAGAGGGTTCAGGTTATTTTTGTTACTTCGTCTCACTCGTGCGCTCGGACCGCGCCGTGACGTCACTACGACGCGCTCGCGCACACACCGCAAACCGCACCCTGCCTGCGCGCCAAAATATTGTTTCAAGAATTTCTGATTTGCTGTGGACGCTGCGGTGCAATGTAACTGCGCAACGCGTTCAGATTTATATCTACTCGTGTAGTAAACAACTATGTCATCGTTTTTAATTAAACAATTATGGCCTTTGCCCAGCAGTCTTTACAAACAATAATATGAATTAAATTGTTGAATTGAACCCTTCTGTGATACCTAGAAATGGTCGTTGATGCGGGTTCTTTCAAGGACTGGACTAGCCGTATCTGGTAGCTGCTGCTGCTTGGTGAATGAGGTAACTGCTGCTTGGTGATAGTGACGAAGTCGCGTCGTTTAAAAGAAATTCAGGAATACTTTTACAATTTATATATTGAACTTTTACAATAAAGGTATACAAGAGAAGAGATGCGGAGTGAACACGAACACAAGATCGAATGCATGTTAGGAGACGCAGCTCCCTTTATATACTACTCAAAACAAAATAAGGGCCACGAGGTATTTTGTCTGTACCATGAAAATAATAAAACCAATATTAATTTTTTTGTCTCCATAACGAAAACTAATGTTGTTTTTACCGTGTAGACCAATAAATTTTTTCCAATAATAATGATTAAAAAGTTTATTTGCTTTTGAAAGAAAAAACACATTTAAGGTTAAAAATAAAAACAATGTAAAGTTACTGAAAACAAAAGAAAATACTCCATGCTCATCTTTTAGTAACGGGTATGCCCCCCTCGTTTCGTTACGCACTCCTGAAGCCTGGAGTGCATGCTCTCAATCAAATGCCTGACATTTTCCATTGGAATCTCTTCCCAGGCTCTTTTAACAGCGTTGATGAGTTGCTGTTGGTTGTGGATTTCCTGATCACCGTCTCTAACTCTTCGTTTCAACTGATCCCACATGTGCTCTATTGGATTTAAGTCCGGACTGTTCGCCGGCCACGGCAAGACTTGAATTTGAGACGCTTCCAGTACAAACCGAGTCGCTTGAGCCGTGTGTGCACGAGCATTGTCTTGCATCAAGATGAATCCAGGACCCGCTTGCTGGGCAAATGGGATCACATGTGGTCTGACGACTTCCTCAATATACCGCTGAGCAGTAACAGTACCCTCATTTAAAATAGCGAGCTCAGTTTTGCCGTGTAAGCTTATCCCGCCCCAAATCATTACATTTGGACCACCAAAACGATCGACTTCATGGATGCAGGCTTCTGAAAATCTCTCGCCGCGTCTTCTCCATACTCTAATACGCCGATCGTCGTTAAAAAATTTAACTTTGCATTCGTCTGTGAAGAGCACCATGCCCCATTGGTTTATGTCCCAGTCCAAATGTTGACGGGAAAATCTTAAACGATTTGCACGATGATTTCTGGTTAATGGAATACGGAAAACTCGCCTTCTTGATGCCTGCTGGTCTTCATGCAATCGATTACGAATAGTTTGGTCACTGACACGAGTACCCGTTGTGAGCCGTAAACGATTTTGCAGCTTGCGGGCCGTCGTTGTGCGATCTCGGCGCGCACTTAATCGAATGTAACGATCCTCTTGAGCTGTTGTAATGCGAACTCTGCCCGAACCAGGTCTTCTTCTAACACTGCCGGTCTCTTGGAAACGATTCCATAGATTTTGAATAGCTCTTCGAGAAAATCCCAATTGCAAACCCACAGATCGCTGCGAATGACCTTCTTCAATCATTGTAACGGCTCTGGTTGCTGTCAGCGAGTCCATATGACGCCTGCGTGCTTGTGGCATATTGCAAAAGATGTTTCTCACTCGAGATATCAATGAACTCTGATAATTTCTAATAAACCAAGAAGCTAAGGAAAGCAAAACGTCAAAGAAAATGCAATCAAAATTTTCAAAAATAATTTTAAATCAAATTTTATTTAAAATTGTTGCCAGCATTAGATGAATACTACAATATTAAAAAGTTTAGGTATCAAAGAGTTTGTATACTCAATATTTTACTACTTTCAATATGTAAATGTTTAATAATGTTAGGTTGATTAATACTTTAGTAATTTATATCCCATTTGATACTCGTTTCCGAACGAGATTAATGTTTTTATTTCACTGGCAACACTGAGTGTTGGCGGGAACGAATGGAGGGAAAATAACATGGCGGATCGAGTCACTAAATGACGGTCACTTTGGCTTGGGCGTTCGTAGTGGATAGTTGATTGTAAGTTATTGGGAGAAATACACCATTTAAAAGAATGTGAGTTTTATTGTGCTAATATATAAATTAATAATAATACTATAGGGTAAGGGTTCCTCTTACATTTCAGAAGTGGGATAATGCCAGCCTACTTACTAGCTTTGATTACTACTTAATTTTAAAAGCAATAAGTAAACTAATCAAATAATATTAAAATAACATGAAAGTGTTAGCTTTAAAGTGATTTAAAGGTTTTCCTTTTTTTTATTGGTGAGGGTAGGTTTATATTTTAAACGTTGTGGACGTCTGGTATTAGTTAAAGTAAGTCCCAGTGTTGAAAATAACGTTATTCTTAAGCAATGAAGTCCCGTTTTTGATATTGTTGTATTTTATGCTGGGCGTTTTTCTCCACCCTCAAGTTGAAGGTTGTTTAAAGGTTGTTTAAAGGGTATCAATTGGTAGTGTTGGAGATGGACTGGGGGTGTCCGGGGGGCTAAAATTTCGTTATTTTTGCGCTACGTCGCACTGTTTTCGAGATAATTGAGTTTAACGTAATATGTAGTTGTTACTATTTTACTCCCAAGATGGCGAAATTTTCGGACAAAGTACACAGCCTGTGTTTTTGAGTTTCAGAATCAAGCCTCATGAGAACGAATCACTCCACTACGCCGCCCGATGAAAAGCGGGTAGCAGACTGCGGAGTGCTGAGCGACATCAGGGGCGTGGCAGTGGTTTACTTCGCCGTGTGACTTCGGGATGCGAGTCTCGTGGACGCGGCGGCCGTCGTGAGCGGCAGCTTCACATGGTGCACATGAAGAGGACCGCGCAGACAGGGAGAGCATCCGTCGGTCACGCGGCCCGGCAGTTCGACGAGCACGTGTGGACCGAGACATCGAGGATTACGCCCTGGCGCTACAATCTAAACGGTCAGATAGTTCAACTTTTACCGCTAGGGATGTTCTTTATATGATAAATTCCTTACGTGAGGCTAAGGCTCAGTCCTAGGCATATGTGCCGGCCACTCAGTCACATAGTAGTAATAGCATGAATTTCAAAAACACTGCAAGATTTTGATTCTTCCTCAAAGAGTCAACGTAAAGACTTGTGGCTTAGGAAAGTGAACGAGTGTGCCGCTGTGTATGGCTGGGATGAGAATACTATTATTTATTTTGCTACTTGGTATGAAAGTTGGAATTCGATATTGTTCACTTGGCCCGAATGGCAATAAAAACTGTTAAACGTTTTTCCTTTCGAGCAAAATTATGGTCGATCCCTGAAGGATATGTTAAAAGGAGTAGGTATAATGAACCTGTAGAAACGTACTAGGCACCTACTATGAGAAATTGACTTTATTGAACCAGTGTGACGTCCATGGCAAGCGTGCGGTGTGGCATGTACTCGTAGGTTGAACGATGAAACTATGCGGTCTAGCGCTAACGCGTTACCCTGTACAACCAACCAACCTGAACGGTTGTTAGTTCCTTAACGACTAATAATGAGGTTCCGGTACCATTTGATAGGTGTAATTTTCAAACTAGATCTAAACGTTTTGTAAATAATTCTATTTTACGCTCGTTCATGATGGCTAACAATAATAACCAGGCATTAAAGTGCGTTAACTAAAAAAAAAAAAAAAAGACACCCGTACCTTAAAAGCCCTATGTTTTATTTTATCTATATTTATATAAAAAAATCAATTGCTGTTCGTTTGAGTAGCTAAAACTCGAGAATGGCTAGACAGATTTGGCTAATTTTGATTTTGAAATATTTGTGGAAGTTCAGGAAAGGTTTAAAAGGTGAGAAACATAAATAATGAGTAACGAAAAATACTAAAAACGATAATTTTATTTTCCAATACAAAATGTTCCTAGCTGTGAAAAATTGCTGTCTTTTGTCCTTTCAAAAAGAGAAAATGTCACTTGGTAGTCAAATATTTATAGGAGCGTTCAAAAATTTCTGTGTCATAGCTGTAGTATGAGGTCAGATCTCCTTGGTCTGTTTTGTTGGAATACAAAACACTTCTGTTTCAGAAATAAAAAAAATAAAAAAATGTAAAAGTTCAGTTCGGTTATATAGCGTTATTGATCTAAGGTTGTATGTAGATAAAAATTTTGTATTAAGTTTTGACCATATTTTTCACAAGTATATGTAGGTGATACGAAGTTCACCAGGTCATCTAATAAATAAATAAAGTAATAAAGCATTTAATTCAGTGAGCAAAATAGGTAGTTCGTAGGTTTGGGCACAAAGCTGATAGTTGCATGGTTCCTTTTCATCCGAAACTATAGGCGTTTAACAATTGTACTACTCCTACACATAAAACATTTTGTAATTCGACATAAGAGTCGAACTCTTGAGATTATTAGGGAAGTTAAGGTAAAAACGATTATCCCTTGAAATCTTTTATAGATTTTTGTTGTAAGGTGACTTTACTTTCTCGGTCTGCCGTAACCTCTTTAGGTTTATTCTGACGTGATCGTCCTATACCCATAAAGGGATTTGGTAATTATGTAATCAAGTCTATGGATGGTGTTTCAATAAATTAGATATCGAAGGTGGGTGTGCGATGGTTTCATGTCAGGTAGTAAACGATAAGCTTCTAGATTTTCATTCGAAGTCAAAGTCAAAGTCAACATTTTTATTCAAATAAACTTACGAAAAGTGCTTTTGAATCGTTTAGATAACATTTGCAAAAATATAAAAGAAGAAAACAAAAGATTACGTTTCCATTACGTTACATAAGTCTTGGTCACTTTTATAAGTAAATATTCTATTTTATTACTGGTTTTATACTGAACAGTTACATATTGTCGTTTATAAAGACTGAACTATTAAAGTTTGAAAATATGACTGATGAAAGATTTTAGATTTTGATTTTGATTTCAAGATGAAAGAAAGAAGGGAAGGTTGTAGGTAAACCAAACCAACAATTTAATATTGTTTGGGGGTATTTATAATATTAACGGTGGGCAACTTTGTGTACATTACTCCACTGTCAAGTAATTGTATTCTTTATGCAGGAAGTGTAATTAGCAGAGCTTCAAAAGTTAGGTAGTTAGTGTGAGCAGGTATATAAGTTCCTCAATGAGAATACTACGACATAGATGTCAATCAACTTCATATAGGCACCTCGATCAGCAAGTAACATAAACAAACACTGCTTTTTTTCAAGAAGACGTTTTTCCGCACTCTTTAGAGTAAGCTAGCTAATAGACCGGCTACTGGCAATTGTCTCAAATGCTGTGACAGAATTACATACTGACGCCAGCAAAGTTGGTATCGGAGGCATTCTGTTACAGAAGTTTCAACGCTCTATTGAACATCGCGCTGGCAAAATGGCGAACGTAAACGCATTGTATAGGAATACCACTCAAGAGTCAAGGCTATTGAGTTAAAACTATATCCAAGCATAATGTCGATCTTTAGTCAGGACTGGCTCCACCCTTTGCAGTTATGAGACTTCGAACTTTGTCGGATCCGTAACATTCTTGACCTTAGTATAGGCACTGATGGGTCAGTGTCGTCTTGATGGTTGGAACTATGGTAATGGTAGTTTTTATAGGTGTGCGAGTGTATGTATGGACGCAGAACAATGGTCTTACGTTGGGTGGTTTCAAAGGGTGCAAAGTGGGAACTTTGTCTCATGAACCATAACGAGATCGGACATTTTGGGATCGATAATACCTTGAACTGTATTCGAAAGACATACTGGTTCCCGAAAATGTCCAGATCCGTTAAAAGGTACGTTCAGGCTTGCATTGAGTGCACGTATACTAAGAAGACAAGTACAAATGAAGGGAATTTTCATGTAATAGCTTGGTGGAGGTACCGTTTCACACCACACACGCAGACCACCTTGAACCCCTGGGTGCGGTCGAAAAGAAGAAATTCATATCTTGATATAATAGTTGCGTTTGCCAAATATATATTTATAAGGCCTGTTACTAAGACGTACGTAATACTAAGACTCTGACAGTTCTCGGGGCGCTTGAAGATGTATTTTATACATTTCGTAATCCTGATCGTATAACTAGCGATCGCGAAACGTGCTTCACATCTTACGCGTTTAATAAGGGTATACGTTACGCTTTTAAAGTCCGAAGTCGAACGGACAAGCGAAAAGATGTAACCGTACCATTCTTAGTTCTTGACGGCTTAGAACCTTAATTTTGATGAAGGGTTAGGACGACAAAGTAGGTAGAGTACAAAGGGGAATGTGTAATACTGTCCAGAAAACATTGGTTAGGACGCCAACTGAGGTTATGTTTGATTAAAATATGCATTCGGAAATAGATCCTACATTGAATAAGGCCCTGCTGGAGACTCGTGAAAATTCAGATAAGTCTGTAACTGTAACGATTCGAGAAAACTTTTAAAACTTAAAAAGCTAAATAACTACTTAGTTTAGTTTTAGTTGTTTAGCTAGACTATACGATGAGGGAAAACTAGCTAAACTTACTCTTACTTCTTTTTCAAATTATGGCAAAAGCAAGAAGCTCATAGCCCTCTACACCGGGCCATATCGAGTCGTGGAAGTGTTAGGTGACGAACGCTACAGAGTGGCTGCTATACACTGAGTATAAGCGTCACAGACCACCGTTGATGCTGATAGGACGTTGCCCTGTGTTAATTTAGTCGATTTAAGTGAGAATGTTGATAATGATATAGATAATAATTTCAATTTAAGCGACACAGAATGTGATTATTAGTTGAGTCGATTGTTATTCTTAGTAACTGCCTTTTTATTGTCATTTTTATTTTACTGTTTAATTTATATTTATTCCTATTTACGACTGTTAAATTATGGTAATGGGCACTATATTTTACATGTATGTTTATGTTAAACTACTGTTTCGAATAATTTATTATGATGAGTTGTATATTATTATTAATATTAACTTTATGGCACTGTTGTGTAATAATTAATAATTTAATGATTATTAACTTGGTATTTTGTAATATCTAATTAAAGACTATCGTTGAGTAGATAAATTATATAAAAATGTTAATGATATGATGATAATGAATGATGATAAGATTAAAATGAATAAGTGTAAATGTTTGATACTCTAAGACTTATTTCCTTATTTGCTGTAATGATAGCTAAGAAGAAAATCATATTTTGGTTATGTAAGAGTACCATTAGGTATATTTTACATGTTTATGTTAAACTATTGTTTCAAACAATTTATTATGATGAGTTGTGTATTATTATTATTAACCTTATGGCACTGTTGTGTAATAATTAATAATTTAATGATTATTAACTTAGTATTTTGTACGTTCTAATTGAAGACTATCGTCAACGGTTCACTCAAGTGGATAATTTATATATAAATGATAATGATGTTAATATGAATGAATATTTGATGCTCTAAGACTCATTTTCTTGTTTGCTGTAGTGATAGCTAAGAAGGAAATTACATGTTGGTTATGTTTGACTACCATTAGGTACAGCGGTAGCAATGGAGTTACAGTCATAGTCATGGTCATAGTCATAATTATTTATTGCATCATGTTGGTATGGTACAGATCTTACAATGCTATAAATAGTCCCTTAACATGACCCTGTATTGCAACAATGCAACAAATACCTGGGTATTGCAACAATTTGGGGTGTTAAATATATTTTTTATACAACAAAAGTATTAATTATAGAGTATTATTACTAAGTTAACAAAGGCAAAAACAACAAATTAATAAACAACAAATAAGCAACAATAGATATGAATAATAATAATTGATCATATATGAATATTGATTCGATTATGATGAAATGTATGTATGAGAAGGAGGGTTCACATCAATAGAAGTTTCAGACTATCTATGAGAAGGGAGGGTTCATAGATCGTTACCCTATGCGATCACTTGCAAGAAGGAAGGGTTTTGAAAGTGGTTGTGTTCTGTTTTTAAAGTACTATTAAAAATAATTACTTAGTCTGACTTAGTTTGGTTGATTAAAAAAAAAATACTTATTTTGATGGATAAATTGGAGATCTGTAACAGTTTCTAATAATTATGGTTGTAAGATTTGGATATCTTTCCAGTAGATGGACTCTTTTATCAAAACATTTAATTAAACCACAATGATTGAGTATTGTTGCAGTATTATATTATTGATTTATCAGAAACGTAGAATATTTTGATTAAGTTTTGTTGACTAATAATAGTTTGGTTAATTAGAAAAACATTACTTATTTTGATGGCTAAATTGGAGATTTGTGACGGTTTTCTATAAATTATGATTGTAAGATTTGGATATCATTTCCAGTTGATGCATCTATTCATTAAAACATTTGATCAAACCACAATGGTTGAGCGTTTATGCTGTATTATAATATTGATTTATCAGAAACTTAGTATGTTTTGACTAAGTTTTGTTAACTAATAATAGTTTGGTTTATTAGAAAATCATTATTTATTTTGATCGGTAAATTTGAGATTTGTGAAAGTTTTCTATAAATTATGATTGTAAGATTTGGATATCTTTTCCAGTGGATGCACTCTTTTATTAAAACATTTAATCAAACCACAATGATTGAGTATTGTTGCAGTATTATAATTAGTAATATTGATTTATTGGAAACGCAGTATGTTTTGATTAAGTTTTGTTAATTAATAATTAACTATTTTTAAATACAATGAAAGTGACGACTAGAGTTATTTTGCGTTATTAGTAAAAACAAATTTAAGTTATTGTGTGATATTTAAGTTATTGTATGATATTAATAAATAAAACTATAGTTTAATTAAACTCGGAGATGCGATGTATTGGATATTTGTCAATATTATTGGAGAGATTATTAATAAGTAAGTTTTATTTATTGAACTGTATTTATTGTACGAGTAAGTATAAGATAATTATGATATTGTAAAGTGACTCGATTGGCCAAGTGTTAGGTTTACTAGTGCATGGGGACATGCACCTCGTCAGGATGGACGAGTGTTAGGTTGATTAATAATTTAGTAATTTATATCCCATTTGATACTCGTTTCCGAACGAGATTAATGTTTTTATTTCACTGGCAACACTGAGTGTTGGCGGGAACGAATGGAGGGAAAATAACATGGCGGATCGAGTCACTAAATGACGGTCACTTTGGCTTGGGCGTTCGTAGTGGATAGTTGATTGTAAGTTATTGGGAGAAATACACCATTTAAAAGAATGTGAGTTTTATTGTGCTAATATATAAATTAATAATAATACTATAGGGTAAGGGTTCCTCTTACATTAATTTACACCAAAATGAAAAAATACCTCGTGGCCCTTATTTTGTTTTGAGTAGTATATATTGGTCAACAAGTACCTTATCATTAGTTCCGCATAATTAGGTTTTCACAGAACTTGCCAAAGGGTTATAAAAATAGTCGTAAAATCGTAAGTTAATCGACTAGACGTGAGGATTAGAAAATATAAATCTTAAGTTAATTGGCTAGACGTGAGGATTAGCGAAATATTGTAAGTACAATATGATTGTAACGATAATTTATTATTTAGACTTTATCGTTTTGCTTTCTGCTACCTGATTAGTTGCGGATCATAAATATGTGTTGATTTGGCAGATTTTACGACTCAAAGCGTTACAAGGATAATAAAATAGTACATAATTTGTTAAAGGTTTGTTGAAGGTTAAGTAGGTTAAGTTTTTAAGATCATGATAGTATACTGGATCTGGTACGTCCTTAACTGCGTGACTTTACATATTACATATAACTCCTACCCCCTTAAGAGTAAAATTAATTAAAAGATTACAAAGAATGAGATTAATTTTACTTGGATTCTCCGTCCGTTACCTTTTTATGTTTAAAGTTATATAATTAAAATTGTTTGTAAAAAATTTTATTACAATCGAAAAATTATTGTTTGTTAAAAAAAATGATTACAATCGAAATTAAAGCTGTGTTTATAATAATTATTATTTATAAGTTCTTTTGTTAATAATAGTCCATGACGTTTTTGAATGTTTGCATAATCACTTTTCACTTATCACTTTCTCACTTTGTGTCCTTGGTTGCGAGTTTCACTGTAGAATATAAGAGTTACTATCGCGCAATACACGCATGACATGTTTTTATCACGTTACATGTTATACAGTGTGGTGCTCGCCAGTGACTTATATTTTTCTTGAATTCTTCTAGATTCTTCTTGTAATTATGCTTTTATTGCTTTGTCTGGAGTAAAGGTAGGAAAGGAAAAGAAAAGGAGAGTATAGACATTTACAATTATTTTCTAGTTAATTACTTAATATTTCTTATATAAAGTTAGTCATTAATATTAATTATATTATATTTTTGTAATTATCCTTTTCTTATTATTATATCCTATTACCGTGATGGTGGTGGTGGTGGTGATGTCGGTGGGCCCTTAAATTTAATAACTTATTTTTAATGTAATCTCTTATTTGTCGACTCTTACGACATCCAAGGAGATTTAATGGAGGGGTCCTATTCTTTTAGATCCGGGGACAACACGGATAATGAGCAATCTCATTGTCGGCTTTTACGACATCCAAGGAGACTAATGGAGAGGTCCTATTTTTTATATCCGGGGACAACACGGATAATTATTATTCTTTTCTATTTATTACAATTTATTACTGAATTATATATTTGTGATGAATAGTCTATTACTGTTCTTTTGTGGGATTTTTGATATTTTTAATTGAAACAGTGGTATCTCTATTTCTTATTTGGATTATTACTACATTCCTTGTGGTTTCTCCTGTGATTGTGGCTTTTCATAACGTGGTGTATCTTTTGGCTTTCGTGTGTTTACAAGTTTTGTATAAACTGTATCACCAGTATTAAAACTTGTACTTGGTGCGTCTATATTTAAAGATAGTTTATTTCTATTTCTTTCTTTTTGTTCTATCATTTTATTTGTTATATCTTGATATAGAAATCTAGTTTTTTTTCGCATGGTCTCGTATTAATTGTTGCATACAATGCTTTTGAAAATCTGCGTTAAAAATGTTGTTTGAATCAGTATATCCAAATACTATTTCAAATGGTGTAAAACCTGTTGCTGTATGTATTGTATTGTTATATGCGTTAATTGCATACATCATTATATTTGATGTGTCTACAAAACTTTTTTTATATTTTGCTATTCTATATATTTCGATTAAACTACTATGAAATCTTTTTATCATTCCCATTGAGTTAGGATTGTTTGGGGTTCCTATGTGTAGTTCAATTTTGTGTAAGCTGAGTAGTTCTTTGATGAGGTTATTATTGAATTCTGATCCTGAATTGCTGCTTATTTTTAATGGTGTTCCGTACAATGAGAAGTATTTCATTAATGCTTTTACTACTTCTGGAGTTGATCGATTTTTAATTTCTATGGCTTGTCCTAGTTTACTAAATGCATCGATTATTGTTTGATAAGTTATATTTTCAATTTTAAATAGGTCAATAAAAAGTTCTTCAAAGGGTTTGTTTTGAGTTTGTGTTAATTCGATAATTGTTTTAATTGGTCTTCTATCATATCGTTTAGGCGCGATTGGTCCAATTCGCGATTGGTCCAATCGTCAAAAAATTACAAATTCGCGATTAGTCCAATTCGCGATTGGTCCAATTCGCGATTGGTCCAATTCGCGATTGGTCCAATTCGCTATTGGTCCAATTCGCGATTGGTCCAATTCGCAATTGGTCCAACAAAATAAAACAAAGGAGATCATTTATTTGTATGGTTTTTAATTATTGTACATTAATAAACATTCATACAACAAAATCAACTAAGTAACTATATAAAAAAAAATCAACTTTTACTACTGTAGAAAATAACAAAGTCATATTTTCAGTTTTACTTATTTCAATAATAATCACATTACATACATACATACTGTCACGCCTTTCTCCCGGAGGGGTACGCAGAGTATTATTGTAAATATCTTGAAGCTATTAACAACTATTTTCATATTTAACCAAAAAACAAAAAAATTATTGGTACATTCGTACAACAAATCAACTATTATTCTATAATAATCAGATTTGGAAAGAAATATAAATATAATAAAAAAATATTATCATTTGTTCTACTAATTTTTAAATAACGACAATCGTAAGTATATAATTTTGTTGAAAAATTTTTTTGTTGTCAATGTTCCATTTTCATATTGGTTTAGTAACTGTTCATATTTTTTGTCAAATAAAATGTCGCGTTCTCTCCTTTTACTGCTTGTATTTTTAAACAAACTTTGTGTTATTCGAGCATCCTGATACATGCTCTCTCTTCGCAGTTTATGAAGAAACAGAAATAAATTAGGTTTCTTAGGAATGCGCCGATTTAACCGAGAATGCCAGCCCTCCAAAGCGTTAGTTGTTCTGTGGCGCTGATGCGCGCAACTTAGTATGGTAGGCGATAGTTGTGGGTACCATTCCTTTTCGAAGTACTTACGAAATTTGTTAATCTAATCGTCTGGAGCACTTTCTAGTACATACCTCCACGCTTCTGAAATGTGACTAGCTGGAAATAATGGAATTATTGAGGCCTTTCGAGTTACATTACGACCCTCTTTACTTCTATTTAACTTTATCTTCTTTGAATACCTCCAAATAGCGTCATTGAAGTGATGGTAGCATCCACTTACTTTTGCTTGAGGGAACACTTCAGTAACGGCGTTCATTTGCGCTTTTTCGTAGTCGCATTTAAAAGTTTTGACATTGATGCCTAATTTTTCCTTTAATAATGTGAAAACGCGCAGGTAAGTTCGTTCTTTTTTATTGGGTAACAGTATATAAAAAACAGGTACAATGTTGGTCTTTGTTTTGGTGGAGTTCAAATCCAAATGAACCGTATAAAGTTGATAAAACGGTTTTGGTACTGACTTAAATGTACCATCCGCAAAATAACTTTCATGATTTTTAGCAATATTTTTGCTTAGTCTAGTCCCAAATATAAAAATTTTTTCCTCGGCCTCACCACTATCTTCAATTAACAAAAAATTTTTTGTAAATGCTTTTGGTAATTTCAATTCTTTTGTGCTGTCATAATTTAATAAATCGGTTTTTAAATATTTCTTTCGACTTCTGTACAGTTTATCTTTTACCGACTTAAATTTGGGGACTTCTTTAGGATTTAGATGCTGAGTTTTCTCTTCGAAAATATTTTGCACCGGACCTAAATCATTGCATACAGCTTGTTTTAATGATGTAAATAATCTCACTTGTTCATTCGAAGTACGATCCGATGATTCACATGTGTGCGTTGCTTTAGATTTCCTCAAAATAGTTTTCCTTGTTACATCAATTGTAACAGAAGCACTACATAATGTTCTTTTATGACATCTCCACAGCGAACTTCCATTTTTATTCTTTATATTCAGGTTGTATCGGTGTCCATTGTAAATCAATGTGTCGTTATCTCGCTCATTTTTTAAAAATTCAAATTGCTCACTTGTTTCCTCAATTTTAAATTTCCATTTGTATATCTCAAAGACAGTAATCACAATATTAAACCGACTAATGCTAATATCACCACACACAAATCAAGGCATATATTGAGACAAATGATATTTTTTTACTAACTACCCTCACTTCTTCGGATATTTATTTTGCGTTTTGTTATTGCAATAGACCATGCCAAACGGGCATCATTAGTGACCCAATTTTCTAGACGTTTACTAAGCTAGTTACGAATGTGCATTATGCAAGACCCACAGTAAACTTATTGGCATTGCGTATAATATCGTTATTTAAAAATTATAGGAACAAATGTTTGAATGTTTTTTATATTTTAAAACTGAAAAATATGACTTTGTTATTTTTTTTAGTCTATTAAAGGTCTTTTATTCCTCTATGACATATTTTTCCTTCATGAGTTTTAATAGTTATATCTCTTTGTTCTTCTTCATCATCAATTATTGTTATTCTTTTAGTACATTCTATTATTTTAATTGAATTTTTGTCAAATAGTTCTGTAATTACAATATTAAATTGTTTTCTTAATTCATCACTTTTAAAATAAATATATTGTTTTTTATTTATATCTATTATTTCTTTTAATAGTTGTTTTATTTTGTCTAAATCGTTTGAAATATACACTTCTTTAATTACTCTTTTATTTTGTGATAGATCTATAATTCTATATTTATCCAAAGATTTACTATAACTTGTCTTGTTTTAGTATCGATTGGTTCGTTTATTATAGGAATTATGGAATCTTCATTTTCTAAAATACTTTCGTCGTCAGATAATATGTCTGAGTCTATTGCTGTCATAGTCCTTTCCGAATCTGATTCTATATCTATTGATTCATTATTTGATTATTTTTATTCTCGAAAGTGCATCAGCATTAGTGTTTTGTTTTCCATTTTTATATGTTATTTCAAAATTAAATTCTTGTAATTTAAGTCGCCATCTAGTTAGTTTGGAATTTGGTTCTTTTAGTGAATATAGCCATGCTAATGGTCTGTGATCTGTAAATATAAAGAATTTGTTTCCGTATAAATATGGTCTGAAGTGTTTAACTGCCCACACTATTGCTAATAGTTCTTTTTCAATAGTGCTGTACTTTATTTCGGCATCGCTTAACGTTCTGCTTGCATAAGCAATTGGTTTGTCAGGACCTATTTTTCCTTGAGATAGTACTGCTCCTAAAGCTATATTTGAGGCATCTGTTGTTAGAATAAATGGTTTATTGAAATCCGGGTATTGTAATAATGGTGCATTTGTTAGAATCGATTTACAAGTTTCAAATGAGTTTATTATATCTGGGGTTATTTGAAATTTTTCATTTTTCTTTAATAGTTGTGTTAAAGGTTTAGTTATCTTAGCAAAGTCAAGAATAAAACGTCTGTAGTAACCTATTAGTCCTAAAAATGATTTTATTTGTTTTACGTTTTTAGGTAATGGGTATTTTAATACTGCTTCAATTTTATCTGAATTAGGCTTAAGACCTTCTTTTGTTATTGTATGTTCTAAGTATAGGACTTCTTTTCTAAGAAATTCAGACTTGTCTAGTTGAATTTTTAGATTTGCTTGTTTAAGTATTTGAAAAACTGTTTTTAGCTTATCGATATGTTCTTCTAGCGTTGCAGAGAATATTATGATATCGTCCAAATATATCATACAGTGAATTCCTTGTAGTCCCTTTAGAATATTGTCCATCGCTCTTTGAAATGTAGCTGGAGCTGTGCGTAATCCAAAAGGCATTCTTAAGAATTCATAGTGGCCAAATTGAGTACTAAAGGCTGTTTTTGGTCTGTCAGGCTCAAAAACCTTGATTAAATGGTAGCCAGATGCTAAATCTATTGTACTAATGTATAAACTATTTCCTAGTTTATCAGAAATATCAATTATATTCGGAAGTGGATATTTGTGGATATTATTTCGTTCAGCTTTCTGTAATCTATAAGCATTCTACATTTTGTTTCATTTGAAGCATCTAGTTTTTTTGGTACTAGATGAACTGGTGCGCTCCATGGCGAAAAACTGGGTTGGATGACATTGTCATGTAATAACTTTTCTACTTGCTTTTTAATTTCGGCTGCCTGTGCAGATCCTTGTCTATACGGTTCTACGTAAATTGGGTCTTCGTTCATAGTCCTAATATGGTGTTTAATTTCATGCGTAAAGGTAAGCGGTATTTCTTCGTTGTAAAATATGTCTCTGTAGTCATAGCATATTTTGGATATGGCATCTTTTTCTTCTTGATTCATATGTTCGACACGTAATTTATTCAAATTTTCTATTAGTAAATCATCGTTACTTTCTCTCATATAGTTTAAATTACAAAATGTACCTTCAAATTCTGCGGTTTTAAACGGTTTAGTTATTGAAATTTTTATTTCATCCTCAGTTGTATTTTGTATAATTGTCGAGGCGTAACCATTAGAACATGTAACTAATGCTCTTGGCATTCTAACGCCGTTACTGAATTCAACAAAATCTATTATGCCTTCTCCATGAGTGAGCTCAGTTGGAATCGTAACTCTATGTTCTGAGCGTGGTCGTAAATACAAAGTAACAATGGGCGATTTGTTGGATTTAAAATGAATGGGGATTTTTACTACTGGAGTATTTAACAACTGGTTTTCTATGTTAGCGTTAAGTTTCTTAAGTAGGTCAATGCCAATAAGTCCGTCGAATGAATCGTCTATATTATATATGTAAAATTTAGGTGCGAACTTCTGTTTGAATATATTAAATATCAGAATATAAATTACTTCACTGTGTTGACTTGTTGCATGAGTACTTGTGACACTGAATTTTTCAAATAATTTGTATTTTGCAAAATGTTTGATTGTTAAATTTGTACTTATAAATGAGCGAGTGCTACCTGTATCGATAAGGAATTTTGCATCGATATCTGGTATCTCGATATATGGCAGATGTGTATCTAATTTTATTTTGAAGCATTTGGCTTCGAGGCTGTTAAATTAAAATTTGCTTGAGAGGTGTCATTTGAAGTACTAGGTTCGGTATTATGTATATTTAATCGATTTTGTGGTTTTTTCTCTTTGTATGTGGTTTTTTCTCTTTGTATGTGGTTATTTGTTCTAATGTTAATGGTAGTCGTATTCCCGTTGATAATTGTCCGCGATTTTTATATGTGTTATAAATTCTATCTTGATTTGTATTATAACTTTAATTGTTATTGTTCCTATAATTTTGGTTATTATATCCGAAGTTCAAATTTCGTGTCTGTGGCGGATTGTAAGTATTTTGTGTCCGTGGCGGATTGTAAGTGTTTTGAGAAAATGTGTTTCTTGGTGGATACCAGTTATTTAATTGGTATCTCTGTCGTGAAAAGTTAGAATTATAATTTCTTACAAAGTTAGGATTATAATTGCGTACTGTTCTCAGTTGGAAATACGGTTTTCTCGGTTGAGGTAGATTATTAGGTTGTGAAGGTGTAGTGCGTGCGTTAATGTTATTGTTTCTGAGTTTGTATTGTTTTAGGAAATTTTGTTCCTCTATCACAACTTCTAATGCTTCTTCTAAGGTTTTAAGTTCTTTTAGACGTACAACTCTTAGTAATTCTTGCGGTAAATTATATAGAAAAACATTTAATGCTGTATTGTCAAATATTGACATTTTTGTTTTTTGAATATTAATGTCATTAGTAGTTATTAATTTTGAGAATAAATTACTTTTAGCTGATTGGATTCTATTACAAAAGTCTGTGTATTTTTCGTTTTGTTTTATTGTTAGACTTTCTAGTTCTAATGAAGACATCCTTCGGATTTTTGATCACCATAATGTTGCTTATGTAATTTTATGAATTCGTTCCATTTATGAGAGGCATATTCGTTTTCGCTAATTAGGGCTGCAGCTTTTCCCGTGAGTTTACTTGTGAACGTTTGCATTATAAATGTATATTGATTAGTTGTAAGATTACTAAAGCTTGACATGATATATTCGCACTTTTTGATATATAAATTCAATAGCTTAGTTAACTTTATTGCTTCGGCCGGAATAGAATTTATGGGTATTATTGTACTAGTAGAGGGCTGTTGTGGTTGTGCGTGTTGGCTGTATGATCGGTGTTGAGGTTGGTATGGAGGAATAGAATCGTCCGTACCTGCGGAACCTGGTTCTTCATTAATATTTTCATATTGTATGTGTTGGACAGGTGAGTATGATGGTTGATCATAGACTTCAGCTAATGGTTCATCACGTATTTGAATACTTGGGTTTAATTTTAGTCGGTTGACTACCCTGTCAGCTAAGTTATTAGCTTCTTGGCCAGTTGAGCCGCGTTCTCAACTTCTTGGCGTGCTGCGTTTGCCGCTTGCGCTAGGAAATTCATGTTTAAATTATTTATTTAATTTAGAATTTGAAATTAGTAGACGCTGATACAATACAATCGACAGTAGGTAAATACACTATACGTATAATACAGATTTTAAAGTATTTTTGAAATCTTTTCGTTTTGCCACACCTTGTAGTTATAAAATAAGAGAAATCAAAAGTTAGTACCACTGATATCGAATTATTACTTTGTAATATCCAATAAGTTCCTTTCATCAAAGTCTTAATTTAGTTTTGGATAGTAGACGTAAACAATAAGTATACAATTGTTGTAGCAATTGTATAATATTATGCAATTTTTCTAAAATTTCACGAAAAATTAGATGATAACTGATATTTTGTAATAATTCAGCTACTTGTTTTTTATCACTGTTCATCACAATTCAGTGTCCAATAGTACATTATTTCTTATAAATAGCTGATCCTGACTATTTTCGCTTTTGCGTATATTTTATAAATCGCTTATCGATTATAATTCGCTTAATGCGGCGCGCTTATTTTAAACAATTTTGCATAAACTGCATGAGCAGGTTTTATTTTACACTGCTATAATAATCATGTGCACAAAAATATATTAAAAGTATGCATACAAAAGAAAAATAAAGTAAAATAGAGAAACTACAAAATATGTCTATCTCTAGTAAAGGTTTGTTAAGGAAGGAAAGGCAGAGAGTGCTATTATGGATCCTCCCGATTCGTCTGTGCTCGTGGTAGTTTTATGAAATTACAGCTTTGTCCAATTCTTATATCTGCTTTCTCTGGTAAGGTTAACAATTCTTCTGATCGGTGTACAGTTGAATGGTAAATTCCACTTACTTGTATTCTGGTTTTACTTTACCAGATTTAGAGATGTCCGTAGTTGCAGATCCATAGCGTTGGGCGCCAGAAATGGTCGTTGATGCGGGTTCTTTCACGGACTGGACTAGCCGTATCTGGTAGCTGCTGCTGCTTGGGGAATCAGGTAACTGCTGCTTGGTGATAGTGACGAAGTCGCGTCGTATAAAAAAAAATTCAGGAATACTTTTACAATTTATATATTTAACTTTTACAATAAAGGTATACAAGAGAAGAGATGCGGAGTGAACACGAACACAAGATCGAATGCATGTTAGGAGACGCAGCTCCCTTTATATATCGGTCAACAAGTACCTTATCATTAGTTCCGCATAATTAGGTTTTCACAAGACTTGCCAAAAGGTTATAAAAATAGTCGTAAAATCGTAAGTTAATCGACTAGACGTGAGGATTAGAAAATATAAATCTTAAGTTAATTGGCTAGACGTGAGGATTAGCGAAATATTGTAAGTACAATATTTTTATTTTATATGTTATTTATTTATTAGGACAACCAACAAGACAAACACTGAAACAAGCAAAAATTGTAGAAACAAACATAAACTTAAAGCTAAGTGTCATCTTAATTACAGGTTGCCACGGCATGCATTGTGGACTATAATTAAAAAAAAACCATTTATTTATTAAAAATAAACCTAATGAAAAATTGATATTTTGAAATTGAATATGATTGTAACGATAATTTATTATTTAGACTTTATCGTTTTGCTTTCTGCTACCTGATTAGTTGCGGATCATAAATATGTGTTGATTTGGCAGATTTAGCGACTCACAGCGTTACAAGGATATTAAAATAGTACATAATTTGTTGAAGGTTAAGTAGGTTAAGTTTTTAAGATCATGATAGTATACCGGATCTGGTACGTCCTTAACTGCGTGACTTTACATATTACATATAACTACCTACCTATTGAGATTCTGATAATTTTGCGCCAAAATATTGTTTCAAGAATTGCTGATTTGCTGTGGACGCTGCGGTGCAATGTAACTGCGCAACGCGTTCAGATTTATATCTACTCGTGTAGTAAACAACTATGTCATCGTTTTTAATTAAATAATTATGGCCTTTGCCCAGCAGTCTTTACAAACAATAATATGAATTAAATTGTTGAATTGAACCCTTCTGTGATACCTACCTATTGAGATTCTGATATTTTACCTGAGCAAACGAACTCACCTGAATTGTTTGTCTTCAACGAAGATAATTAAAGTTGGTATATAAACAGTATACCTAAAGCGATTTTATACTGTTTGTTTAAATCTCGGAGACCACCATTAATCATGATACATGAAATTGCACATACTTAGGTAGGGAATGTATAATAGCATCATGTTAAAGAGCGCAACAACAAATAGAATTAAAACACATAGTCGAGATGTTTTGTTTAAGAATTTATTTCTACTTTGCCGCTAGGTTAGCAGCAGTTGTCATCTTTTTTTCTATAGCAGTGTTGTGAGAAGATGTTTATGCAAAAAAATTAGAAAAAACATCTTTAACGTAAAATTAATTACAAAAGATAGAGATCGGACTGCGCAAAATAACAATACTTACACACGTGCTGAATAACTTCTAATATTAACACGCTAAATAAATACTAAGAATACTCGCCAACTTATACAGTAGGTTTTTTAACTAGAAAGGCAAGCGAAGCCCCCTTCAGTCGCCTTCTACGACAGGCAGGAGTTACCAAAGCCTTATTCTTAGCCCAGACTACAGGGTATAAGGCTACTAGGTAATTTTTAACATTAACATGTCTTGTATAACCTTTTTAAAGATACCTACATGAACGATTCATGTGGTATTTATTTTACTGTTATTAGTAACTGAAAACCCCCGGTATATGAAGTTCAATAAGAAGAACTATTTCATAATTATAGTATTCGTCAGTAGTATTTATCTTTAAACGTTGGTTCATTGTCATAATTTTGCTGATTTGCTAATATCTTATTTCATCATCATCATCTTTCTCAGATTCTTTCTCATCTTCATTATTGTCGCTGACATTTTGAACGACACTTATCTCTGCTTTAGTTTCAATTACAACTGAGTCCTCTTTAAACCATTTTGAGCATTCACCTTCTTCGCGAAAACGTTTGCTTCGGTTTTCAATCTCTGCTGTAGATGCTTCGTCTGTTGAAGATTTAGTAATGCCGAGAGATTGTCTTTTCTTGTGTTCTATTGACTGAAAATTTTATGCCTTTCTAAGTAAAGTAAATTTAAAGGCAAGACTTTCACTATTTCTTTCATCGAATACGTATGAATAAGTATCGTTAAATTACCAGCACATTTCACTAGAGCTCTATTTGGCTTATTCCCATGCCTCCAAATTTCATCGTTTTCAAGTCAGACATTGATTCCCTCTCGCCTCCAAAATCAATTTTATCTGTTATTCTTTGAATTCTTATTAGCTCTGCTAATGTTGAGTGTAATCTTTCTATTGGTGAGTTTGGGTTGGGGTTATATGGTGTGGTGAAATGAATGTTTGTTTTGTGCATTGCACATATCTCTGTTATTACTTCGTTGTCGAACTTAGTGTAAGAGGAACCCTTACCCTATAGTATTATTATTAATTTATATATTAGCACAATAAAACTCACATTCTTTTAAATGGTGTATTTCTCCCAATAACTTACAATCAACTATCCACTACCAACGCCCAAGCCAAAGTGCCCGTCATTTAGTGACTCGATCCGCCATGTTATTTTCCCTCCATTCGTTCCCGCCAACACTCAGTGTTGCCAGTGAAATAAAAACATTAATCTCGTTCGGAAACGAGTATCAAATGGGATATAAATTACTAAATTATTAATCAACCTAACATTAGTATCAGAGTCCGTTGTGATTTTAATTAGTATACCTATTGTCGAAAATAAACTTAACAATGCTTTAGCTATATGTATGCTGGTAGAAGCTACGAGTGGTATCGCTTGTGCATATTTTGTGAAGTTATCTATGATGGTTAAAAATGTTGTACCTCCACTGCTGTATAAATCCATGAACATGTGTTCCATAGGCTTATGTGGTGTATCTGTCAATGATAGTGGTAATTTTAATGGATTACGCTCATATTTACTTTTTAAACATTTTTCACTTTTATTTATGTATTTTTAAATTGATAATAGCATATTTTGCCAATAGTAGTTTTTGTGAAAATGTTTATAAGTCTCTTATATGGCTCTCTGTATGGTTTTTCTTTCGTGATGTTTTTTTATTAATTCTGTTTGTTCGTTCACGTTTTCTACTAATGTTACTTTGTTCATACATCTAATTAGTTTTGGTCCGCGATTATTATAAATGTTGTTTTATATATTTCACAGAATGATGTGTAATGTTCTTCATGGTAAAAATAGCAATGGAAAATTTTATCTGGAATTGTGTGTTCTAATAAAAATAATTTAATTGTTCTTTTGTATTATTTATAGTTATGAAAACGTCTTTTATTGTGATTTTTTTTTTAGATCTATCTTCATTCGTGTATTGGTTTCCTGGTGATTTTCTGATGTGAAATTGTTTTAATTGTCTATCTATTGCATCCTGTATTTCTGGAATTTTAATTTCTTGCTCAGTAACTTGGTTTAGTGAATTTTCTGTGATGATGTTATCGGTTTCGATAGGTATTAATGGCATATCTAACAGGGTATGTATGTGAATGTTGTCTAAGTCAATTTGCTCAGTGGAAGTGCTAGGTTGTTGTTCACTTACTTCGTTGTTATACACTATTTTAACGTGTGATAGTGCATCGTCATTAGTATTTAATTTTCATTTCTTATATTGTACATGTTGCAATTATTGAGTTACATCAAAATATAACTACTAGCGACAACTAGGCTACAGTATGTAAACTAAGGTTTGTAATGACACTGTGAAAAAAAAAGTCAGTCTGCACAGAATTATCAACGTATTTGTTTTAATAGGTTATGGGCTATCACGCCAATCCTTTTTTGACTACCTATTGAGTGATTAACTTATGTATTTTTGACACGGTTGTGTTGTGCAAGATGTCAACTAACTATTTAGCCAGTGTGCCTAAACTAAAAGGCAGAGAGAACTTTGATGAGTGGACATTCGCGGTTGAAAAAGTGCTCGTATTGGAAGGCATGTTACATTGTGTGCAGCCAGTGGTAGGAAAAGACATAAAACCCGAAGACGATGCGAAGACGCGGGCCAAATTATGCCTAACCATCGACCCGGCTTTGTACGTGCATATCAAGACGACGAAGACTTCGAAAGAGTTGTGGGATAAGCTCAAATCTCTGTTTGACGACTCAAGTTAATCGAGAAAGATTTCGTTATTGCGTCACTTGATATCAATAAGGCGAGAAAATTGTGAAGATATGACCACCTACGTGACTCAAATTGTGGAAACATCGCAATGGTTGAGTGGAAGTGGTTTTGAGATAACTGATCAGTGGATTGGGTCATTGTTGCCTGCAGGATTACCGGAAAAAATTTCGCTAATGATTATGGCCATTGAACATTCTGGTATTGCAATTACAGCTGACGTCATAAAGACGAAGTTGTTAGAGTCGGAACCGTTAGAATTGGCGGGAATGACATCGAACGAATGGCAGAGTACAGAAGCGGCGTTTGCGTCAAAATGGACGAAACCAAAACCCGGATTAGCCCCCCAACCGCGTAACACTCTCGCTTTCGATCGCTTTGAAGGCGAGGCCCTCGCCTCGCTTTCTAATATAATATCGAATAATATCGAAAGCTATAGCCTATAGCTTTCGATATTGCTTTCATATTGCTTTCGAAATGACTTGTCATTTCGAAAGCCTCCTCCTCGCCTCGCCTTCAAAGCGATCGAAAGCGAGAGAGTTAGGCGGTCGACCCCCTGGCAATACCAATCAGAGAGGAAATGGCAGGAAGTCAACGGCAAATGTCAAAGTGACAGATACAAATAAAAATATAACCTGCTACAAATGCCATACTCCGGGTCATTATCGAAATCAGTGTCCAATGTTAGAAAAATCAAGCAAAAATAAGTCGTCAAATGCATTTAGTGCTGCTTTCTTGAGTACTAAATATAGTAAAGACGAATGGTACGTGGATTCGGGAGCCAGTGCTCATATGACTAAATAAATTTATTCAAATCAATACAATTCGCAATATATCAGATCGTGTATTAGACTTAATGCTTACAAACTTCTCATCACCTCGGTGTACAGTGGAGGAATCTCTTGTAACTCTAAGTGTCGTAGATCCTCTACACCCCCCTCTTGAAATGGTTATGTCCTTAGTCTCAGATGCTACTCTTCACTATAACGTCGACACCAAAATTTATAACTTTAGTAAGGCTGATTATGAACGGATCCGTACTTGTTTGACCAAAGTTGATTGGAGCGAAATGCTTCATAGCAGTATGGACGTGAATGACATGACTCACTTCTTTTATGACGTCTTGGATAGTGTAATAAAAAGGTATGTTCCTAGCAAAAAAATGAGAAACAAATTTTCTCCGCCTTGGTTTAATGCTTCACTAAAGAGAATGTTACAAGAAAAAGAAAACATTAGGCAACGGTATAAAAAATATAAGAATCCGATGGACGAAATTGAGCTACGCCTGCTCAATAAACGCTGCAGTGCATTAGCAAACATTTCCTATAAGCAATATATAGAGAAAACAGAGGAAAGCATTAAAACAAATCCAAAACTTTTTTGGTCATTTATAAAAAGCAAAAAAGGCGGGAAGAGTAGTTATCCTCACACAATGACTGATGGTATCAGGACATCATCAAATGGCACGGAGATCTGTAACTTGTTTGCCTCCTACTTTAAGAAAGTATACGATGTTTCTGTTACCAATAACAGTACGACCCTAAAGGTCAGCCATTGGAAAGCGATGAACAACTATAGCCTCGAACTAACAGCACCATATTTTAGTAAGGATTACATATTGAAGAGATTGAAGTCCTTAGACCCTAACAAGGGTGCAGGTCCCGACGGTGTTCCACCAATTTTCATTATCGCATGTGCAAATGAGCTGCTAACACCCATATATTTTATTTACCAGAAATCTCTTCAATCGGGCATGTTTCCAGACGTCTGGAAAGCAGCTGAAATGGTGCCCATTCACAAGGCTAAGAAGGTTGAATTTGTAAATAATTACAGACCCATTTCGATTTTGTCAACTCTAGGTAAAGTCTTTGAATCTGTACTCTGTCCTGTGATACAGAACCATCTAAATCACTACCTTACCGACAGTCAGCATGGTTTCGTTAAGTCCAGGTCTACCTGCACAAACTTAACCTTATTCACAGAAACGTTGGTGGAAGCTATGGATAAAGGTAGGGAAGTTGACGTCATATACACTGACTTTAGTAAGGCGTTTGATAGAGTACCTCATAATACTCTCCTTTCAAAGTTGGAAGCGTATGGCATTACTGGTTCATTGCTGGCATGGTTGGAATCGTATTTGCATAATCGTAGCTTCTACGTCGTCATTAATGGGTTCAATAGTACACCATGCAAAATATCATCAGGGGTACCACAGGGATCACATTTGGGTCCCCTGCTTTTCAATGCCTTCATTAATGACATCCCAACATGCTTTCTACATACTATACCATTTATGTATGCTGATGATTTGAAGTTGGTTGGAATTTCTGATACTTCGGAGGATATAAAAAAAAATCAGGAAGATATTAACCGTATGGTGGAATGGTGTTGTGAAAATTCTATGGAATTAAATACAAAAAAATGCTACCATATGAAATTTAGTAGGAAGGTTAACTCACAGAATAGCACATATGAAATTCACGGTATCCCCATAAGGAAAATGGAGGAAATTAGAGACTTAGGGGTAATATTCGACAAAAAACTAACTTTTGTCCCCCATATGGAGAATATTGCAAAACGAGCACATAAAATGTTAGGATTCGTTTTGCGAAATATCAAGGTATTCAAAAAAAATTACGTTTAGATTATTTTATACAATAGCCTCGTGCGAAGCATAACAGAGTATTGTAGCGTTGTATGGATGACGCATTACGCGACACACTGTTTAAAATTGGAGCGACTACAAAAAAGGTTCGTGTCAAACTTAGCATTCAGAAATGGGATCCACAAAAAAATTCGTTCATATGAAAAAAGACTACACCATTTTAATATTATCTCACTAGAAAATCGAAGAGATTTGTTAGATTTATCTTTTTTGTCTTAAATTTTCAATCATAGAATTTACTGCCCTCCCTTACTCAAAAGTTCAGACTTCGCGTGCCTTCAAAAATACCTCGCGCCCCTATCCTGCCACTATGCCCTCGTTTTCGCAAGTCACTTTTAGGTGCAAATTCTCCTATCCCGAGGTTATGTAAATTGTTTAATGGATGTAGTGATTTGGGTTATCTCCATTTCGGTTCATTTGCCAAACCAAAACAACCTTAAGCCGATCCTGGCTTGAGGTTCATAATTAAAATATAATATTATAAGTTTTAAAATAATTAGTAGTAAGTAATATTTAGTGGTAAGTCTTTTTTTTATCTCTTTGCATGTTGTGTTCGCCTTAAAAGATTGTTACATTTAGTTAAATAATTCTGTATTTTTTTGTATTATACAATTATTGTAAAGAAACGCTGGTGAACCTAAATAAATAAATAAATAAATAAATAAATAAATGACGGCTAACGCAAGTTGTTTGCAAGAAACTTCGAATTCACTTACATGCCCCGAAATTATAATAGCAAATCATGAGAAACTTTAAGTTTTGTGTAAAGGAAATGTTAATATAACAACGCAGCAAGGCTATGATATAACAATCAAGGATGTTTTGTGCGTCCCAAGCCTGACAACGAACTTATTGTCAATAAGTCAATTGATAAAAAACAACAACAGTGTTTCTTTCTTAGACAGTCGGTGTTTGATATACAATGCAAAGAAAGAACTGGTAGCTGTTGCAAACCTAATTGACGGTGTATACAAGTTGAATATATGTACTACACCAGCAACTAAATGCTAAATGGAATGTCAGAAGGGTGCAGGTTCAAATCCTAAGCGTGGAAATTTTTTCGACATTTGTGTTTTTGTAATTTGTTCGCAACAAAATTTGCGTTAAAAATTATTTGAACAACTAAATGTTTCCTTGCCAGAGATAGTGCTTTGTTATGGCACAGGAGGCTAGGACACATAAACACTAACGACTTGAATAAAATGAAGAATGGCGCCGTGGAAGGTGTTAGCTATGAAGACAAATATGAAGTGACCAAATCTAACTGTGTGGTTTGTTGTGAGGGTAAACGAACACGACTGCCATTCCCCACAAGCACAAGAGGAACAAAAGTACTGGAATGCGTGTGATAGATTATTCAACATTAAACATGTGTGTCACACAAATTTACACATATTCTCTAGATTATTTATAGATAAGCATCTTTCAATTGATTGTAATTATGGGATTTATTAACTATGAAAACCATTTCTCACGAGAATCTTATAAACTAGGTACTAAACTTAATACTTAAGCCTACTAAATACTTTAAGCAATGTACATTCAGGTAACATTATCAATTTTACTGATGTCTAAAGCTGTTTGTCATTTAAATAACCTTGTTCATTTATTTCAATTCATTTATTATACAATTGTAAGCTTAAAGTAATATTTTTAAAGTTTACTTGTTCCTAGTTACTCTATTTATACTTAATCTAATGATAATTCAATAAAAATAGTACAAAAGAAAGATGTAACAACATTCGTTAGAAAATCATCCGATGTGACGTTACTTGTTTGTCACCGCTTATAAAAGCGGACGTTCCGCCTTGTAGCGGCACTTCTCTGCTGGCAGTCGGACCGAACGGAGCTCCAAGTTAAGTACTTTTGTCATCTACCATATTTAAAATAGTAAATGGATTTCCTTTGTACTTACTATGCCCATGTTTAAATTATGTACCATGTACTAAACTATGTAAAGGGCACTTTATAACCCTGGCTTATTAATGAATTATTTTAATAAATACCATAATCACATTAGGCGTTTTGTTATCCTTTTAATAGCCCATATTCCATTTAAATTAATATCAGAAGTGGGATGCGAACGTATAAAGTAAATATATGTTTAGATGAAATTCTTACATTATTTCTTTTGTTAAATGTCACTTATTTCCTTCGATGTTTGTTGTGCATTCGGTCAGGGTACTCCCTGATAATGCTGACAGATAACGTTGAAGATAGTTTTCAACTTTAGTCTAGTATTTGGTAAGGGTACTCCCTTATAATACGACAAATTGAAAGCTATCGCTGAAATGTGCGAACTTGTTGTGAATATATTAATTAATATTTTACTTTGAGTTGCTTATTTTCCCTTCTATTTGCCATACATTAGGTCAAAGTACACCCTGATATTGTCGGCAAATGAGCAGGAGATGACTTTCAATTTTGATCAGTATTCGGTCGGGGTACTCCCCGATAATACAACCAGGAGAGAAAGTTATCATGAAAATATGTTGACCTGCATATACTCATACAAGTTATCAATTTTCTTTTTGCTTATTAGTTTTACAGATTCGTAGGTTTCTACGTAGGTACCTATTCCATTACTAATACTTCTTGGTTTTTTTTTTCTTCTTAGATGGACCCCGCGGTTCTAAAGGCCTTTTGAAAGCAATTCGAGATGCGGTTGCCGTTAAACATCGTGACGAAGATTTGGACCTGCCGCCGTTTGATCCTGACAAAAACGACAACGGTGTCGAAAGTTGGTGTAACAACATTGACGTCATTGCCAATGACCGTGGATGAAGCAGTGTCAGTACAGTAGCTAAGGCTGGTAAGGCCCTGAAGGGTTCCGCACTTTTATGGTTCGAAACGTGGGATCCTGAGGATGGTAGATCTTGGACAAATTTTAAAACTTGTATTATAGATCTTTATCCAGAAAAAAAGAATCTTTCCGAAAAGTTATCTAAAGCTGTTCTCTATTCATCAGATACAGCCGAAACTTATTGTGAATACGCCCGAGAAAAACTACGATTATTACGTAACACTAAGATTACTTTAACTGAGCAACAGCTAGTCGATCTTGTTTGTGGGGGGGATAAATGACATAAATATTAAAATGGCCGCTTTCAATAGCAGAGTCAAATCAACCCCTGAACTAATATCATTGTTTTCAACTTATGTTAAACCTAAACGGAAACGTTCTTTAGAAGCAAATTTTAATGACTGTCTTTCTAATACGGTGCCTCGTAAACGCCCGAAATTTGATAATACGCAAACACAGCCCAGTAGATGTTATCTCTGCAACAAGCTGGGACATATAAGGTCTCAGTGTTTCAAAAATAGACCACAAAATTCTGAAACCACGACGAGACTTAATCAAACTATGCCAAACATACCTCAATGTACCTATTGCAAAAAGATGGGTCACGATGCATCTGTTTGTTTCTTCAAGCAAAAGGCATCTACAAGTAACTCGAATCAAAAAAATAACGTTAATTGTTTTACCAAAACTAGTTTACCCTTAACTGACGTTACTATTAACAATGTAGCGATAAAAGCTCTAATCGATTCAGGTGCTAGTTGTAGCGTACTTAAAGATTCTATAGCTAAACGTCTTGGGGGAGAACTCTCTACCTGTTCTATAACTTTGGAGGGAATAGGTAACGGAAAAATAAATGTTTTCTCAAAAGTGACTTTTCCTGTTAGATTCGATAATGTTAGTTTGGAGATAGAGTTTCACGTAGCCAAAGACGACGATTTTCATTATGACTGTTTAATTGGTAGAAACGCCATTCAACACCCAGATATTGCTTTCGTTATGGATTCAAGTGGATGTAAATTAGAACGTACACCCTCTCCTAGATCTGAAAATTTAGAATCTGATTTCGCTTTCGCTAATTGATAGAGGCAATTAAGCATTTAGATGTAGATTTACAAAGTAAAGTAAAAGACATTTTTTATAAATATCTCTCGGTTTTGCCAACCTCCGACAACATAACGACAACGTCTAAATAAGACTGAAATTATTAATTACCGTCCCTATCGTTTAGCTGCCGTTGAAAAAGAAAAAGTAAAAGAAATAGTAGATGATTTGTTAAAAAAAAATTATTAGGGAGAGCGATTCCTGTTTTGCCAGTCCAGTCCTTTTGGTAAAAAAAAGGACGGAACTGACAATGTGTATCGATTTCAGAGCACTTAATAAAATTATTGAGAAAGAAAGATACCCCATACCTTTAATTGACGATCAAATAGACAAACTCGGTAAAGCGAAGTATTATATAGCCATTGATATGAAAAACGGCTTTTATCAAATACCAATCTCTGAAGATTCCATTAAATATACCGCCTTTGTTACGCCCGAATTTTTGATGATGCCGTTTGGTATTTGGCCTTCTGTTTTTCAACGCGCCATAAGTAAAGCAGTACAACATCTTAAATTTCTACTTGTTTACATAAATGATCTGCTTATACCCTTCGAGACTATAGAAGAAGGTTTAATATATTTGGAACAGACAGTAGAAGCTTTAAGTTCGGCAGGTTTTACTGTGAATTTTAAAAAATGTAAATTTTTCGTCGTAGAAATAGATTATTTAGGTCGACGGATCTCAAAGGAAGGAGTCCGACCTAGTGATGCCAAAGTATCCGCTCTTACTAATTCACCTATACCGAATAATGTCAGGGAGGTTCGTCAATTTATGGGTCTGGCAAGCTACTTCCGAAAATTTATTCCGGAATTTGCATCCCGTACCGCTTGCATTACCAAGTTAACTAAAACGGATCAAAAATGGTATTGGGGCCCAGAACAAAACGCAGCCCGAGACTATATCATTGAACATTTAATTTCAAAGCCGCTCTTAAACGTTTTTGACCCAGAACTTAAAACTGAACTACATACCGACGCTAGTGCTGTCGGATATGGTGCTATATTAATTCAAAAAAAAGACTTCCAAACTAGAGTTATAGCCTACTACAGTAAACGTATGTCTCCCGCCGAATCACGATATTGCTCATATGATCTAGAGACATTGGCTATATTTAATGCTCTTAAACACTTTCGCGTTTATCTTCTAGGTGTCAACTTTACTATCTTGACTGATTGTAACTCATTTAAAGCCACCATGAATAAAAAAGATTTATCGCCTCGGGTGGCCAGATGGTGGACCTACATGCAAGATTTCCAATTTGATATTCTGTACAAAAAGGGTAAATTCGTGGGACATGTAGATTACTTAAGCCGTAATCCTGCAAACCTTTCTGATTCCATTGAATCAGTTAATGTCATAAATGATGCAAATGATCCACCATCTTGCTCAAAATAACGATGTTGAGACTCAAAATCTGTTAGAAAAAGTTAGACACGGTGATATAGATGCAAATCAATATGTTGTAAGAGGCGAATTACTACTTTATAAAGAAGATCCTGATGCAATTCCCAAATTTTACATTCCAAAAGGCTACAGGCTTAGTGTACTTCGCTTATTCCACGATGAAAATTGTCACGTCGGCTTTGACAAAACTTTAAATAAAATACGTGAGAATTTCTGGTTTCCTGGAATTACAGCTTTTACAAAGAAATATATTGCTCATTGTTTAGTATGCGTAGAAGGCAAAAGCCATTCAGGGCCTAAACAGGGTTTATTACATCCCATACAAAAATCAGAACCGTTTCATACTCTACACTTAGACTGTACTGGCCCATTTAGGCAATCTGAGTCAGGTTACAAATATTTATTACTGATTGTTGACGAATTCACTAAATACACCATTCTAAAACCCTTAAAAACGCTTAATGGTCAGGAACTAGTCGATATTTTGAGAGAAACTTTAACATCTTTCGGCGCTCCGACTCTGGTAATAACGGATAGAGGTACAAACTTTAGTTCAGGTCAAGTACAATCTTTGCTCAGAGAATTGCAGATACAACATCACATGATTTCGACAGGGACTCCAAGAAGTAATGGTCAAGTAGAGCGATATGTGGGCACCGTAACTAATATGTTAACTACTTCAATCGACAGTTTATCAGACTGGCCGAACGTTTTGTGGAAGGTACAATTATCACTTAATACTACCATTCAAAAATCTACAGGTTTTTCACCGATACGATTATTAATAGGACGTGAAGGAAACATACCCTCTGTACAGGCTCGACTGGCTGATATTCAGGTTGATGACAATGCTCAAATTATTGATCCTCAAGTCGATAAAGAAATAGCTCAGCAACGTTTAATTATTGCTGCTGAAAAATATAAGGAAAGGTTTGACACTACTAGAAGGGCCAATAAAATATATAATGTGGGAGATACTGTCTACGTAAATCAAAACCATAGGCGTCACGACAAACTAAGCCCAAAGTTTAAAGGTCCTTACACTATTTTAGAAATTTTAGAAAACGATAGAATCTCTCTTGAAGGACAAAATAATTTGAGAAATGTCATAGTGGCCAAACAAAAATTAAGACACTGGCCGGGTGAATGGGTAGAACAAAATGCTTCATTTGAAAATTCCTTGTAATTTCTTTTGACCGTGATAGATTAATAATTATAGATTGTATTAATTCATAATTAGAATAACAATTACTTTTATTCATGTATCATCAATCGTATGTATAAATTTAACCATATTATTTTTAAGCTGAAAAACAAAGACTGTTTAAAAAAAAAAAAATAATTCCACGAGAGTTAGGTTGTGGGAGAGGGCGAAAGCCTTTTTAAAAAGCTAATTTACAAGACAAATGATGTGTTGATGCTCGGAAGAGCTGATTAAGACTGCTTTATTTAATACAATACAATGCTTATATACTAGCGTTAATGGTTTTGTTTACAACTAAATGTTATCTTATTAATGCTTGTGGCATTGTACTTAATGTGATAAGGATGTGGTAATTGCCTCCGCTTCCGTGTACGTGTTATCTTTAGTAACTGCGTAGTGTGGTGTTGGTGGTTTACGCCAACATAACTCCTCCCCCCTTAAGAGAAAAGCGTGCCGAAGAGAGTGGCTGGTGTTGAATGTTTTCATCATCAGTTATGGGTACTGAGGTCGTCTTTTGTTTAGGCAGCCACCAGAATTTGTATGTCATAGTTGCTGTTGCTGCTGTGAATAGTATGACGTATAGTAGGATTGATGACCAACTAGGTGATGTTGATACCCATGGTGTTATTTCTGGACGTGGTATCTCTTTAGTTTTCTGTATTAGATCATTTAATTCGTCTAATTTTATAGTATCTAATTTTAGGGAAAAATTAGATGATGTTGGTATTTGATAAGCTCTGGGTAAAGGTATTGTTTCCCTTATGTTTATATATTTCTTGTGTGTTTGTAATGTTCTTTTTGCTATTTCAACAGAGCATTCGTAATCGATTGTTATCAAATATACGCCATTAATTCTCTGATATTGTACTTCTTTTCCGCATGTTGTTTTTGCTACTTCCTCTTGTTTTGTTATAGCTATCCAGCTATTGTCTTGAATTTGTTGTATTATGTTGTCTTCATAGATTATTGAGGCATAGGTGCAGTTATGTGGTTCTTGATGCTGTATTAGTTGCGCGATGCAGTCACTTGCTTGTTGTAATTTCTGCCATTCCAGGTGTTTGCAGATGACTTCGTCTTCTGTGATCTTCAGACATGCTTCGTGAGGGTACGCGAACTCGTTATTTCCCAAGATAAGGTAAGGGTTTTGTGGGATTAGGGTGGTGTTATTTTTATTTGGGATAGAATATAAGTGTAGTAAATTATAGGTTTGTTCTGTTACAAGTGGTATTTCTAATATGAAATTCAATGTTTCATTTGTACCATAAGCTTTTACTGTAATTGCTTTTTCTAGTAAATGAATATTTTTTAAATTAGGTGAATATGGTAATCGAAAGTTATATTGATTTTGTATGAAGTTTAATTCTTCTATGAGGTAGATAGGGTCTATGATACTTGGATGCATTATATTAAGGTGAGAAAATGTTATTGCATTTTCCAATGTAGATAATTTATCATAGAGCATTTGAAGTGATCTTTCTATTTCATTATAGATGTTTTGTAATTGATTATTTGATTCTATTGAGTTTAATTTTTCTGACATGTTTTTTATAGTAGAAGCTATTAGGTCTTGGTTTGATTTTATTTGTCGTATTTTAGTTTCATATTCTTGCATGAATTCCTTTACTAGTCCTAATGTATTTTGCTGATTGTTGGCGTTATTATTAATCACCGTTTTAATTGATTTTATTTCATTCTCAAATTTTGTTGCATCTTCTTGGTCTAAATTACCCGTTATAGATTTTATTACTGATCCTAGTCCATCGATTAATCCTCTTTTTTGTCTAAAATTATTTTTAAATCCTATGGTTCTTAATCCTAGGTATTCTAGTTTACTCTCTAGTGTATCTATGAGATATTCTATCTGTTTATGTGTTAGTGAGTTTTTAATGGTTTTCTTAATTTTTAATGTGAAGTAATTGCTGCATATATCTATATATAGTTCGCGTAGTTGTGTGGTGTTATATACTATAATGAGGTGATATGTATTTGATTGGTATTGGGCTTTTGCTTCGTTTAAAACCAGTATTCCGTTATGGTTATCTATTGGCTCAATGATCGCCGTGGTCGCGACGAGTCGGACGATGATGGTGATGCAGGTGATGATGGCCCTGAAACATTTTCGGGACGCCTTAATAAACGGAAGTGGACTCTTATAGTTTTTGCGTTTATGTGTTTGCCTACTATTTCTGCTATTTGTTCCGGATGTATACGGACTATTGTATAAGGTCCTAGATATCTGGGTTCTAGTTTATTAGATCGTGCTGTTTTTGCAATTTGCTTATATACCTTATCGCCTACTTTGAAATTTGGATTTTCCGTGTTTTTGTTATTTCGGTTTATTACTATTTGTTTATCAGTAGCCATTTTCGAGTTTACTAACTTGTGTACGTTTTCCATTATTTGTTTATGTTTTATGACGTATTCTTGATAGAATTCTGTTGGGAAATGTAACTCTAAAGGATTCCTACTGTTTGTATGTCCATATAATAATTCGAATGGTGTAAATCCTGTTGCTGAATGGATTGTGTTATTATACGCTATTATTGCGTATTTCATGAGGTTAATTGATTCATCTTTATCTGTTATTCTTTGAATTCTTATTAGTTCTGCTAATGTTGAGTGTAATCTTTCTATTGGTGAGTTTGAGTTAGGGTTATATGGTGTGGTGAAATGAATGTTTATTTTGTGCATTGCACATATCTCTGTTATTACCTCGTTGTCAAATTTGGTGTCGGAGTCCGTTGTAATTTTAACTGGTATACCTATTGTTGAGAATAGGCTTAACAATGCTTCAGCTATGTGTATGCTCGTAGAAGCCACGAGTGGTATTGCTTGTGCATATTTTGTGAAGTTATCTATAATAGTTAAAAATGTTGTACCTCCACTGCTATATAAATCCATGAACATATGTTCCATAGGTTTATGTGGTGTATCTGTTAGTGATAGTGGTAATTTTAATGGGTTACGTTCGTATTTACTTTTTAGACAGTTTTCACATTTATTTATATATTTTTGAATTGATAGTAGCATATTTGGCCAATGGTAATTTTTGTGTAAATGTTTATAGGTTTCTTGTATACCTCTGTGTATGGTTTTTCCTTCGTGATGTTTTTTTATTAATTCTGTTTGTTCATTTACGTTTTCTACTAGTGTTACTCTGTTCATGCACCTAATTAGTTTTGGTCCACGATTATTAAATGTTGTTTTATATATTTCGCAAAATAATGTGTAGTATTCTTCATGGTGGAAATAACAATGAAAAATTCTATCTGGAATTGTATGTTCTAATAAAAATAGTTTTATTTGTTCTTTCGTATTGTTTATAGGTATGAAAACGTCTTTTATTGTAATTTTTCCTTTAGATCTATCTTCAACTGTGTATTGGTTTCCCGGTGATTTTCTGATGTGAAATTGTTTTAATTGTCTATCGATTGCATCTTGTATTTCTGGAATTTTATTTGTTTCTTGCTCATTATCTTGGCTTACTGGACTTTCTGTGATAATGTTGTCGGTTTCAATAGGTGTTATTGGCATATCTAACAAGGTACGTATGTCAATATTATCTAAGTCAATTTCTTCAGTGGAAGTGCTAGGTTGTTGTTCACTTACTTCGTTGTTATACACTATTTTAACGCGTGATAGTGCGTCGGCGTTAGTGTTTAATTTTCCTTTCTTATACTGTACGTCAAATTCGTATTCTGCTAGTTTTAATCGCCAGCGTGTTAATTTAGAATTTGGGTCTTTAAGAGACATTATCCATGTTAATGGTCTATGATCGGTATATATAGTGAATTTCTTTCCATACAGGTAGGGTCTAAAGTATTTTATAGCCCATACTATGCCTAACAATTCTTTTTCTATTGTGGAATATCTTTGTTCTGTTTCTGATAGTGTACGTGATGCGTACGCTATTGGTTTATCTGATCCTATTTTTCCTTGTGATAATACTGCGCCCAACGCAACGTCTGATGCATCGGTTGTCAAGATGAATGGTAACTCGAAGTCTGGGTATTGTAGGATCGGTGCATTTATTAGTATTTCTTTACATTTTTCAAATGAGTCTGTATATTCTTTTGTTAATTCTACTTTATTGCCCTTTTTTAGGCATATAGTTAGTGGTTTGGTTAGTTTTGCAAAATCTTGAATGAACTTCCTGTAGTAACCTACGAGACCTAGAAATGATTTTATTTCCTTTTGTGTTTTAGGTATAGGGAATTTTTTTATTGCTGCTATTTTATCCTCGTTAGGTTTTAAACCTTTTTCTGTTAATGTATGTCCTAAGAATTTCACTTGTTTTTGAAGGAATTCTGATTTGTCTAGTTGTATTTTTAAGTTGTGTATACGGAATCTATTGAAAACTTGTCTGCACTTGTAAAGGTGTTCTTCTAAGGATGTAAAGGTGTTCTTCTAAGGATGTAGAGTATATGATTACGTCATCCAGATATGTTAAAACGTTATCTATCCCTCGAAGCACTGAGTCCATCAATCTCTGAAATGTGCTGGGTGCGTTTTTTAATCCGAAGGGCATACGAAGGAATTCGTAATGACCTCTGTCTATTGTGAACGCTGTTTTCTCAATGTCGTTCGAATGCATCTCTACTTGGTGGTATCCTGAGGCTAAATCTATTGTCGTAAAATATTGTGCGCGACCTAATTTGTCTAATATATCGTCGATGTTTGGTAGTGGGTATTTGTCCTCAACTGTTTTGTCGTTTAATTTTCTGTAGTCTATTACGAGGCGCCATTTCTGTTGATTTGAGGCGTCTGCTTTTTTTGGAACTATGTGTACTGGGCATGACCATGGTGAACTGCTTTCTCTGATGATTTTTTGTTCTAAGAGTTTGTCTACTTGTTTCTTTATTTCCTGCTTTTGTTTGGGGGCCTGTCTGTAATTTCTTACAAATATAGGTTTATCGTCAGTGAGACGTAAATTGTGTTTAATTTCATGAGTAAATGTTAGTGGAATCTGTTCGCAATGAAATATATCTTTATAGTTGTAGCATAATTTTTCAATTTCTCTTTTTTCTTCTGAGTTCATATGGTTTGTTCTTAACCTTTTTAAGTTTTCTTTTAGTATATTGTTTGTATTTCTATCTATTGTCATGGTATTTATGAATGTTAATTGATCGTTATTTGTTTTATTAATTTTTTTTAATTCTAATTTTGTGCTATTTTTTAATTTTATTTCTTTATTTGATTTGTTAATTACTGATGTTAACATGTTTCCGTTTTTTACTGATATAAGAGCTGCTGGGAATATAAGACCGTTTTGATGTTTTGTTTCTATTGATAAATATTGTCCTTCGTCATAGTTACACAGTAAGTTGACTATCTGTTCTGATTTAGGTTCTATTGTACTATATGATTTTATATCGTCTCTAATTGGTATTTGTGTGTTTTCCGTATTTAACATCATATTTTTTATGTCTATTTGGCAGTTTAATGGAACTAAAAGATCTAGTCCTAGTAAGCCTCCAAAATCTGAATCGAAGTCAAATAATAAAAATTTGTGAGTTATTTCTTGTTTGAATAGTCTATGTGGTAACGTGATGAAAACTACTTTGTTGTGTTTAGTAACGGCATGAGCTGTTTTTATGAAATTAATTTCGTTTTTAATGTCACATTTTACATCTTTGTTTTTTATTATTTTTGGATGTATTAGTGATTGTGATGCTCCTGTGTCTAGTAAAAATCTGCCTCCCAGTTCATTGATATAGATATAAGGAAGGCGACTATAGTTTTGCACGTTATTAATGTATACTAAGTCATTAGATTTTCTAGTGTGTCTATTATAAAATTTTCATCTTCGCTGTTTTCAGTTTTGTCCTCATGATCTTCGTTATCATCGGCAACTGAATCATTTTCTTCATCCAACTGTGATTGAAAGTGGATTGTTTTATTTTGTTGGTTGAAAGCCGGTTTTTTGTTGAACTGGTCTTTTCTATTTTGATGTAAGAATTTATTTTGCGTTATAGAACTAGAAGAGTTCTTTGGAATAAAGGGTTTATTATTATTTTGTTGAGCCCTCCTACTCCTAAGTTTAGCTTCTTCTTGCTTTGCAATGGTTAACGCTTGTTCTAAGTTTTCTACGCTTTGTAGTTTTATGAAAATGGCCGTAATGGGATTAATTTTGTCTAAAAATACGCTTAATGCCATTTGTTGGTAATGTATCCGTTTTCTTGGATCTGCTAATATTAGTGTGCTTTCTAAAGCTCTAATTTTATCCGCAAAAGTGTCTAGGTTGCTTTCTCTATTTAAGAGCATTAGTTCCTGCACTAATTGGATTTCATTTCTGAATTCACCAAATCTCCTAGTTAAGATTGATTTTATTTCGGACCAGGTTTTTGCGCCTGTGCCCTCGGAGAGCGCCTCAACTGCTCTTCCTGTTAACTTGTTTCTTATGAGACAAGCTACGCTGGGATCATCCCCATTTGTTATTAAATTTAGTGCATTTTCTACACCTTCAATATAAAACGCCAAGGTTCTTTTGTTTCCATCGTATGATGGTAATAGAATAGATAAGGTACTATAGTCGATTGCTATCGGCTTGTCCTCCATTATGCTTGTGTCTACTTTCTTTTCGCTAGCCATGTTAATCTATTGATCAGAAAAATAATACCACAAATAACACAAAATAGGTTCACGATTTTAGTGAGAAAAAGGTAGGAATCTCGGGAGTTAACAGAGTTTTATGCTTACCCCACGAGCATAGTAGATGTTTGAGTCTGCTTTGTCTTGCTGCCGCTTCCCACTGTAGGTTCTTGCCCGCGTCACGAATACGAAGTCACAGAGTTTGATGTAACCTGCACCGCTTGATGAAAGCGTGGTTTGCCGACTGCGCCAGTTAGGTTGTGGGAGAGGGCGAAAGCCTTTTTAAAAAGCTAATTTACAAGACAAATGATGTGTTGATGCTCGGAAGAGCTGATTAAGACTGCTTTATTTAATACAATACAATGCTTATATACTAGCGTTAATGGTTTTGTTTACAACTAAATGTTATCTTATTAATGCTTGTGGCATTGTACTTAATGTGATAAGGATGTGGTAATTGCCTCCGCTTCCGTGTACGTGTTATCTTTAGTAACTGCGTAGTGTGGTGTTGGTGGTTTACGCCAACATAACTCGAGTTCGCAACAATTTTGCTTAGAATTATATGACAATAATTATAAATATAACTTTGGTCAATGTTTATCCTGAAGTTTCGTAGTATATTGTTTTAAAACATATATTACTAGGTTGATTTATTAAACTATAATGTTGTCATAGTATTAATAAAAACGTGTAATGTAAATTAATATACACATGTATTGTTATTTGGAAATATTTTTATTGTTATAAACAAACTGATTGGAAGCTTTCTTTTATTATTACCACGAAAGATTATTTACGATTAATAACTGCTGGTCGGTCACTGCCCTGATACTATTCTGAAATTCATGTGCAGCAGGTGATAGGAATAGTATGTCAAGGCCAGAGACTATAGAGAAACTTAGTTGACTGCTGGTCGGTCCTGCCCTGATATTAGTCTGAAATTCATTCGCAGCAGGTGATAGGGCTAATATGTCAAGGCCAGAGACTAATGAAAAACATAAAATATACTGCTGGACGGTCCTGCCCTGATATTAGTCTGAAATTCATTCTCAGCAGGTGATAGGGCTAATATGTCAAGGCCAGAGACTATTAAACTATAGTAGGTACTTCGAGAACGAAGTACAGGTCAGTCTGGCCGTGATAGATTATTCAACATTAAACATGTGTGTCACACTAATTTACACATATTCTCTAGATTATTTATAGATAAGCATCTTTCAATTGATTGTAATTATGTGATTTATTAACTTTGAAAACCATTTCTCACGAGAACCTTATAAACTAGGTACTAAACTTAATACTTAAGCCTACTAAATACTTTAAGCAATGTACATTCAGGTAACATTATCAATTTTACTGATGTCTAAAGCTGTTTGTCATTTAAATAACCTTGTTTATTTATTTCAATTCATTTATTATACAATTGTAAGCTTAAAGTAATATTTTTAAAGTTTACTTGTTCCTAGTTACTCTATTTATACTTAATCTAATGATAATTCAATAAAAATAGTACAAAAGAAAGATGTAACAACATTCGTTAGAAAATCATCCGATGTGACGTCACTTGCTTATAAAAGCGGACGCTCCGCATTGTAGCGGCACTTCTCTGCTGGCAGTCGGACCGAACGGAGCTCCAAGTTAAGTACTTTTGTCATCTACCATATTTAAAATAGTAAATGGATTTCCTTTGTACTTACTATGCCCATGTTTAAATTATGTACCATGTACTAAACTATGTAAAGGGCACTTTATAACCCTGGCTTATTAATGAATTATTTTAATAAATACCATAATCACATTAAGCGTTTTGTTATCCTTTTAATAGCCCATATTCCATTTAAATTAATACGTGCATGCTGATGTATGCGGGCCAATGGAGACCAAATCTATTGGATTGTCAAGATACTTCCTTCTTTTCGTAGATGACTATAGTCGTATGTCATTTGTTTACTTTATGAAAAACAAAAATGAAGTGTTTAAATACTTCAGAGAATTCAAGGCTTTGGTAGAAAAACAGAAAAATGCCAATATTAAAGTCTTACGAACAGATAACGGTGGTGAGTTTTGTTCTAAAGTGATGGAAGATTTTTTGAAATCATCTGGCATTGTACACCAAAAAACAATCCCTATATTCTAGAACAAAATGGTATGTCAGAGCGAAACAACAGAACAATAGTTGAGAAAGCGAGATGCTTGTTGTTTCATGCTAAGTTAGATAAAAAGTTTTGGGCAGAAGCTGTATCGACAGCAGTGTACTTGAAAAACCGATCTATAGCATCAGGCCTCAAAGACAAAACGTCATATGAAATGTGGCATGAAAAAAAAAACCTATTTTGAGCTACATACGAATCTTCGGTAGTCGAATAATGGTGCACGTTCCCAAGGAGAAGAGGACCAAATGGGATAAGAAAGCTCGGCAGCATATTGTTATTGGTTACTCAGAACATGTAAAGGGCTACAGAGTATATGATCCTGTCAAGAAGGAGGAGTGTCCACAACCACTGAAGCAACGTGGTGTGTAGAAGAAGGATTTCCTGTAGGAGATGATCGTTCAGTGGGGGAAGACAGTCAAGAACGATCAAAATTAGATACTCAAGAAAGCTCTGACAGTGAATCATCACAGATAACATTCTATGAGGCCACATACCATATAGCCCTAGACTCCGCATACGAGGGGAACGTCATTCGCTCAAAATATGTACTACCGGCGCATACTTTAGTGCCACGCCCCAAACACTCGATTCAGTCTTGTTTTGCAGCGCTGCATAACAAAAATCTTTTAAAAATATAAATATGCCTTATTGCGCCGTAAAATTGTGTGGAAAGTGTAGCAGAACCTCCAGCTTACAAAAAGGTAATATATCATTTCATCGGTAAGTCCAATTTTATGAGATAAAACGATAAATGTTTTGCTGACGTAATAATTCCATTACGAAATAAGAAAAATGCACGCGTTGATGTCTTTTAGAAAGTCTCTTTCCTTCTACTATAAATGCGTATAGCGCTATCTCTCTCTGTCTTGGTAGCTGCACAATTAGTGTCGGCCCAAGTAAGAACCCATCAACTTATCGATAAATTATTTACGATGAAAGGGATCTTTAAAAATAAAACGTAATAAATTTATACGTAATCAATAATTTTCGAACTTAGTTATAACATAGACATTCTAGAGTAATAACGTTGTTTATATACATGTACGTTATTTTAAAACCTGACCGACGTTTATTCAGTTTCGGGGAAAAAATTCAAACTTGTTGATGCATTAAGGTACATTCAGTTATGAGGTGTTTACACAAAATGCAAAGTTGACTATAGCAATTTCTAGCAAACCACCAACTCGAGTTTTCGTAACGGAACTTACGGGTTTGAAATCACGGAAATGGAGAAATCTTTATCGGGTTTTGTGTAATACTAAAAATATAGTTATAATAGGTTGTTGATGCCATTGTATAATCAGTTTTTATATGTTTGTGTATCATTTTTAACAGATAATGATAATAACTTTTTTTATTTTAATTCCTTTTTTTAAACTTATTAGTTCAAAATAAGTTTGTAAGACATTTTTATTTTGTTGTGAAAGGTTTCCGAAATGCCCAAATGTTAAAATCAAATGGATAGAGCTGCTACCTTACCATATAGACCATCGTCACATACGGTACCAGCCTTAAAATATCTCTCTTAATTTTTATTTTATATCTTAATTTTTTACATTAACTTTTTATTGCAGGATTGTACTCAAAAATATCTAGAAATACCGACGACTTCAGATATGGAGATCTCCGATACACATAATTCTCAAAAACTGCGTCAACTGAGTCAACCATGTACAAATATTGATTTGTTAGAGAAATCTTCTCCATTTAACAGTCCAAGAAAAAAGCGTCTTCGTCGTACTATCATCGATTTGTCTCTTAAACTAAAGAGCAAAAATATAAAAATTAAACGCCTACAAGATTCAAACCGTGTATTAAAAAGAAAAGTTAATTCATTAAAACAGCTTTTAAAAGAATTAGAAAAAAATAACTTAATAAATGATGAAAATGCATCTATTCTTAGTTGTATCGGCGTACAAAGTCAGGAAATAGTAAAACGTCAAGTAAAAAATGTTTCATCTGGCAAAATAAGTAGAACTAAATACTCTCCTGAATTAAGGAAATTTGCGCTTACATTACATTTTTACTCGACGAAAGCTTATCAGTACGTAAGAAAAACGTTTCATACTTGTTTACCATCAGTAAAAACTTTGTGGAAATGGTACAAAACCATTAACGGTCGTGCAGGATTTACAAAAGAAGCATTTGATGCTATTAAAATGAAATCAGAACATTCGCAAATTAAGTTTTATGGCGCGCTTATTTTTGATGAGATGAAAATTAAAAACAAAATTGAATACGTTCCTAGCACTCGGAAATCTTACGGATATATTGATTTTGGTGGTGATCTACAAACTGATAGCAATGAGGAATGTACTGATGCATTAGTATTTTTAGTTGTGCCGTTCAATGCAATGTTTAAGGTGCCCATAGGTTATTTTTTAGTAAATAAAGTAACAGCAGATCAGAAAGCAGCTTTAGTCAGACAAGCTATCATAATGTGTAAAGAAGTTAATTTCACTGTGAATGCTGTTACATTTGATGGGTGTCCGGCCAATATATCTATGGCGAAAAAACTCGGCTGTAAATTAGATCATCACAATCTAAAAACAACTTTTAGAGTAGATGATGCAGATGTAGCAGTTTTTTTAGACCCTGTGCATATGATCAAATTACTTAGAAATAGTTTTGAAGTATATGAAGAATTCATTGACAGTGACAATAATATAATAAAATGGTCATACATAAAACAGCTACATGAACTGCAGGAAAAAGAAACATTCCTCATGGCCAATAAGATAAGACATCAACATTTAAATTTCAAAAATAACATAATGAAAGTTAAACTAGCAACACAAGTATTTAGCCGAAGTGTTGCTACTGCTTTGTTATTCTGTAGTTCCGAACTCAAACTTCCAAACTTTAAAGATGTACAACCCACTGCGAACATGTTACTGATAATTAATGACTTATTTGACATCCTGGACTCGAAAACACATGGGAACGGTCTAAAGGGGGCAATGAATATAGAAAAATACTCAAGAATTGTCGAGAAAATGGACGAAGCTAAAACCTTTATTTTGTCACTTAGGGTACGTTTGTCGTCGGACAAAATTGTAAAACTTATTGAGTCTCCAAGATATACAGGCTTTCTGGGGTTGTGCATATGCATTGAAAGTGTAAAATTTCTCTTTGAACATTTAATATCCAATAAGTTTTGCCCAATTACTTACCTCCCACTTCATAAAATCAGTCAGGACCACATCGAGTTATTATTTTGCAACATTAGATCCAGTGGAGGCGCTAATGACAATCCAACACCACGGCAATTCGAAAGTATTTATAAGAAAATTTTAATACACACAGAATTGAATAACACTGGAACAGGCAACTGTGTCCCGTTAGAACATATTTCAATTTTAAATTGCTCCTCTGCCATTCAAAGGTTAAATACTACCACCGAGCGATCCGAACAATCTAAAGTAATAATAGAAACAGAAGATGAAAATTTTATTCAATCAATACAGCATATTAGTTTATCTTTATTTGCAGAAAACATTATTGAATACATTGCTGGATTCGTAGTTCACAGTTTGATTAAAAGAATAAAATGCAACAAATGTATTCAAGCGTTAATATCTAATAAAGAAAAAAAGAATTCTCTCATTTATGCAAGAGATAAAGGTGGCCTTATATATCCTTCTGATATGGTTATTATAATATGCCAACGATGTGAGGTTGTCATTAGAAGCAATGCCAATTACAAAGTGCACAAATCCGAAGCCAGAGTTATGTATTTTGTAACAAAAACATTGCACACCTTCATTTCTGAAAATTTATTTCCTGATATATGGAGACACCAATTTGATTATGAATATTCTAATCATGTAATAGATTTCGCAAAAAGTGTTATGGAAAAATATATAAACACGCGTCTTGCATACCTAACCAGAAGTAATAACCTAAAAAAAAATTTAAGTCGTGTTTATAAAAAGTTAACACACTTCAGGGGTCAATGATCAATTAATTCCAAAATATTTTTTTATGTGTGATTTGCTATTTTTTTTTCATATAATAACTTATTGTGAGCTGTGTTGAACGTTAAATTAAATAACTCCAATTAACCAAAATAATATTAAATTAACTTTACGGCTTTGCAATGCAGTAATGAATATTCCTCAGAACGTGAATACAGCTAGTTTACGTACTATTATTTTTTACAAGCTTGCACTGTTCGCATGTAACTATGTAAGTATGTAAGTTGTCCGTCAAAATTTGCAAACTATTTTTCGACCATTTGTTGGTATCCGATTAAGCTGAAATTTTGCATATATATATTATACATTTGGAAAATATTTATATTTATTTATATACGTCCCTAGAATCTACCTATCATAAAATTTTATGTATATTGGGAAAGTCGTCCAACATACATTGTTCAGGGTGATGTAGGTACAGAGAATGTGGGCGAAGGGATATAAACGTTATACCCTATGTATGAAAAATGTCACTAAAATTTATTCGAACAGTTTATGTAGTAATGCCAGCGAAGGCTCGAGACTGCACGGCTATGTACCTGTGTATATAAGATAATAGTACTCGTTCTCGTGAAGGGTTTAAACAGTTATGGCAATAAAATCTTATCTTATCTAACCTTATCACTCTCTCAGAGAGATTAAATATTAATCTAATGAAAGTTGTATCACATTATATTTTCTAGAACATGCATAAATACTTTGAAATGTTTCTAAAAACGATGTTATTTACAATATAAACAGGTGAAATAAAAACAAATAAGCCATACCTTATCTACAATGAAAAGATATAATATAGCGTAAATTATTAGCACACTTTTTAAAAAAAACTAGTAGACAAATACAGAAGACATACAGCTTGTTTGAATTGCTACAAATCTATAATCTTGGGTAGATCACAGTAAATGTAAGTTTCATTACCGGTACATTATTGAAATTTGATAATATTCTTACTTCTTTGAAATTTTTTTGTGCCTCTAAAATAATAAAGAAATGTTGGTATTGATTATATTAAACATATATTATATGGAAAGTGCTGTTTTATTATCTAACCCAATAAGATAATCTTTATTGTCACAATAGAACATCAAGTACAGTAACGGTTTATCGATATCAATATCGAGTAACACCCCATCACTAATTGGAATGCACGTGCCAAGTGCATGTCACCTGTCACTAGTTCGACCTTGAAATAGCCAATCACAGCCCGAGTTACACCTCCGCTCCCCCCTGTCTTTTGCCGATTGCATGTTTTAGTAAAACTCGCTGAATGCGGCGTCTAGGGCTATATGGTCTGTGTATGAGGCTAATGAGTCTGATGAGACCTGATTCCTGAATCTCCATCAACGAGCAGTAGTAGCACAATTGAGTCACCAGAACCAGACTATCAAGTTTTTGACAGACCAGAAGGAAGAGACGGATGCCCGAAAGGTACAATCAGGCGAGCTTGTTGGCTACTGCAGATGCTGAACTGACAATGAAGGAAGCTTTAAGCAGTCTTGAAAGTGTGCAGTGGCAGAATGAAATGGATGAGGAGATGAAATCGTTCCGAAAGAATGAAGTGTTTGAGCTTGTCGATGCTCCAAAAGGTGCTACAATTGTACAGTGTCGGTGGGTGCTAAAGAAAAAAAATCAAAAGTGATGGTGAAGTGCATTATCGTGCACGAATAGTTGCTAAAGGTTTTACCCAAAATTACGGACTGGACTATGGTGAGACCTTTTCGCCAGTCGTGCGGCACTCTACTTTAAGATTATTGTTTGCGTTAAGTGCAAAACTAGGACTAGACATTACTCAGTCAGATGTTAAAACTGCTTATCTAAACGGTCATTTGAAAGAGGAGATCTATATGTATGCTCCTGAAGGTTTTGTATCCCAAATGGAAAAGTTCTCAAACTCAAAAAGGCAGTATATGGATTAAGACAATCCGCCTTAGTTTGGTATGAGAGAGTTAAAGATGTATTATGTAAAAAATATTTTAAAAACTGTACACAAGAGCCTTGTCTATTCACAAAGATGTATAAAGATGTACAAATTTTTATAGCATTGTATGTCGATGATTTTTTAATTAATTATTAATTAATTAATTTTTTAAAATAATTAATAATTTTAATTTTTTCTAATAGTAAGAATGAGAGTGAGAAGTTAAAATGTATTCTAAATTCTGAATTTGAAATCAAAGACTTAGGTGAGGTTAGGCTAATGCCTAACCTCACCTAAGTCTATTAGGTCTTTAGGTATGAATATTAAAGTTCGCAAAGATTATAGTAACTATGAGATAACTGTAGATCAACAACAGTACATTAAAGAATTATTGCTAAAATTTAATATGACTCACTGTAGAACAGCTGACACACCTATAGAGAATAAATTTAATGTAACAAACGCGGATAAATGTACAGCGGGAATTAGCTATCAAAAACTCATAGGCTGTTTAATGTACCTAGCGGTCATGACAAGGCCTGACATTACCTACTCGGTTAGTTACTTAAGCCAATTTAATACTTGCTACAGTGTTGAACATTGGAACTATGCTAAAAGGGTTCTTGAATATTTAAAGAAAACTAAAATGTATTGTTTAAAGTTTAGTAGTCAAGGTGAAAGCTTACAGGGTTTTGTTGATGCTGACTGGGCAAGCGATAGCTTGGACAGAAAATCTTACACTGGATTTTGCTTTGTCATGTCAGGTACAGCTATTTCATGGCAAAGCAGAAAGCAGAGAGTTACAGCTCTATCAAGCACCGAGGCTGAGTATGTTGCGCTCTCTGAAGCATGTAGGGAAGCAACATATCTAAGAGAACTATTGTATGAATTAACTGGATCTTTGTTAACAATTAGGTTGAATTGTGACAACCAAAGTGCATTAAAAATGGCCACAAACCATCAATGTCACAATAGGTCAAAACATATTGATGTTAAACATCATTTTGCAAGAGAGACTATCAAAAGTGGAAAGGTAGTAGGTCAGTTATTTACCTACAAATGAAATGCCAGCAGATTTGTTGACCAAGGGTCTATGTAAATTTAAACACTACAAGTTTTATGGAAACATTAGGTATTTTAAAATTGTAATGTATGTAACTCAAGTTTACTCTATAATGTGTGTATAATGTATGTTTGGTTTATTTTGATAAGTGGGGGTGTTGCAATTATTGAGTTGTATCAAAATATAACTTTTAGCGACAGCTAATTATATTTTTCTCTCGTGCTCCTGGCCGGTTTATAGACCAGGATAGGTTCTCGTAGTCTCGCCGTCGCAAGCAGGAACACACGTAGCGTAGGGCACTGACTCGAACGTTGGCGTTTTTTTTATTTAGTTGGATGAAGAAAACTCAATTCGAATATGTTATAAAATATATTTTAAGATGTACAGAGAGAGAGTTACAGACTGACCAGTGTTCTACTCCGAGGATAGCAATCGAATGCCGTCTGGAGGCGTGGTTGAGCTTATATAGGTTACATTTTGAACAATAACGTCATTAGTTCCGCTGAATAGAAAATCGGCTTAAGCTATAAAGCAAAACAGAGTCGTAAAAAAACTCGTACAATCTTGAGTTAACTGCTTGTACCTGAGGGTTTGTTCGTCATAATCCTTATTTATTGTAAAATTATCAGAAACTACACGGATGTTATTGCTAGGCAGGTGGTAAAATTCCATGCCAATTTCATGGTGACGCTGCTATACCTATATCTCCTACCATTAAGAGTGAAATTAGTTGAAAATTGATACTAAATTGATTTGAAATTAATTTCACGACGTAAAAAACTGGAAATCCCTCTTTTATCTTAACAAGTTGTATAAGAAGACTTAGTATATTTATTTGAAAAATTATTATAAAAGAAGTATGATTAAAATTATCCTTTGCACTACAAAAGTACTATAATTAAAATTACCCTTCACCATCTTAAACTATTAATAACACTTGTTATTGTCCATTATGTAAGTTTTTGCTTTCCTTTGGTTCACTTGCACTGCTTATACACTACACTTTTTCACTGTGCTATAGTTCAGCTTCAATTGATTTCTTTTGTATTTGTCCCATCTATGGTTTATTCGAAGTGTCCTTTATAGGGTTGCAGGAAAGGATAAGGTAAGGGATTACAAAACCTTTTGTTGTAAGTGTTACTATTATTAATTCAAAATTATATAAAATAAAAAATGTTTACTTATTGATTACATGATTATACAAAAACATAAATGTAGTGTTATTTCTTAGTATAAGTATATGTTATATAATAATAAAAATTACGTATTACGTATTTATTTCAGATGTTACAGTGTCTAGTTGTAATAGCATAAATTTCTGCTATATTTAAATGCTCAAGAAACCTTTAGGTAACCACATAGACCTGATAATATTTCCAATAAGTGTTACCTAATACACTTTCGCTGACATAATTACGTATGTATAAATAAGTACATGCATTAACCGAAAATTTAATAAAAGTATAATTAATTATATTTACAAATGTGCATAATACATTTAAAGATGCCTTATACTTGGGTATCGTGTAATGTATTAGTACAAATATACGTTCAGGCAGTGTTGCCAACCCGAATTTTAGAAAATTAGTAGATTAAGTGCCAAATGTTGGTAGAAGTTGGTAGAATGTAAAATGCAAAATTGGTAGATCTACCACCTCAATTTAGAAGACTTTTTAAGATTAAAAATGCATGAACTGTTCTTAAAATGTTTATTTTTGGAAGTTATACATATTTTTATTGAAATATATTAAATGTTCTGCGCATTTGAAACTGGTCTCCTTTTTTAATGGATGAAACATGCTTCCAGAATTCTTCGGGTGTAGGATCCACATTTTTTTCTGTGAAATTAAATGTCATGTTTCTTAATAATCTCCACTCTCGGTCCAATTCGGTCATGTTTTCTGGGCATAGTCCTAAAAATAAAAATGTAATGTAAAAAAAAAATATTAATTATGTAATTATGTTTTACTTGCCTGGAAACTGAACTCCTAAATGAGCAATAGTTGTGACTGCATGTTTTTCAATGATATGTATAGGATTCATAAATTGAAGACATTTTAATCTTTGCTTTTCGTTAAAACAAAAACGCTGCTTTATTTGTTTTACACTCTCCATATAAAAGAGAATGCATTTTTCTTTAAACTGTACTATTTCCATTTCATTCATCCTAGACACAAAGTCTTGTTTCAATAACAGGGAAATAACATTGCCACCAAGGTATATTTCTTCAATTGGTACTTTCTTGAAGCCAACCTGCAAATTCCTTGTCTTTCTCCCATAATTTCGAATATTTTTGGTCATAGTGCCTTTTTTTAGCTTTTCGTGGCGGAGTTCCTAACCTAGAACTCTGTGCATCGCTTTCGCTGCTGTCAGAATCCATTTTAATATAAATAAATGCACGCACGCAACACAAAACAAACAGCAATCAGCACCGTTAATACGTAGATAATTAGTTTTAACAACAAAACAACTTAATAAAACTGGAGCAAAGATTCATCCCATTGATCACAGAGTACTTCTTCAACAAACCAACCCACCGGGAATGGGCCACAGAACAGTTTATTATTGTCTATGGGCGCGAAATGGCGCGAACCTCGAACTGTTGCTGACGTTTTTTTTTGTGTTTTATAGCCTGGACTCTATGTATGTTTGACGCATCGTCGCATGGCTCACGCAATACATCGCAACTTCGCTCGTCCATATAAAAATAATTCAAAGTGGTATGTCAAACTAATTTAAAAAATAGGTAGATTTTAGATCTAGGGTGGTAGATAGGTAGACTGAAGTGAAAATTGGTAGATCTACCAAAAAGTTGGTAGATATGACATCACTGCGTTCAGGTATAATAAAACACAGAAGCTCTCAAAACTGATACTATACTACTCAAAACAAAATAAGGGCCACGAGGTATTTTGTCTGTACCATGAAAATAATAAAACCAATATTAATTTTTTTGTCTCCATAACGAAAACTAATGATGTTTTTACCGTGTAGACCAATAAATTTATTCCAATAATAATGATTAAAAAGTTTATTTGCTTTTGAAAGAAAAAACACATTTAAGGTTAAAAATAAAAACAATGTAAAGTTACTGAAAACAAAATAAAATACTCCATGCTCATCTTTTAGTAACGGGTATGCCCCCCTCGTTTCGTTACGCACTCCTGAAGCCTGGAGTGCATGCTCTCAATCAAATGCCTGACATTTTCCATTGGAATCTCTTCCCAGGCTCTTTTAACAGCGTTAATGAGTTGCTGTTGGTTGTGGATTTCCTGATCACCGTCTCTAACTCTTCGTTTCAACTGATCCCACATGTGCTCTATTGGATTTAAGTCCGGACTGTTCGCCGGCCACGGCAAGACTTGAATTTGAGACGCTTCCAGTACAAACCGAGTCGCTTGAGCCGTGTGTGCACGAGCATTGTCTTGCATCAAGATGAATCCAGGACCCGCTCGCTGGGCAAATGGGATCACATGTGGTCTGACGACTTCCTCAATATACCGCTGAGCAGTAACAGTACCCTCATTTAAAATAGCGAGCTCAGTTTTGCCGTGTAAGCTTATCCCGCCCCAAATCATTACATTTGGACCACCAAAACGATCGACTTCATGGATGCAGGCTTCTGAAAATCACTCGCCGCGTCTTCTCCATACTCTAATACGCCGATCGTCGTTAAAAAATTTAACTTTGCATTCGTCTGTGAAGAGCACCATGCCCCATTGGTTTATGTCCCAGTCCAAATGTTGACGGGAAAATCTTAAACGATTTGCACGATGATTTCTGGTTAATGGAATACGGACAACTCGCCTTCTTGATGCCTGCTGGTCTTCATGCAATCGATTACGAATAGTTTTGTCACTGACACGAGTACCCGTTGTGAGCCGTAAACGATTTTGCAGCTTGCGGGCCGTCGTTGTGCGATCTCGGCGCGCACTTAATCGAATGTAACGATCCTCTTGAGCTGTTGTAATGCGAACTCTGCCCGAACCAGGTCTTCTTCTAACACTGCCGGTCTCTTGGAAACGATTCCATAGATTTTGAATAGCTCTTCGAGAAAATCCCAATTGCAAACCCACAGATCGCTGCGAATGACCTTCTTCAATCATTGTAACGGCTCTGGTTGCTGTCAGCGAGTCCATATGACGCCTGCGTGCTTGTGGCATATTGCAAAAGATGTTTCTGACTCGAGATATCAATGAACTCTGATAATTTCTAATAAACCAAGAAGCTAAGGAAAGCAAAACGTCAAAGAAAATGCAATCAAAATTTTCAAAAATAATTTTAAATCAAATTTTATTTAAAATTGTTGCCAGCATTAGATGAATACTACAATATTAAAAAGTTTAGGTATCAAAGAGTTTGTATACTCAATATTTTACTACTTTCAATATGTAAATGTTTAATAATTTACACCAAAATGAAAAAATACCTCGTGGCCCTTATTTTGTTTTGAGTAGTATATATTCAACCTTATGAACTCCATATATCTAAGCTGAGCAAAAACTTTAATAGCGTGATTCAGAATTGGAGGTGGCGCCATCTAGTACAAAAGTGACGAACTAAGGAAAATTAAATTTTAATGAAAAAGTTGACAATTACGATTTTAAACTAAACATTTCGCCCTCTCAAAGTGCGTCAGGACTTTAAATATCTAATAACTAAGAATGTAACTAAAATAATGTTATAATAGTATGTATAACTATGAAATGAGATAAACACTATATTAATAGCTTCACAAGTGGACTGTAACATCTTGTTTAACTAAAACATAAAATATTAATATGCTATTAACAAAAATAAAACTTAACAATTAAAGGAATTCAGGTTCGCTTTCAGTAGGCAACAAACATAATTTGTGAACTGGCCTTTTCAATATTGAATTCTTACATTTAAGACTAACCACTCTAGTTAAGCCATCCGAACCGGGATGTACTTGTATGACTTTGCCCATCAACCATATGGTGGGTGGCAATCTTTCAGTCAGAAATAAACTTCATTGAATCTAATTTATTTTTACTTTGTTTTAGGAGATAAATTTATGAAGACATGTAGCAGAGAGCTTCTTGATAACTTTTCATCAGCATTATCACACCTTTCAAAGTGATGAAGTTATTTTTCCATACAAGAATGTAACACTCTTTTTTAACTACAAAACATAATTATTTTGTCTTAACTGTTAGTAAAAATTTAAAAACTTTATTTTAACAAGTTTTTCTTTTCCAACATTTGTGTTTTTGTAATTTGTTTCGCAACTTGCGTCAAAATTATATAAACAAAACAAAAACATTTTATTAATTATTTAATCTTAATCTCTATTGGGTAAATAATTTAAAAATTCTCTCATCAGCCCAGACAATTCTGAGAGAGCAGCCCTAATGCCTGCAAGCTCTGTGTTTCTCACAGTATCCCTCTCTGCACGCAACTCTTCAATACGATACAATCTGCTTCTGACATCAGACGCAGTAGCAGATTGTCGCCTTCTGGAGTGTGTAGATTGTGAGACTGTAAAACAAAACAATAAACCTATTTCAATACTTATTAAATACACTAACAAATTAAATTGTATTATGTGAATTTAAAGAACTTGTTTTAATGATAATATTATTACAACATAGCTTAAAATACAACATTTAAAAGTATCGGGTGGCGCAATAGATCGTGCATATTTAAAAAAAATATAAAAAAATAAATACAACAGGTATAGTTAAAATAAAACTGAGGAATTGTTAAGTAAGAACTGAAGTTTATTTTTTAAAAATAACATCATCTAAATGATCTCTACGACGGCACTCCTCTAACCGCAAACGGAAATTATTGAAAACTTTATTCAGTAATTCTGGTGTGATTGCTGCCATTTCACCACGGATATTCTGCTTGAGCTCGTCGATGTTTCTCGGATTATTGCTGTAGACTTTGTGTTTAAGGTATCCCCACAAAAAAAAGTCAGGAGGCGTTAAGTCCGGACTACGTGGGGGCCATGGGATATCACCTCTCTTTGAAATCACTTTTCCAGGGAACATCTGTTTCACAACCGCCATGGAGTCATTAGATGTGTGACAAGTGGCTCCATCTTGTTGAAACCATGTCCTAGAATTCCTTATTCTTGAATTTTCAAGTTCTGGAGCCAAAAAGCCTTCCAACATAGTAACATAGCGTTGGGTATTAACAGTGACGTTTTGTCCACGCGCATTTTCAAAGAAAAACGGACCCACTATTCCTCTGCCCGAGATTGCTGCCCATACTGTCACCTTAGGACTATGCAGTGGTTTCTGATGTTTAAGTTTAGGATTCTCACTTTGCCAGTAACGACAATTTTGACGGTTTACGAACCCATTCATGTGAAAATGAGCCTCATCAGAGAAAAGGATGTTGCCACAATTGGAAAACCGATTCAGCATTTCATCAGCAAATGCGAGCCTTGCTCCGAAGTCAGATTCTTTCAATTCTTGTGTTAATTGCAGCTTGTATGGATGCAATTTAAGATCCAACTTTAAAATTCGTTGCAAACTTCGTCGCGATAAGTGTAAGACGGACGATCTCTTGCGAGTAGACATTTGTGGTTCTCCTTGTACCGACTGCATAACTCTCTCAATATTGTCTTCGGTCCTAGATGTTCTTGGACGACCTTTTGCTTTGGGTTTAAACGTTGAGCCAGTCTCTTCGAAACGCTTTATCCATATTTTAATTAAATTAGCACTCGGAGCTTGACTGATTCGCCGTAGTTCATATTCAGAACAATATAGTCGCCTAATAACAACGTATGAACGAGAGGTCTGGTAAAACGCGCGCACGCAAAATGCGCGTTGCTTCCCGTCGAAGTGACTCATAGTGACTAAAACTCCATGAGCCCGCCTAACCAACGAGGTAAGGTTCCCCCCGCCCCACAGTGATCAATAATTAGAATTTTGGATGACAAAAATATTTTAACCTGGAATTACAATGATCTAATACTGTTATTGAAAATATCAATATGTAAATAAATAAATCTTTATTAAATTAATGTATTTGAGATTCTTACATACAAAAAAAACTTTTAGTGCGAATATTCTTCCTCGTTTGTATCAAAATTAGGTTGTTCTAATAATTTTATGACTTCTGCAAGAAAAATACCTTTCTGCTTTTGAGGTAAAGGGCACAATATCGATATCTGAGTATCTGTTGACACCAATAAAATTTTGAATAAATCTTCATTAGTCTGCTTGCGTGACATTTCGCGTATAATATTTTACATCTTTATGGCGACATTCCTGTGCGTCTTCCCCTAATTGTCCAATAGGCAACAACAAATGATTCTTCACTTCTAACAACTTCAACTTCTGGATGATACTTCGTCTTTTAACCTCTACGCTTAGTTCTGTCATCTAAATCCATGAAATCCTTTTTCGGGCGTCCTCCACCTACAGACCCTGAAGTTGAAGGCAGTTCAATATGATCTCCCGATGTTTTTATGCATTTACACAACCAATTCTGATATATTTTTTCAAATTTGGAAACATCTCTGCCGATTTTAATCCAATTTCTGGAAGCTGATAAACAAAAGCTATGTATTGAATTTCGTAACTCATTTCGTTGTTATGTTGTCAAATCTGATACTCCAATGACCTCATAAATATAGTTTAACAACATATCTTTAGATTGCTTAGTTGCAGGTTTAATTGGAGGGTGTTTTTTGAGGTAATTAAACAAATCGGAATTTCCAACTGTACCACCGTTTCCTGCAAAAATTAAAAGTTTGTTCAGGCAGGGGTAGTTTGGGGTATTTTTTTTTATTGAATACCATAATACAGACTTCCAATTATCTAACAGTGTAAAAATATCTATGTTCTAATATGTTCCTTGTAAGATACAGGCTTTAAAATATTAAAAAATATGAAATTTTAAGCTAAGTTTTGAATATTTTTTCCTAAATTACTATAACAATTAACAGTTACTAAATGTTATACAAAATGAAGTACATACCTTCATTAATGTGCACCATATTTATTAATACACAATAATGCACTGTTAAGTAACAACAAATAGATAACTGTCTGCGAAAACAGGAAATAAATTGAATAAATCAATACAATTAGCGAGAACACTGCTTTCACTAGCTGATACCTCAGTAATGACTTACCTTCAACCGTTCATATTAAACAGGAATATGAGGTAAGTACCCCCAATCACGTCGCGATGATTTGTTTTAACTATCCTCACAATGTCAAATTTGAATATTATCCACCTAATATCTCATTATTGATCACTGTGCGCCCGCGCGCTTACCACCCCGCCAAAAAAAATGATGCAATATGTACGTTCTATTGCGCCACCCTGTACTTACAACGACTGGAAGACAAAGATTCTTGTGCCTGTTGACTCGCAGGTTCTGACCGTTGTCTAGGCTGGCTCTGGCTGGGCTCCACATACTCTGGAAACACTTCGTCACTTATAAGAGGCTGTGGAAAGCTCGGTGGTTGGCTTTGACTGAAGGTTGATGGCAATGGGTCATTGGTCTAAAAAGAAAATTAAATTTAGTATCTAATAGACATTGGATATATTTCCTATATTACATAAAAATATAATTTTGAATTCTTAACTAGCTAAGCTTCCGCTAAGCAGAAGGTGCGGGGTTCGATTCCCGCCTGAGGTGTCGTCTTTTTTCAGTGTTTAAAATTTACCTAAGTGTATATAAAAACATATTACGAATTTACTTTAACATGACTTTGAAAATGTGATAGCTGCTTACCTCACCAAAGGCTGGCACTCTGGCTCCAGTTTGGCGTTCACCAGACCCATCTCCCATTATGGAGAGGACCTTCAACTCCCATTGTGAGAGTTGGGGTGCCGTTGATGGGCCACCTCCAGTTGCAGAAGCCGACCTCCGAGATTCAGCAGAAGCTTTTTTGGCTAAATGTTTTCTATCAAACCATACCTGAACAAAAAATTGAAGACTGATTTTATGTTCCACTTTTTGATGTTATTTACTTACATATTAGGTGAATTAAAACTTAACTTTTGCCACTGCTGAACGGTTTTAGAGCAACCGCCCATGGAATTGAGCGTATTGCTCAATTCTTCCCACAGCCTCTTTGCCTGAAGTTTGCCTTCGAGACTCCTCAATCTCCCGCGAGCTAAGTCCTTATACTCTTCTAAAAAATTGAGGAGCGCATCTATTTGCTCAGAAGTAGCACAACCCGTATGTGGAGCCATTATAAAACTGTAAAAGTGATAAATATAAATGATAGGTATCAAATAACGATATTGAAAAGGCGAATATAAATGACAATCAATAGAAATAGTAATCCAATAGATGTTGTGAAAAAGAAATTTATTTGTGTATTGGGTACATATAGAAAAGTAAAGTTTTACTTACAAAGTTTTTAAGTCCAAACAACTTGCGAATACACAATCAAAATGCAGACTGGCTTGATATTCAAAAATATAGCAAATTAAAATTTGAATTTGAATTTGAATCATGACATTACGTGTGAATATACGGAAAATTTACACACGTTACTACCAAAAGTCTGCATGAAATAGTACTTTTTAAATAGTCGCATAACAATGACAGTAAGTGGGTGTTTTATAGAGTCTCGATTATTTTCGTCGCAAACAATTATTTGATTTGTATGTTTAGCTTTATAGCATGAATGATACTAGAAACGATTAATAAATCACAAAATAAATGTTAAACTTAAAAAGAAAGCAAAAAAAAATTATACAATTAAGTTGAATTAAAAACCGCAGTTTACCGATAACGACATAAAAAAAACCTACACTCTTTAATCAATCCATTCGTTCACGAAGTTTGGTCTATGGATTCGAACTTCTTGTGCGTATTCGAACAAGATATAGGGGTGGGTTTGTGACGAAGTTTCGTTTCAATTTCGTATGCTTGCGAATTTTTGTTTCGGAGAAAGAGAGTAGACCCCCTGGTCCCGATGCCGGCGGACCCCTATTGTTTTATATTTTAAATTTTAAAATGATTTGTTTGTTTTTAGAAAATATTTAAAAATGTAAATTAATGTGTTGTAAATTAAAAGTTTGTAAATTAATATCGCAGGAAGCATCTGAAATGTCAGAAATATATGAAGAAATTTTGTCATCTATCATTGTCAAGAGCAACTCGTGACTTACAGATAATATTCCTACTTTTGTAGGCTGTAGGACTTCAATTTGGTTTTCAACATCTTTTCTCTCTTTCAGAAGACTCTTTAGTTTCTTTCATGAATCTGATCAGACAGACAGACATAATAGGCCGACAGTAAAATGTAGATGACGGTCAATCGTTTTCCCACATGATAACATCATCTGAAAGAAGCCTTACTGAACCTGAACTAATCATAAATACACTTGAGTCATCAAAATCAGCCTTTTGTTTATAATTGCTCTGTCCTGAAACCCATCATAGCCCCATTTGCTTACAAGTTTTACATTAGCTTAAATACAAATTTAGTTCTAAATTATTTGCACTTATACTGTTAAGTCGAGCAAGACTTGCAATTTTATTTGCGCTCCTTTTTCAGTTACTGTTATATGTTCTTTTGAGGGATAACAATCCAGTTTTGCTTTTCTGACTTTTAAATATGAAGGAAACAGTCCATAATGCATTTTATTGGCTGACTCTCTCAAACTCATGTACTGCTTTTTGAAAGTTTAAGTGACACTAACAGACCCAGTGCCTTTTTCAGCTGAATATGCCTCGTTTTCGCTTAAGCTGGATTGAACCCTATGAATATCTTCAGGATGTTTAAAAAGATGATCCACAATTCTGCTTAAGTCTTGTTCCAAATACAATGTAGTTTTGATACGGCATCACAGATGGCGCTGGCCGTCTGTTGACGCCTTATGAAAAGAGTGTACGGCGCCGCCCGGTCTGCGCGCACGCGAGCAGATGGCCGCCATCTTAGTGTCTCGGCTTCCTTAGTGTTAGACACACGGAAACCACGCGTTTGGAACGCGCCCTTGTTTTGTTAAATATAACTGGTGAAATCTGTCGTTTTGCGTTTGTTCACGTGCCCTTTGGGAGTGCCGCGTTAAACGTGACAAATAAGTATCAAGGAACTGTCCTTCTATGCGTGCGGAATGACAATTCGCCTACTGGTAACCGTGTAGGCGCGTGTGAGTGCGTGAGTGCGTGGTCGTTCAGGGTTTGGAGCTCCAAGGGGGTCGCTTAGGGTTAGTGACATTGCCACCACATCGCACAGGCGGTCGGATCTGACCCAGGGAGGGTCGCTCGCCGCTTCTGCCCGTGAGTACACGGGAGTGCACGTAAGTGTCAGACATTGGATTAGGTTAAGTAGTTTAGTTAAGTAGTTTTAAGCATCTTAAGGTAGCAGAGGAAGAATTGTAAACATTTTCTGGTAGCAGAGCGTAGTTAATCTCGCCTCAACATTGTTAAATTCAACACCTTTTTAATTTTTTATTAGTTAAAGTGGGTAGGTAGGTATCTCAACTTGTTGTTAGCTAAGCACTTTATAGTGACGTCGTTAACGTTAACGACTTAACTTTATCAGCCTATACACGTCCACTGCTGGACATAGGCCTATCCAAGTTGGTTATAACATTTTGGTTATTTGATATTGTTATTTTTTGTTGTAACGTTGTAATAACATTTTTGTTATAAAGTTTATTCTAGCGGCCTAGTTTAAGTTAATTTTAGGTTTTACCTTTTGTTTTGGTTTTACGAGTGTGGCACGTTACTTGTTGTTGCATTGTGCACCTCACAATTTGGGAAATTGTTATCGTAGCCATAACTTGTGTTAGGTACTACCACTGTCGTCTGTGCTATTGTCGGCGGTTTTCCCGCTCCCGCTAATATCAACTAGGTAGTTGTTTATTTATTTTACATCTCCCTCAACGCGATGGCGAAGGCGGTCCTTGCGAAAGAGTTGCGTTGGTTCCTGGCAGTACGGGGGTTATTGACCCGAAAGGATAGGGAAGATGCCGTGTTGGCGCGGGCGGAACAGTTGGGGTCGCGGGTGACCTCGGCGGAATCGGCTATGATGGCGGTGTCAGAGGCCACCCCGCCTCCAAGCGAGGAAGTCTGGGCGTCCTGTGAAGCGGATTTCGCCCAGATCATGGAGATCTGCGACGAGGTCACGCAGGTGGCTTGCGACATCAGACGCCGCAGGGAGGGCGAGCCCGTACCTTCAGCACCATCGCCAGCGGGAGGAGCGGCGATTGTGGGTAGGCTTCCCACGATACAGCTGGGCAGTTTTGACGGCTGCGTGGAGGAGTGGGTCGCCTACCAAAACATGTTTGTGTCGCTGGTGGACAGCCGGGACGACTTGACCCGGGGTCAGAAGATGGCGTACCTGCTGTCCACACTGCAGGGCGAGGCAAGGGCACTCGTCCAGCATCTAAAGGTTGAGGATGCCCAATATGGGACGGCATGGGAGCTCCTCACCAACCGCTACCACAACGTCCGGCTGTTGGCAGATGCCCATGCCCGCCAGCTGTTGGCGTTGCCCGGGGTGCACAGTCGGGCGGACATAAGGCTGCAACTGTTGACGCCGGTCACCGTTGCATGCAACGCCTTGAGGATGTTGGGGTTGCCGGTGGACCAGTGGTCCTTCCTACTGGTCCACATCATCCTGACCAAGCTGCCCACGGACGTCCGCTCCCGCTTTGAGCGCGAGGCGGCAGAAAAGGAAGGGAGTGCTTTGCCCACATTGGAGGACCTGATGAGGTTCCTCGAGTACGAGGCAAGGGTCGTGGAGACCTCGCCTCCGGACCTGCCGCCACTAAGAGCGCTCCCGTGTAGGTGCGGCACCACACAGGGGCGCAGGACGCCCCAGGCTGCTCAACAGCAGCGGGCACCAGGACGCACGACGGCGCGGTTGGCGGCGCTGACGACAGCGGCCGGCAAGGAGCCGGCCTGTTTGCAGTGTGGCCAAATGGGCCACCCCCTACTACGGTGTCAGGAATGGCGGGGGATGCCGGTGGCGGATAGGCAGCGAATGGTGAAGCGCAATGGCCTATGTTTTGGTTGCCTGGGCGACCACTTCGCCCGAGACTGTACCAGGGCCCAGAGATGCAGCGCTTGCGACGAGTCACATCACCTGCTGCTCTGCGCGAACCGGTCGGGCGCAGCCCCACCGACCCCCCAGCAGCGGCGCCCCACGGGCGGGGGTGCTCCAGGGCGGAGCACATCCCCACCCACTCAGAGGCGCAATCCGGCGCGTGACGCGCCCCCACCGCGGGAGGTGAGCCGTGGACAGGCGCGTGCACCCATGGAGGGCCACGCGTCTGCAGGCTACCAGGCGGCCGGCCCAAGTGTGAGCTGGGGCCCTACGGGCGGGGGCCCGACAGCTGACCCGGGATCCCCTCCTGCATGGGCACCTGTGCGCGCTAGCGTGGAGCAGCGCGACCCGCCGGGGCCAAGGCGGTTCTCTCCGCCGCTCCACGAGTACCCCCGGCTGGAGTACCACCCGCCCTATTCCAGATATGGTAGGGCGGCGGACTACGCCCTTCCGAGGATGGCCATGTGCACCCGCCGGCCATACTTTTATGTGGGGGCCCAAGAGGGGAGGGAAGCCCAAGGGGCATAGCTAGCCTGCCCCCCTTCGAGAGCAGACCCGCGGACGGTTCTGCTCCCTACTGCGGCTGTCCGCGTTTGGGGCCCTCAGGGAGACTCGGTCACCCTCAGAGCCTTGTTGGACTCAGGGGCCCAAGGCTGCCTGTTGTCCACTCGAGTGGCACAAAAACTGGGTCTGGGCATGGAGGCCCCCTCGATGCCGCTACTCGGGGTTGGTGGCATGGAGGTTAGAGGTTTGATGGGCCAAACCCAAGTCACCTTCTCCGCGGTACATTCCTCTACTTTGAGGATTTCGGTAGCAGCCACGGTGATGGACACCATTGTGGGCTGGCAGCCTTCTACCGATCTGCCCTCTAGTACACGCGCAGTTACAAAGGGCCTAAATCTGGCCGACCCACTCTTTGATCATCCGGCTCCGGTGGATCTCCTCTTAGGGTCGGATGTCCTTGGATGGATCCTGCTAGGATCCCAAAGGGCTTTGGGTCCCTCTTCATTGGTGGCAGTGTCCACGCTTTTTGGATTTTCAATTATGGGGCCGGTCGTTGACGACCCGACTCCGGATGAGTCCAAGATCATCTTGTCTGCATCCTTGGCCAAGACGATGCAGAGGTTTTGGGAGATTGAGGAACTCCCCCTGGTCCCTAGGGTGGATCCCGACCATGTGGAGTGTGAGGCCTTCTATCAGGCTAACACGTCACGATCTAGGTCCGGGAGGTTTGTGACCAGGCTTCCTTTTATTGCCTCCCCTCCTGTTCTAGGGCAGTCCAGGGCTTTGGCGGAGAAGAGGCTGCTGGCCATGGAACGGCGCATGCGGCGTGACCCAGTCCTTTGGGACTAATACATTGCGTTTATGCGCGAGTATGAGGCTTTGGGTCACATGTCTCCGGCTCGAGTTGATTGGAGCTCAACTGGGCACTACTTCCTGCCTCACCATGCCGTGGTAAAGGCTTGCTCGGGCAAATTGAGAACCGTGTTTGACGGATCAGCCCCCACGTCTACGGGGGTATCCTTGAACCAGTGTCTCCATTCTGGTCCCAAGTTGCACCGGGACGTTGTTGATATCATCCTGAACTTTAGAAGACATCAGGTGGTGTTGGGAGCTGACATCCGGATGATGTTCAGACAGACGGTCATTCATCCGGATGACAGGCGCTACCAGCTCATCCTCTGGCGTGAACACCCGGAGGACCCGGTGACCGTATACGAACTCAACACCAACACATATGGGTTGAAGTCCAGTCCATACATCGCAATCCGATCCTTGTTGGAGCTGGCCGAGCGAGAGCGGGCCCGCTTTCCCCGTGCCGCCGCCGTGCTGACACGTGACCTGTACGTCGACGACGTGTGCACCGGGGCCGAGAGTGTCGAGGAGGCCCTCACACTGCGGGATGAACTGATCGCACTTCTTGCAGCTGGGGGATACGAGTTGCGGAAGTGGCTGTCTAACGAGCCGGGTCTGCTAGAGGGGATACCAGAGGAGCACCAGCAGAACCCCACTTTGTTCGCAGATGCGGAGGACCCCAACATGATAGCGGTGCTGGGTATGCAGTATCAACCCGTACACGACATTTTCACTTTCCAGGTGGAGCTGGAGTCCCGGAGCATTTGGAGCAAGAGGACGGTGCTGTCCACTATTGCACGCATGTTTGATCCGAACGGGTGGATTAGTCCGGTGATCTTTTCAGCTAAGTGCCTGTTGCAGCAGCTGTGGATGCTAGGCGTCTCATAGGATAATAATAAATAAATAAATAAATAAAATCTTTATTAAATAATCATTTTACAATATAATAATTAAATACTAAACATACTAATAGAAAAAAATAACACGATGATGTGCCTGAACTAGGATTATCCTGTTTCTCAGGCAAAAATAGAAATATAAAGTTCTATCAAAACTATCTTATCTTATCACATGCAAAAATACAATTCTATTCTAAGTACCTAAATAAATCACAAATAAAATTTATTTGTTTGACTTGCTTAGAGATCACAAGAACACAGAAATAATAACACAAAAGTAGAACAATTAATGTTATTATAATTTCCATTTCCTTATTTATTATAGTAAGTCATTGATTATTGTTTAAATGTTGACTAAGCACTGACCTACTAAGATGGATAGACAGACGTTTTTGCTTAGCTTAGGTATTACTTAATATATATTATTATAATCTTTAACATTAATTACTTAACATAAGTTCCTATCTAGGTTACGTTTTTAAAGGAGCGCTATTAGGTGCCATCATAATCTATTGAGTTAATGTACCTCTTTTCTGCAATTTTCTTAGCAGGACAGTCAGCATCGCCAGTTTTGTGTTGGAATGGTTTCCTAAAGCGCATGCAAGTGGCGCATTTTGAGGGCTCATCTTTTTTCGTGCAGTCATTTAATGCGTGACCTGCCTCGCCGCAGTGACCGCAGGTGCTGGCGTCCTCCCGACATGTCTTAGCCGCATGACCGTACTGCTGACACTTGTAGCACCTAGTAACTAAAGTAAAGTCTCTGACAGGGCACGACGACCAATTTACAAAAACTCTATCCTTTGCAATCAGGGCTTTGCGAATGTGTGCTTGGACTTCGATTACATAATTGCAGGTATCAGCGTCCTTCTTCCCTGACTTATGACTTAACTTAATAGAGCTCTTAAATGTTTCCAGTGTCGTATCTTGCAGCTTGTCGGCTAGGTTTTGTTGGAATATGCAGTTGAACACTTCAGATTCTGGCATAGACGCCGGCACTCCTATGACCACAATTCTGGGCTTGCGTTTAAGTGGTTCATCCACAGTAAGGCCAGAGGTCGTCAGTTGCGCCGACTGCCGCAGCTTCTCGATGTCGTCCTTGGTATCGGTGCTGATGATGACACCGCCGTTCTTCGTCTTGCGCAACCCTCTCACATGCAGCTTCATTTGATCAGGTTTGATGATTTTTTGAACGAGGGCTTTTGTGTCCTCGCTCGACTTTTCTTTATCCGTGGGATAAATTGCTACAGAGCTGATACTGCTGGGCTGAATGAAGAGGCTTGCACTTTTTTTAACCATATCGGCGAAAGAAACAGTTCCCGGCGCAAGTTTAGAGGACTCTTCAATACTCTGTTTCAGTTCTAGAAGTTGATGCGAAAGGTCATGGTTATCTTTTAGGGCTTGAAGGGAAGAATGAGCTTGAAAAGCTTTTTGTTTAAGGGACTGGTAAAGCACGGCCATTTGGGATGTTCCGTTGTTTACTTTTCTGCACAAATTATGTATCCTTAACTTTTGATCTGTATTCAGTTTTCCTTCAGTTGAAATAGCGCATACCTCATTCAAGCACTGTTCGATGGACAACATCCAGTTTTGAAGCTCCGGGGTGGACACAACTTCAGGAGGATCCTCTTTCTGCTGGCTGGGCACGGGCGGGGGCGCAGGCGAGGGCGGCGGGCTGCGGCGCGTTAGTGCGCTCCGGTTAAAGGGGCTGCCTTCCATTTTTAATTTTATCTTACCTATATTTATTAAACATATTCAAGCAGTTACTTATAAAACACGAACACTGAATGAAACAGATAAGTTGCTTCCGCCTAATGTAGAGCTAGGTCATGAGGTAGGGATGAGCCGCTCATCGGGCCGCCATTGAACACCTGGCTCGAGTTAATCTCCACCATGGAGGAAGTCAACCGGGTTGTCTTACCTCGTCGAATTTTGCCTCCGGGCAAATCTCAAGTGAGCCTGCATGGCTTCTGTGATGCTTCCGAGCGAGGGTACGCTGCGGCAGTGTATCTACGCACCGTTGATTCCGAGGGCCGGGTCAACGTCGTACTGCTCTTAGCCAAGAGCAAGGTTGCTCCAATCCGAACCCGTCTGACCATCCCCAAGTTGGAGTTGAGCGGGGCTCATCTTTTAGCCAGGCTGTTAAGTCATGTTCGTCGGGAGTTAGCCGCCACCGTAAACATCCGGGATGTCTTTGCGTGGTCAGATAGTCAGGTCGCGCTGGCATGGTTGCGCGCGTCGCCACATAATTTGGAAATCTTTGTAGGGAACCGGGTTTCCCAAATACAGGAGATCGGAGTTCTAATCACTTGGAGATACGTCCCAGGCGACATAAATCCAGCGGACTTTGCTTCCCGGGGCTGCACTGCTCCAGAGTTGGCAGCTCATCATCTCTGGTGGGGACCAGGGTGGCTGAAGTCGCCCGAGACCTCTTGGCCTGTCCAGCGGCTGGACAGGACGGTCCAGATTCTACCCGGCATGCGTGTGCATACCCTGGCCGTGGAGACAGATATGGACCCCGACTGGCTGCCTGAACGATACAGCAGTCTGGACAAATTGCTGGCGGTGACCAGCTGGATGAAACGGTTCATCCACAACTGCCGACATCCGCGAGATAGACTTTTGTCCCCAGTTGTAAGTGCAGAGGAGCGTCAGAGCTCGCTACTGCACTGGGTCCGGGTACTGCAGGCGGAGCGCTTCAAGGCTGAGCTGCGGGTGCTGCGTGAGGGTCGCGCCAAGCTGAAGGGAGCTGTCGCTCGGTTAAATCCTTTTACAGATCCGGAGGGGCTTTTGCGTGTTGGAGGCCGATTACGGAAAGCCGACCTGCCTTACGGGACTCGACACCCCCTACTCCTGCCGAAGGATGGACCGCTGGTTAAGCTCCTGGTGTCCGATCGCCACATTCGTAATGCGCATGCGGGGTGCGGCGCGTTACTGGCCATCCTGCAGAGGGAATTTTGGATTTTGTCGGCTCGAAGAGCCGTTCGAGGAGTGCTGTTCCGGTGTCTGCCGTGTTACCGGCTTCGGGCTTCACTCATGCAGCCGCAGATGGGGGATCTGCCATCGGACCGAGTCACCCAGTCTCGTCCATTTTCGGGGGTAGCCACGGACTTTGCCGGACCGTTCTCTGTGAAGACGACCACTCTTCGCAACGCACGGGTCGTAAAGGCATACTTGTGCGTATTTGTGTGCTTGGCCACGAAGGCCGTCCACCTGGAGGTGGTCTCCGCGTTGTCTACGGAGGCTTTCGTCGCCGCGTTGGATCGCTTCGTGTCGCGTAGGGGTCTGCCCTCACTTATCCGTTCCGACAATGGCACAAACTATAGTGGTACCGCTAACTATCTAAATGATGTCCACAAATTTTTAGAAAATAACGTAGATAGTTTAAGTCAGACGCTCGCCCGGAAGGGGGTAACTTGGCGGTTCAGTCCACCAAATTGCCCACACTGGGGAGGAATCTTTGAGGCGGCTGTTAAGTCCGCAAAGACCCACCTCCGCCGCGTCATTGGAGAAACGGTTTTAACCTTTGAGGAGCTTGCCACTGTGCTTCGTAAGGTGGAAGCGGTCCTCAACTCTCGTCCTCTCTGTCCCCTGTCCCCTGATCCAAACGATCTGGAGGTCTTGACTCCTGGACATTTTTTGATCGGGCAGCCGCTCACTGCTCTGCCGGAATACCCTTGGAGGGAAGAACGTACCACCCGGTTGTCGCGTTATCAAATGCTGCAGCAGATGGGCCAGAATTTCTGGTACCGCTGGTCCGTTGAATACTTGCATTTGCTGCAGCAAAGGGTGAAGTGGACAGACAGGACTGAACCCCCTCGTGAAGGGGATTTAGTATTATTGAAGGAGGCCAACTTGCCTTCCTTGGTTTGGCGCCGGGGCCGCATCTTAAAGTTATTAATGGGTCCCGATGGGACTCCACGCGTCGCGGAGGTGTTGGTCGGTGGTTCGATTCTGAGACGAGCCATGGCAACACTCTCTCGTCTCCCGGTTGAATGAGCTAACGGTCTGAGCCTTCAGCCCGGGACGGGGGAATGTTCCAAATACAATGTAGTTTTGATACGGCATCACAGATGGCGCTGGCCGTCTGTTGACGCCTTATGAAAAGAGTGTACGGCGCCGCCCGGTCTGCGCGCACGCGAGCAGATGGCCGCCATCTTAGTGTCTCGGCTTCCTTAGTGTTAGACACACGGAAACCACGCGTTTGGAACGCGCCCTTGTTTTGTTAAATATAACTGGAGAAATCTGTCGTTTTGCGTTTGTTCACGTGCCCTTTGGGAGTGCCGCGTTAAACGTGACAAATAAGTATCAAGGAACTGTCCTTCTATGCGTGCGGAATGACAATTCGCCTACTGGTAACCGTGTAGGCGCGTGTGAGTGCGTGAGTGCGTGGTCGTTCAGGGTTTGGAGCTCCAAGGGGGTCGCTTAGGGTTAGTGACATTGCCACCACATCGCACAGGCGGTCGGATCTGACCCAGGGAGGGTCGCTCGCCGCTTCTGCCCGTGAGTACACGGGAGTGCACGTAAGTGTCAGACATTGGATTAGGTTAAGTAGTTTAGTTAAGTAGTTTTAAGCATCTTAAGGTAGCAGAGGAAGCATTGTAAACAGTCTTCATTACCATTATCCTTCAAAGTTCTTACTGTAGACCTTGTTAGTTCTTCTGGAGACAAAGAATCACTTATTGAATACGTCTTCTTTTTGTCTTGAGCTCAAATCTTCAAATGGTTTCCTCGGAGTAAAGGAAGTGGATGCTTCATGTATACTAGGAAGTAGATTTTCTATATGTTCAGATGGCTCAATGTCAATAACATTATCTTGTTCTCCGTCAGTAGCGAAAAAACTGGGCTATACTATGGGACTTTCTAACCGCTTTTCATTTTTTTTAATAAAATTAAAAAATACTCAAATTCGTATTTTATAAATACAATAAGTAATATAAAGAATTTAATAAGTTCTTTCCTTAATTATACACCACAACATTGATGCTGAAACATCCTGTACATTGGTAACACACCCGTCTGTTTGCGGTGCGGTGGGGCCATTTATATCATAGATATAGTAGTAAGGTTTACTTAATTGGTAACTTATCATGTAAACTATATTTTGATCTTAGCTTCGACAGTAAATGTTAAGCAAGTGTCAGATTTGTTTTTGTAGTAACCCAAGTTTCATTGAAGACTATGTCAACGCAATGAGCTGTATTTTCCGCAAATATTGTATGATTTTGATCATTTAAAGTTTTTTAAATAGACGATTAATTTACTATTCCCTTGATAATACTTTTGTTTTAACGTTATTTGTGTAATTTTATGTTAAAAAAGAAAACAGTTATTACATATTTTTAGTTTTATTTTTATAATCACGTTCTTTATTTTTTTTTACGTTAATATATTTATAAAGTTATAGTCTGTCTAATTTTCTTTCATTTGATACCCCACACGTATATGTCAACTGTATTATTTCAAAAGTTATATGCAGTTTTTCTTGACGCGACAGCCGCCATTTTGTTTTTCCTTTTACAGGGGATCCAGGCGCTAAAAAGTTTGTCTCCCCGCACTTTTGTAGACAGATGATGATGGCTAAGTACAAAAAAAGATTTGATACTGGTATCCGGAAGTGAAGTATTCTTGTGCTAACAGAAAGCATTAGTGCCTCCTGTTAGCACATAAAAACGCTACAACCTTTCACTTCCGGATACCAGCACCAAATTTTTCGGGGTTGTTAACCATAATATCCTGACTTCAAAAGTGCGGAGAGACAACATTTTACAACCTTTCACTTCCGGATACCAGCACCAAATTTTTAGGGGTTTTTAACCATAATATCCTGACTTCAAAAGTGCGGGGAGACAACATTTTTAGGGCCTGGTTCCCCTGTTATGACCAAAACAAAATGGCGACCACCGTGACTGAAACATCTGCGTATACCTATATACAGGGTGACTGGAAATTAGTGGCGGAGCCGTTAAGGGGAGGTAGTCTAGGGTTATTCCGACAGATATCACTACGAGACCTACCGTCCTTACTTAACCCTTTCCAAGATATTCCTACTTAAAGAGTGTAACCCAAAAAATCGTACAAAAAATTTTCAAATAGTAATAAATCCTAAAAAAAAAGTGATTTTGGCCTACTTTTTTTTGTTTTGCAACAAAGATATTCTAAATAAGTAATATTAATTGTTAAATCTCCGCAAGTGTCATTATTTTATGCAAAAACTGCTAAACAAAAACGGAAAATGTAAAAAAAATACTTTGATGGCTGATAAAACATCAATTTTCTTTAAAAAGTCACCCTTTATTATTACGTACAAAATAATTAAAAAACTTCTACGTTTCGTTCCCTTTCAAATGAGATATTAAAGTCCAAAATCGATTAAGGAACCATCAAGATAAGACTAATAATAAAAATGAAAGAAAAAACCAAACTACTGAAGAATAAAAATTTATTAAATAAAAAACTGTCTACAGTTCATTTTCGAAATGCCCACCATTATTTCTAATACAAGCTCGTGCTCTTCTTACGACACCCGTTTTTACAACCCTTGAGTCTGTAAGCTCCCTTTGTATTTTCTGCGCTGCGTTGATTATTCTGTTGCGCAAGTCTTCAACGTTTGGTACAGGGACGTCAGTGGCATAAACCAAAGTTTTCATTCGACCCCACACGATGAAGTCCATGGGTGTGAGGTCGGGGCTACGTGCCGGCCATGGTATTGGACCACCTCTACCTATCCATCGGTCGGGGAAGTGTTGGTCTAGCCAACTTCTCACAGCTAGCCTTAAATGCGCCGGACAGCCATCATGCATGAATATCATGTTTTGCCTCGTTTCTAGCGGCACATCTCCCATTAATTCAAAAAATACATTCCTCAGAAAATTTTCATATTCAACCCCATCGAGGTTTTGCGGTAAGAAATGTGGTCCAATCAAGCGGTTATTAATTATACCCATCCATACATTTAGATTAAACCTTCTCTGTGAACTTTTTTGTCTTTTTAGGTGTGGATTACCCATGGCTCGTTCACTCCAGTAATAAGCATTATGATAATTCGTAATGCCGTCCTTATCAAACTTGGACTCGTCAGTCCATAAAATTCTTCTGAGATAATTTCTATCTTCAACGTCCGCATTTATTAAAAATCTGCAAAACTGCATTCTTCTTAAAGGGTCCCCTTCTTCTATGGCCTGAACAGGTGTGTAATAGTAAGGATGGAGGTCATTTTCGTGAAGAGCGTACCACACCTTCCATTGAGAGCGTCCCATACGGCGAGCTATCATTCGTGTAGACAGCGTAGGGTCTCTTTGGAAATAATTTAAAATTTCCTCTTCGTCGTCCCCGACATCCAGTCGAGGTCTACCTGCGTCACCTAAAAACAAAAAAGTTTTTTTAATTAAGTGTTACTACCATGGCTATTGTTTAGGTTGATGTGGCTCCGCGCAAAGACTCACGTCGGTTGGACCATTACATGAATCACTTCTCTAGTAGGAATGCGTCTGTCGACATAGTGCAATTTGCGTCAACAATGACCGCACAATACAAATTCTTACAAAAGCTCTACCAAAATCCATCGACTTTGACAAAAAATAGTAAACAATAATAGCGCGCTCCAGTGTGAAGTGATATCCGTTATCTTACTTGTATGATTTATGGCACCCATCTCTGCGAGTCTTTGCACTGACTAATTTGGACAGCGACATTCATTTTGCAATCTTACAATTTAAAGGGCACGTTAATAAGAGTGATAGGAAAGGTTTATTTTTATAGCTGGACAATTATCGAAAGCGCTAGAACAAAACATTGTTATAGCGCATGTATGGAAACTAGCGGCGGCGCAGTAATGTAGAGTGGCCTGTACAAGAAGGAACTACATTTTGTATGGAGAAATCTCTGGTTTGAACATGCTTTAATAATAATAACTTTCTCTTACCTTGGTATCTTACGACGGTTCCGCGCTCTCGCACCCGTTGGAAGGTTCGGGAGAATACGCGGGCATCAGGCAGTCGACGATTAGGGAATACTTCGCCATATTCACGACGAGCTTGTTCAGCGTTTCCTCTGGCAGCTCCGTAATAAAAAAGAATATCTGCGTATTCTTCGTTACTAAACGATGTTCTTTCTGCCATTATTGGTCCGATAAACCACACAGCCAAATCGTAAGGAGTCACAGAAAACAGGGAACAGTCCACGTTGTCGGGAAGAGAATCAAATACAAAAGTCCAGGAAAAAGCCAAGTCGTTAGAAAAATCAAAACTGAGAGAAAGTAAGCACATCCGAACACAGTAAACCGTAAGAGCGGACTGAGCAAGAGGTAGGGGCAATCTCGACTCGTGCGCGTCGACCGAGTCCTTTGTTTTCGGAACAAAGTGCTCTACACGGGCTCTACGGGTTTTTTCCATTGACCATATCTTCATTGTTCCTTACCCGATTTTGGACTTTAATATCTCATTCGAAAGGGTACGAAACGTAGAAGTTTTTTAATTATTTTGTACGTAATAATAAAGAGTGACTTTTTTTAATAAATTGAAGTTTTATCAGCCATCAAAGTATTTTTTTTACATTTTCCGTTTTTGTTTAGCAGTTTTTGCATAAAATAACGACAGTTACGGAGATTTAACAATTAATATTACTTATTTAGAATATCTTTGTTTCAAAACAAAAAAAAGTAGGCCAAAATCACGTTTTTTTTTGGATTTATTACTATTTGAAAAATTTTTGTACAATTTTTTGGGTTACACTCTTTAAGTAGGAATATCTTGGAAAGGGTTAAGTAAGGACGGTAGGTCTCGTAGTGATATCTGTCGGAATAACCCTAGACTACCTCCCCTTAACGGCTCCGCCACTAGTTTCCAGTCACCCTGTATATACCTATATTTATGAAATTATAAATTTGTTATACTAATGTGGGGCATCAAATGAAAAGAAATTAAACAGACTTCTACATAATTTATTGTTAAATCTTCAAAACACAATAAATCATTAAATTATTTAATTATAATAAAAAAATTTGAAACAAAAACTTTTTCGTATATTATTCTAAATTAAGCACTTAATTTTAAAAACAATGCACACGAAAAAAATATTACATGATTACCTATAAGTATATTAAACTTTGAATTACAACAATTCGTCGAAAAATAAGGAAAATACAGTGATTTTAAGAAAACGCGGCGCGAGCGGCAATCCCTTGGATTTCGGATTTGCAGACGTAGGACTTTGTTGTTACATATCATTATTTTCATTTATGGCAACTTTTTGTAAACATAATATTATACGAGAATTGAATACAAAAAAAATTGTATGGGACGATATCTAACATGCTCTATAAGTACCAAGTCTTGGCAGATCCCGGCTTGATATTTTGTAGAGTTAATTAATCTATGGATGTTTATATATAGCGCCACATACATAGCATTGTCCTCTCATAATCTAACTAACAAAACGTATTAATGGTTTCATTAAATGGTTAGATATTAAAATGTCCCTTTCAAAACCAAGTGGAAGTATGAGAAAAATCACAGAAGAGCATCGTATTTTTCAAAAACATGGGAGTTGGTTTTTTTGCTGTGAAGTAAAAGATAAAATTATTTGCTTGATATGTAACAGCACAATCAGTGTCCCAAAGTTATACAATATTAAACGACACTATGATCAGCATAAAACGAAGTATGATCAGTATAAAGACATAAATAGGAACGAAAATGCATTAAAAGCTCGACTAATCGAGTAAAGAATCAACAGCTTATGTTTACGCGTACAAAGCAGGAAAATTAATCTAGTGTTCAAGCAAGCTACGTTGAACGGGCCTGTAACGGGGGGGGGGGGGGGGGGGGGAATCAACTCCAACACGGCTCAACTTAAATCCACGGTGGATGCGCTAAAGAATATGCCCCGACGAAGTAATGCGCCGAATGGCGAAGGATAATAAGAGGATGAGGGTGCAATTGGCCCAAACGGAGATGGCCTCTCTCTCCCAGTCATATGAGGATACGAATAGAGAGCGTAACGTAGCTGAAAGGGAGTCTGGTATAAAGGCCGAACCCCCTCCCTTTCTTCCCATACCCGCCCCTGCTCCCCGTGTTTCTGTGGCCCTCCTCAATCAATCAAAATCAAATCAAAATTCTTTTATTTCAGCACTAGAAAAATATATACAATATTATTATTTGGAGCCTTCTATTAGACATAAAAATATCTGTAACAGAAGGCTCCGCTCTTCCATAATCATACATAACTTTATAATATTTCTAGTACTATTTCAAAGTACTTAAAAGCTAAATTTTTATAATTGCTGTTGGCATAATAGAAATTCAGCTTCTAATTAAATTAAAGAATGTGTGTGAGAGTATGTGTGTGTGTGTGTGTGTTGCTGTGTAAGTGTTTGTGTTTGTGTGTGTGTGTGTATTCATGTGTATTTTATATTATAAACTTTAATAAACTTTCTGTTTCGCTATAGGTTAAATTTTCCAGCCATTTAGTAATACATATTTTTATACTATGTGAATTTTTTGTATATATACTAAGACATTTATTTATTTTGTTGTATAAATGTGTTGATATTTTATTAAATTGGCGTCCAGAAAATGCTGTTTTATTTGGTTTTATTCGAATGAGTGATTTCTGTTTCCTTTTTTTTTGTGTTAATTCATTAAGATCTAGTAATTTATGTTTTTTTAATACTGTATGTAGTACAAAAAGTTTTCTTACTGAAAGCACTTTACTTATCAGGTATAGTTCTTGAGTAGGGAATCTACGACGCTTAAAGTACATCACTTTTAGAATGGATCTTTGAGTTCTTTCTAGATCTATGAGTTTCATCCTTGATGCACCACCCCATATAGGAATACAGTATGTAATGACAGACTGTACAAGGGCAATGTAAATAATGTTTAGTAAATTTTTGTTTTTATTTTGATAGGACAGCTTATTACATGAGGTTGGAAGGACATGCCTTAATGTTTTAAATATCCATGCAAATTTTCGTATCCTGTTAGATATCTGTTCTACTTGTTTATGCCATGTCAGCTTTTGATCTATAACTACTCCTAGGTATTTAGTGTGCGAGACTTTATCAATTTTAGGGCATGTACACGTGTTATTCGTGTTACATTTGTGTATCTTTATACTAAAACTTTCGTCAGGCTGTGTTCTTTCAGTTATAGTAAAGCAAATGTAGTTAGTTTTTTTCGTATTGAGAGTAAGTAAATTACAGTCAAGCCAATCATTGATCTTTTTTAGTGTCTCTTCTACTTTCATACGCAAATCATCCCAGGAATAGCCTTCGAAAAATACAGCAGTGTCATCTGCATAGGAAAGAACATGAACACCATTAAACTTCATGTTACAGAGCGAATTTATATAGATTAAGAATAAGGTTGGCCCTAACACGCTTCCTTGAGGGACTCCAAAGCCAACCTCTCTGTCAGTGCTTACAAACTCACCAACCTTAACTCGCTGTCTTCTATTTGAGAGATAATCTTTAAGAAGCGCCAAAACCACTCCTCTTATACCACAACTTTCAAGCCTATACACAAGGGTTGGAATAGATACCGTATCAAATGCTTTTTGAAGATCAATGAAAACGGTTAGGCATTTTTTTCCTTTATCTAACGTTTCAGTAATTAGTGAACTTAGTGCCAATACAGCATCTTCAGTTGATCTTCCCTTTCTAAAGCCATATTGTGATGACGATAAAAGGTCATACTTATCAAGAAAATTCAACAGCCTTTTGTTTATCAACTTTTGCATTATTTTGGAAATAGAAGGTAGAACTGAGATTGGGCGATAATTATTTATATCTTCTCTATCCCCTCCCTTGTGTACAGGAGTAATTACAGATTCCTTCAACAAAGCCGGAAAGACCCCGTTTTTAAAGCAACAGTTCGCAAGGTGGGTGATGACTGGTACTACTTCGTCTTTTGCTAATTTGAGATAGCTAGAAGGAATTTTGTCCCATCCAGCCGAACTATCAGATTTTAAGCTCAGTAAGATAGACTCTACTTCGACATTATCCGTGTCGAGGAGAACAAAAGATGATGACTGAGATAAGTGCGTACTTGAGGTATTCATTACAGAGGGTCCATTTCTCTTCAAAATGTGATCTGCAAGTTGCTGGCCGATTCCAGCAAAGAACTCATTAATATAATTTACACTTTCTTGAGGAGTGTGTTTTATATGGAGTAGTTCATTATTATGATTTTTTGTGTCTTGTGTATAGGTTATGTTTTTAATATTGTTCCAAAGACTTTTAGTATCTTTCATGGATGCCGCAATTTGTTCTCGTTCATATTTACGCTTTAGTTTTTTTATCAATCTATTACAGAAATTACGATACCTCTTATAGGTGATTTTTAATATTTCATTAGTTTTATCATCTCTAAGTTGTTTTTGCATTTTGTTTCGATTTCTTATACATTTTAGTATACCTGGGGTTATCCAAGGCTTTATGCTGCGTTTAGAAGGGGAATGTCCATCCAGAATGTCCCCCCCTCCTAGGGGGGACATTCTGGATGCAGTCATGGGTATGATGGCGGAGATGAAGGATTAAGTCATGAACAGACTGATTCACTTCCTTGGTAATATGCTGGACTCCAAACTTGACGGAATCAGAGCTCGTCTCCTCCCCGAGCCATAAGCCCATGTTGGCACATGAGGTGAAGGCGGCTAAGGCCGCTGCTGCCATCGATGCCGCTTCTTTTGCCGCTGCCCCCCCCTTTACTCAAACTCAAACGGTTTCAGTGTATGTTCCTGAAATGAAAACCATCCTTCATGCTTAACAGGCTTAGGACTGACAGCTTGATTTTTAAAATGAAATTTTAGAAAATTTGCCAATATACATTAATTAAGCTGGCGCATATAAAGGTTTTCAACATTTTATATACATAATCATATTTGTACATTATTATACAGTTATTTACACAATATTATTTACAGTTGTTCCCCATATCTAGCTGAAAATCAGCATTGTGACTACAAGCTACAATATGAGCTGAGCTGGTCAGCCCTTTCACTTGCACCTGTGCAAGCACTGAATAAATAATTTCTTACTACTAATATATGTACAGTAGGTATTTACATGTTCTGGTTCAAAAATATCAACTGCTGCAGTTTTCTTAACCCCAGACGAGCTCTTCTTTCATTTAAAATGTTCCCTGCAGCAGAAAACACTCTCTCGCAGGGAACTGAAGATGCCGTAGCATTTAATTTCTCTATAGCAATTTGATAGAGGTGAGAATATATAGCTTTATGTGTCCTCCACCATTTTAGTGGGCACTCATGTCTGCTTAAAATTTTGTCATCTAGGTACCGTTGTACTTTTACAATAGCCTTAGACTGTGCAGTACCATCAGGCTGAATATTTTTCATTTTACTATGGTAAACTTGCCATATACATTTTATTGTGTCAGTACCTTGAGTTGGAGTTGAATTATTGTTTTCTTCAATTGGTGCAGTGTTTTGATCCAGGGATTTGTTTTGTACTTGAACAACTAGAGCAGTAATTCGACGTTTTGTCTCTTCTGCTGTTGCTTGATCTTCGAAGTACAGCTTAAATCTAGGGTCTCGAAACATACAATTTGAGAATTTTTTACTCCGGCTTAAATTGTTGAACCGGGTTTTGATTCCCTCAATTATATCTTGCCTCACTCTGTCCACAGCTGGCATAAACGTCTGAGTTTGCAGATTTGTCAATGCTTGGGTCAGACCCATAGTTATGGGAGTAACCAGGCTTCCAGTTACATACTTCTCCCCACTGAGCTGGCTGGTCACTTCTTCACAAGGGCCAAGGACTATGAACAGCTCTCGAGAAATCTGCCACTCGTATGGTGTCAACACCTCCATGCTTAAATTTATCATAGCACTATTAAGAAGTTCTTGTAGCTCTACACATCGCTGAAGCATATAAAATTTTGAATTCCAACGAGTGGCTATTTCTTGTATCAGTCTCTTTTGAGTGAGCCCGGACTGCTCTTGATATTTTTTAAGTTTCAGCCAGGCCACATTACTCAGTTTGAAATGCTTTACAATTTTTTTCATTTTAATAATTATTTCATCAATATCTTCTTCTTTCAAGGCATCATTGACAGCCAGATTCAGAGTGTGGGTTTATCATGGGTAATGTTTCCAACCAAGGTCCTTTTCAATGGCATTTTTAATATTGCTGCCATTGTCAGATACCCCTAATAAGGCCTTGGTTGTTGTAGAGACACATTAGGTTAGTATTCCTAAGTAATATCATATTTCTACAATTCTATGGAAATCGGGTCTCGCCGGCATAGGCAGTCACACGGCAAGCGCGGTCGGAAACACTGTTTTATGTATAGTCCCGAAACAACTCAGTACCAAAACAGATCACTAAGAGACATAACAGTTGTTATGTTCCACTCATCAGCAACTCCTTTGATAACTTTTGCCAAGTTTCTGGCTGTGTGAGCCTCTTCTAGAGGTACACAATCCAGTAAGCAGTAGCGCAACTCACATGACTTTTCTGCAATGTAATGGGCTGTCATGGCCATCATGAGTCATTAGCCACTGTTGACCAAATGCCAACAGTTATACAAACAGATTTGACTTCTTTTTGTAAAGCCAATTTAAGTTCACTCCTTTTGGCTTCGTAGTGATGGTAATAAATTATTAGCAAAGTATTTCCGGCTGGGTATTATACAGGGTGACTGGAAATTAGTGGCGGAGCCGTTAAGGGGAGGTAGTCTAGGGTTATTCCGACAGATATCACTACGAGACCTACCGTCCTTACTTAACCCTTTCCAAGATATTCCTACTTAAAGAGTGTAACCCAAAAAATTGTACAAAAATTTTTCAAATAGTAATAAATCCAAAAAAAAAACGTAATTTTGGCCTACTTTTTTTTTGTTTTGAAACAAAGATATTCTAAATAAGTAATATTAATTGTTAAATCTCCGTAACTGTCGTTATTTTATGCAAAAACTGCTAAACAAAAACGGAAAATGTAAAAAAAATACTTTGATGGCTGATAAAACTTCAATTTATTAAAAAAAAGTCACACTTTATTATTACGTACAAAATAATTAAAAAACTTCTACGTTTCGTACCCTTTCGAATGAGATATTAAAGTCCAAAATCGGGTAAGGAACAATGAAGATATGGTCAATGGAAAAAACCCGTAGAGCCCGTGTAGAGCACTTTGTTCCGAAAACAAAGGACTCGGTCGACGCGCACGAGTCGAGATTGCCCCTACCTCTTGCTCAGTCCGCTCTTACGGTTTACTGTGTTCGGATGTGCTTACTTTCTCTCAGTTTTGATTTTTCTAACGACTTGGCTTTTTCCTGGACTTTTGTATTTGATTCTCTTCCCGACAACGTGGACTGTTCCCTGTTTTCTGTGACTCCTTACGATTTGGCTGTGTGGTTTATCGGACCAATAATGGCAGAAAGAACATCGTTTAGTAACGAAGAATACGCAGATATTCTTTTTTATTACGGAGCTGCCAGAGGAAACGCTGAACAAGCTCGTCGTGAATATGGCGAAGTATTCCCTAATCGTCGACTGCCTGATGCCCGCGTATTCTCCCGAACCTTCCAACGGGTGCGAGAGCGCGGAACCGTCGTAAGATACCAAGGTAAGAGAAAGTTATTATTATTAAAGCATGTTCAAACCAGAGATTTCTCCATACAAAATGTAGTTCCTTCTTGTACAGGCCACTCTACATTACTGCGCCGCCGCTAGTTTCCATACATGCGCTATAACAATGTTTTGTTCTAGCGCTTTCGATAATTGTCCAGCTATAAAAATAAACCTTTCCTATCACTCTTATTAACGTGCCCTTTAAATTGTAAGATTGCAAAATGAATGTCGCTGTCCAAATTAGTCAGTGCAAAGACTCGCAGAGATGGGTGCCATAAATCATACAAGTAAGATAACGGATATCACTTCACACTGAAGCGCGCTATTATTGTTTACTATTTTTTGTCGAAGTCGATGGATTTTGGTAGAGCTTTTGTAAGAATTTGTATTGTGCGGTCATTGTTGACGCAAATTGCACTATGTCGACAGACGCATTCCTACTAGAGAAGTGATTCATGTTATGGTCCAACCGACGTGAGTCTTTGCGCGGAGCCACATCAACCTAAACAATAGCCATGGTAGTAACACTTAATTAAAAAAACTTTTTTGTTTTTAGGTGACGCAGGTAGACCTCGACTGGATGTCGGGGACGACGAAGAGGAAATTTTAAATTATTTCCAAAGAGACCCTACGCTGTCTACACGAATGATAGCTCGCCGTATGGGACGCTCTCAATGGAAGGTGTGGTACGCTCTTCACGAAAATGACCTCCATCCTTACTATTACACACCTGTTCAGGCCATAGAAGAAGGGGACCCTTTAAGAAGAATGCAGTTTTGCAGATTTTTAATAAATGCGGACGTTGAAGATAGAAATTATCTCAGAAGAATTTTATGGACTGACGAGTCCAAGTTTGATAAGGACGGCATTACGAATTATCATAATGCTTATTACTGGAGTGAACGAGCCATGGGTAATCCACACCTAAAAAGACAAAAAAGTTCACAGAGAAGGTTTAATCTAAATGTATGGATGGGTATAATTAATAACCGCTTGATTGGACCACATTTCTTACCGCAAAACCTCGATGGGGTTGAATATGAAAATTTTCTGAGGAATGTATTTTTTGAATTAATGGGAGATGTGCCGCTAGAAACGAGGCAAAACATGATATTCATGCATGATGGCTGTCCGGCGCATTTAAGGCTAGCTGTGAGAAGTTGGCTAGACCAACACTTCCCCGACCGATGGATAGGTAGAGGTGGTCCAATACCATGGCCGGCACGTAGCCCCGACCTCACACCCATGGACTTCATCGTGTGGGGTCGAATGAAAACTTTGGTTTATGCCACTGACGTCCCTGTACCAAACGTTGAAGACTTGCGCAACAGAATAATCAACGCAGCGCAGGAAATACAAAGGGAGCTTACAGACTCAAGGGTTGTAAAAACGGGTGTCGTAAGAAGAGCACGAGCTTGTATTAGAAATAATGGTGGGCATTTCGAAAATGAACTGTAGACAGTTTTTTATTTAATAAATTTTTATTCTTCAGTAGTTTGGTTTTTTCTTTCATTTTTATTATTAGTCTTATCTTGATGGTTCCTTAATCGATTTTGGACTTTAATATCTCATTTGAAAGGGAACGAAACGTAGAAGTTTTTTAATTATTTTGTACGTAATAATAAAGTGTGACTTTTTAAAGAAAATTGATGTTTTATCAGCCATCAAAGTATTTTTTTTACATTTTCCGTTTTTGTTTAGCAGTTTTTGCATAAAATAATGACACTTGCGGAGATTTAACAATTAATATTACTTATTTAGAATATCTTTGTTGCAAAACAAAAAAAAGTAGGCCAAAATCACTTTTTTTTTAGGATTTATTACTATTTGAAAATTTTTTGTACGATTTTTTGGGTTACACTCTTTAAGTAGGAATATCTTGGAAAGGGTTAAGTAAGGACGGTAGGTCTCGTAGTGATATCTGTCGGAATAACCCTAGACTACCTCCCCTTAACGGCTCCGCCACTAATTTCCAGTCACCCTGTATAATTTGGAAATGCCAGGTGCATGAGAGTAGGTGATTATTGGGCATTCTGGAACACTTTCACTCCAGCGATCTCACATTCGTTCGATCTCTGGTCGTTCAGTGTTCCAGACCGCCCAATAACCACTTCGAGTGTTGTTGTGTATTTGATGGAGTTGCATTACAGTCAATTAGGTATAGAAAGAGTACGGTAAACAGACTAGTGTACAACTTACCAATGATTTATACTGCTTAATTCACTATACTACACATTTTTATTTATCACAGTTATTTTGGATTACACTCAAAAGCAGACGTTATGGAGCTTATCGTTTTGTTTTAGACCGATTGTTCTTGTCAGTGACCAAATTTGGCTGGTGGCACCTAGAATCGAATTTCTATCATAAATCATAACGCTCAGGAAAATATCATTCTTCGGCTGATTGCTCGTGCCGATCGCCCATTGGCTGGTGGCACCTCAAAAATGAATTTCCATTAATGAATACGATTAAGAACATCGGATGTTATTCAATGCCAAAGCTGAGGAAATTATCATTCTTCGGCTGATTGCTCGTGCCGGTCACCCAGTGGCTGGTGGCACCCAGAAACGATAATTCCAAAGCTAGGCAAATAAACCTCCGACGAACTCGATAGGTAGGTATTCTTTAGGCAGATTGCTCGTGCCGGTGACCAAATTTGGTTGGCGACACCTAAAACGATTACCCCATTACGCCGCCATCGAGAGATGGGTGACCGTCCATCTATCCAGTTTTCGGCTCTACTCAAGGCCTGCACTGCACTGTTCACTTACGCGGACGGCAAAACTATGACTTTAATTGCAAGTTCATTGCGTCACGGTTCAAACTGTGTCATTGAAAAAAATAGCACGTACATACATTGATTTATGGTTTACATTGAATATTTAATTCATTTATCACGTTTAGTCTATGCAGCGGTGTTGACTTTTGTAAGGTAAGTGTTAGGAATAGAACCTATTTGGTTGTTTTTTTATACTTTTTATTGTAATTTTGACAGACTGTTTTTCTTTTGACATTTGTTTTATTTTATTAAATTCTTCTTCTGTCATTGCTCTTGAACGCTGCTTTTCATTTTATAAACCTATTTACTATATTTTAATACAGTCCACAACATTTTGGTCCATTCGGCCGTAGTTAATTACGAACTTGGTTTTCTAATTTCTTTTTTCTCAACAATAATTATGGTACGTACGAGGGCTCAAGGTTCAAGTGTCAATGCTGCTCCGGCTGACGAGTCTTTGATGGCGGTACTCGGGGTGCCCCCCCCGCCTAGTGCTGCTGCTCCGGCTGACGAGTCTTTGATGGCGGTTCTCGAGGTGCCCCCCCCGCCTAGTGCTGCTCCTCCGCCTACTCCAGGTAAGGTAGCCTTAAGTTCGCATTCATCAAGGCGGTCTTCGGCAGCGTCCGGCTCCGCTCGTGGGCTGCGGTTGCGGGCGGATCATACTCGCCGTCTTGCTGAACTCGATAAAAATGCCTTCGAATTACAGAAAGCTGCACTAGAGTCTGAAAAAGCTGCCATAGCACTTGAGCTAGAGGCCAAGCTCGCCGAAATAGGCGCAGGTTCACAAGCTAGCCGCGCTCTAAGCAGCCAAGCTAGCTCAGTCAACAGCAGCGTGAGAGAGTGGATCGATAACAACTCTTTCCATTCTGCTGATCATGCATCGCAGGGTTTGAATTGTGTGTTACCCGCGCCGGTCGCGCAGCCATCGGAGGAGTGCCTAGGCCTTCCTGCCTCTGTAACGTTTGCGCATTCTGCCGTTACTGAGGCGCCTAAGTGCTTCCCAGTTTCCTGTGGCCATCGCGCACCTACCGTCGCCAACACAGTTTCATCGAGTGCTCAGCTTATAAATAATAACTTATGCCATTCTTTAAATAATGCTTCGCAGGCTCCTAAGTGTGTGTTGTTTGCGCCGGTCGCGCAGCCATCGGAGGAGTGCCTAGGCCTTCCTGCCTCTGTAACGTTTGCGCATTCTGCCGTTACTGAGGCGCCTAAGTGCTTCCCAGTTTCCAGTGGCCATTGCGCACCTACCGTCGCCAACACCCTTGCCTCAAGCCCTCGGATTGACGCCTCGCTCCAAAGAGTAGGCCCAGCTGACGAACAGGATGGTATAAATAAGCTAGCTCTTGCCATAGAAAGACTCGCTTCAAACAAATCTAAGGTTAGTCAAACTTCAAATTTACCTACGTTTGATGGTAAACTGTCTGATTACCTAATCTTCAAAAAGGTTTACGAAGATTCAAAACATGTTTACACTGCCGCTGAAAATTTATGTAGGCTGAGCGCCGCCCTACGTGGCACAGCACGCGAAGCCGTGTCGGTTTTGCTCGTAGCGGCTCACGACCCCGACGTTGTAGTGGCGGCGTTGTCACGACGTTTTGGCCAGAGCGAGCGGTTACTTCTGCACGAAGTTAGTCTTATTAGGTCTCTACCTAAATTAAACATTGCAGAATCTACAACTGATTTAATCGATTTTTCATGTAAAATACGTAATTGTGTAGAGACTATAAAGCTTTTAAATCAACCGCAATACCTAGCGTCGCCCGAACTATTGCATTCTATTATCGGGAAGTTGACGCCCGCATTGAGAGCGCAATGGGCTCATTATTCTTACAATAGAGCCCATTCAACTTTTAAACTGGACGCATTGTCTCAGTTTCTGGATCACGAGGCAGAAGTTAGAAGTTGTTCTGGTTTTATGACTGACTTAGACGTCCATTCTGTCAAACTTGTCAAACCTTTCAATTCCGTTCAGCGTCATTACGTTAACGTAAACACTTCTAACCCCATAACTTCGAAAAGTTTTGTAACTAATAGCAGTAACGCAAATACTACAAAAAGAGTGGCCAATACAAGTTTATCTACAAATTTATGTCATTATTGTAAAACCTTTAATCATGATATTGATAACTGCCCTAAGTTTTTAATTTTGTCGACTGGTGATAGGTGGACGTGGGCGAAAGAAAATAAAGTTTGTGTTCGGTGTTTAAGGAGAAATAAACATAGGTTCAGTACTTGCCGTCCTAAGACTTTGTGTTCGGCGAATGGTTGTTCCCGTAGACACCACCAGCTGCTGCACCATGACTTGCAAGTTAACAACATATCCGAAGCACCATTGGAATCTGCCGAGCCAAGCCCGTCCACGTCTTTTAATGCTGACGTGACTTTCAGCGAGAACCGTGACGTCGTTGGTCACGCATACTCGAGCTCATCTTCTGTTTACTCACCTTCTTTAAAACCTCTTCTTAAGTTAATTGCGGTTACACTCAGCGGCCCAAAAGGAAGTGTAGATACGTATGCACTTTTGGATGATGGCTCGACAGGAACGTTTATAGATTCATCAGTCGCTAACGCAATCGGTGCTTATGGACCACAAGCTTCGCTACGCATGCACTGCGTTAATGGTTTATCTAAACAAACGTCAGTTCAGTTTGTTGATTTTCACATTCGAGGCAAGTTTTGTACCAATGGCTATAAAATCAAAAACGCTCGCTCGATCAAAAATTTGAATTTGAGTTCTACAAGTACTATTAGTCCCGATAAAGTTAAAGCTATTCCTTACTTAGCCGATTTATGCGATTCTATAGTTTATAAAAATGCCACTCCCATGTTGCTTGTGGGAATGGACAATTGGCATTTGATAATATCAAAAGAAACACGACAAGGCAGCCGGTCAGAGCCTGTCGCCTGTCGCACAGCATTAGGTTGGGTACTATTTGGGTTCGCCAGCAGTAAAACGAAGTCTGTCGAGTTTGTTAATCATTGCAACACTTTTAGTAAATTATCAGATATCGACCTTATGATTAAAAACTATTATATGTTGGATTCAATCGGAATTTCAAGCAAAGTACCGCGTTCATCGCAGGATGAACGTGCAATTTCCATTTTAGATCGTACTGCTCTTCGTTTGCCAAGCGGCCGCTTCGAGGCTGGCCTATTGTGGCGCAGTGATAGCCTCGAAGTTCCCAAGGGTTCTTACAATTTGGCCTTATGTAGGCTTAAAAGCTTAGAGCGAAAATTTGTTAGAGATCCACAGTACGCCGAACATTATCGACGCAATGTCCAAGATACAATCGACAAGGGTTATGCTGAGCCTTGCTCTTTTACTTCAAGCTTGTCATCCGTAACTTGGTATTTGCCACATTTCGGGGTTACCAACGCAAACAAACCAGGTAAATTAAGAGTGGTACATGACGCTGCGGCAAAATGTGATAACATAAGCTTAAATTCTATGTTGCTTGCGGGTCCCGATCTCTTGCAATCACTTTTTGATATTTTGCTTCGTTTTCGTGAAGGTAGAGTTGCAATCTCCGGAGACATCCAGGAAATGTTTCCACAAATTAAAATACGCGAAGAAGATCGTGACGCTCAGCGTTTTTTATGGCGCGCAACGCCTGACTCTCCTATAACGCCCTATCGTATGTCATCAATGATTTTTGGTGCAGCATCGAGCCCTTTCACAGCTTTATATATTAAAAACAAAAATGCACTAGATTTTAAACATAAATATCCAAAGGCAGCTGAAGCAATTTTAGTCAATCATTATATGGACGATTATTTAGCTAGTTTAGATACCATTGTGGAAGCTGCTGACATGGCTCGTGACGTGGCTTTAATCCATAAACAAGCGGGCCTTCAAATGCGTGCTTGGGTGTCTAATGAGCTCACAGCATTACGTTTCATTCCTCCTGACTCGCGTAATCAGCCTTCAGAGGTAAGCCTAGGTTCCTTTCCCGAAAGTGTTCGTACATTAGGGCTAATTTGGCATCCGTCAACAGATACCATTGGTTTCAACGTTAGCTCAGTTCATAAAATTCCCGATAAAATGACGAAACGAACAGTTTTGTCCTTAATTATGCGATTATTTGATCCATTAGGTCTATTATCACCACTTACGATTAAAGGCCGCATTTTATTTCAGGACGCGTGGCGTCGTGGGGTTAATTGGGACAGTGAATTCCCGCGTGAAGACTATGTTAAATGGAACCAATGGTATTCTGATGTTTTGACGGTTACATCCTTAAAAATACCGCGTTGGTATATAGGTAAGTCGTCGCCAGTGAAACGAGAGCTACACGTATTTTGGGATGCGAGTGAGAACGCTTATGCTGCTGCGGCGTATTGGCGGTTCGTTTTTTCTGATGGTTCTGTTCATACTTCGCTTATCTGTAGCAAAGCACGAGTAGCTCCGGTTCAACCAGTATCCATACCCAGGTTGGAGCTTCAGGCTGCGCTTGTAGCAGCGAGGCTAGCAGCTTCAATCTGTAGTGCAGTCGTTCACAAACCGTCGTCACGATGTTTTTGGTCGGATTCCAAAAATGTTTTGTGTTGGCTGCGTAATGACGCACGCACCTTTAAGCCCTTCGTAGCTCACAGAATAGGCGAGATAGCTGAATTAACAGCTATGCAGGAGTGGCGTTGGGTGCCGACTCAGTGTATTGTGGCTGACGACGCTACTCGTGCACGCTCGTTGACTCTTTCTGAGAGTAGCAGATGGTTTAAAGGTCCACCATTTTTAACTCTGCCACCTAATCAGTGGCCTACCGAACTCAATGACAGCGGTCTTATTTCATTGCTCGAAGTTAAAAATTCCGCGAAACCACCTATTTCGGATACAATTAGTTATAACGAAACTGTAGCTAGGATCAGCACGCCACTAGTGGCAGATTGTAATCGTTTTAGTTCCTGGCTACGATTTCTACGCGCTACCGCATTAGCGCAATTGTATATTAGAAAGTTATTTTTAAGAGTTCTTAAAAGGAGAGGTGTATGTTTATTTAAAATAAGTTGGCTTAAAAACAAGATTATCTCATATAATATAATTGAAACTGGCAATTGCTTTTCTAACTCTCTTTATATTATGGCCGAGGATATTGAACGAGCTCTTATACATACTTTGAAATTCTGTCAATCTCAAGCATTCTCTCAGGAGCTTGGATATTTATACTCAAAGATGCCCTTGCCACGAGATAATAAGTTACATGGACTTCATGTAATTTTGGATGAGCATGGCTTGATTCGACTGGCAGGTCGAACCAGGGCTGTGGAGAATGTTCAACGTTCGGTTTCTCAGCCAATAGTTTTAAGCGGACATCACCGTGCCATGCATCTCCTTATTTTGGACTATCACCAAAAGGCTGCTCACGCAAACAACGAAATTGTTCTTAATGAAATGCGCCAACAGTACCACATTGCTCATTTCAGAAGCACAATACGAAAAGTTACACGTACATGTCAATTCTGCAGGATACGAAAAGCTATTCCGGACATTCCTCCCATCGGCGATCTACCAGCAGCCAGACTTGCTCACCATCAACGTCCATTTTCTTTTACTGGTGTAGACTATTTTGGCCCAGTTCAAGTCAGCGTGATGAGACGAACGGAAAAACGATATGTGGCCCTTTTTACGTGTCTTACTACCAGAGCAGTACATTTGGAGGTGGTCCACAGTTTGTCAGCTGATTCCGCCGTCATGGCCTTACGTCGCTTCGCAGCTAGACGTGGAACCCCAACAGAAATGTGGAGTGACAACGGAACGGCGTTTGTGGGAGCTACGAAAGAACTGCGACAGCTTTATGGAAATAGTGTGGAAGAACATGCTGCCAATACAGGTATTCGCTGGCGATTCATTCCTCCCGGATCACCGTTAATGGGAGGAGCCTGGGAGAGGCTTGTTCGGTCAGTGAAAACTGCTTTTAAAGTAGCGCTGAAGGAAAGCAAGCCGCGGGACGAAGTATTGAAAACCTTACTGGCAGAAGCGGAGGCGCTCATCAATAGTCGACCACTGACGTACATCGCTTCTGAAGCTACAGAGGAAGCTCTTACGCCGAGTCACTTTCTTCTGGGCTCTTCGTCAGGTGTTCCAGCAGCAGTCACTCTCTCCGATTCAGATTTACATGGCAGATCAGAATGGAAAAAAGTTATACGCCTATCTGACCATTTTTGGCGTCGTTGGGTGCGTGAATATCTGCCCTCACTTGTCCCTAGGCACGCAGTTGGTGGTGGTCATCAGAACTTAAAAGTTGGAGACCTTGTTTTTATTTTTGACGGCAATCTCCCACGATGAACCTGGCCCAGGGGTCGGATAACTTCCTACTTAGGACTACTTAGGCGTCCCGCTAAGAAGTTAATTTTGTTGCCAGTTAGTTAGTTTCATTTTAATATTTCTAATTTTTATTTTGTTTTCCTTTTAATTTAAGTTCATTCATGTTAAGGAATTGGTTTGTTTAGTTTTTTTTTTTATTTCTCTTTTGCTTCCAGCAGTTTCTTGCACGGAAGGGGAGAATGTTAGGAATAGAACCTATTTGGTTGTTTTTTTATACTTTTTATTGTAATTTTGACAGACTGTTTTTCTTTTGACATTTGTTTTATTTTATTAAATTCTTCTTCTGTCATTGCTCTTGAACGCTGCTTTTCATTTTATAAACCTATTTACTATATTTTAATACAGTCCACAACAGTAAGCAAATAGGTAAGCTACTTTTCCATCGTGAGAATAAATTTGTAACAAGAACTACTTAGTTAGAGCACATGGTTGTGTCTCCTTACGTCTGATGTGTCCAGAGCATAGCACGGCTGCTTTTCGTGGCAGTTTTCGATACTCTGCCACGAAATGCTGGAACAACCTACCGCCGCCGATAAGAAACTGCAAATCTATTGGTGCTTTTAAATGTCGTCTCAAAAAATTTATTTTCGATGAGCAAATTTCCAGTAAATGAAAAGTCGTGCTACGCGATAAACAGTTATTATGTGTTACCCGTGTTTTTCTACGCACACACACAATCACATACGCACACACACACGCACACACGCACGTTGTACCTATTTGGGTATTGCCAATGTTTTTTGCGTCTCTGGTGCCCACCTCTTTCCATATTAGTTTTAGTTTATTTTATTTTATTTTAGTTACGGCTTCCGCAGAATACCAGCGTTGTGGCCTGGGGATCTTATAGGTCAATGACACATGCTGAGCGGTGGCCTTTTTGGTTCTGGAACCTCTTAACTTGTGTGTAATATAGTGATGTATTTTTTATTTAGTTTTATGAACCAAATAAAAATTTATCTTATCTTATCTTATCTTATCTTATCCTTGTTTTTTATTTTTTAATTATTGTTGCAGATTTTTTGATTTATTTTTATGAAATATAATAATTGAGTTCATAAACTATATAATATACTGACCTGTTACTGTTTGAGTAGTGTAGATACACTTAATAATCATTGCTAATCACTCAAATAAATATACTTGTTTTCTGAAATAAGCTGACCAAACGATGTCTCAAGCGCAGCGAAATGAATTATAACTATAAAATATATAAAACATAGGTTCATAAAACATTTATTTAAACTTTTAGCCATTATTGTAATATTATATCGAATTAATATTTTATCTGAGAGAATCGGAAAATCGAACATACAGTACAGTCATACAGTCAACGATGTAGGTACTGCTTACCACTGCTTACCTGTGATACAGCCGTGTACACAATACAGATTTGTTTTGAATTACATTATAACTTAGTGCGTTACAGATAATGCATAGTTACAATAAAATTAATCAAGCTGTAGGTATTTGTTTTTGTTTGACGATTAGTCTAATGGTTTTCACCTCTGACTTAAATGCATGTTGCGGGTTCGAGTTCTGTGTGGATATTTTGTGAAGATGGAGAAAATTAAGATGAAGATTAAATTTGTATTTTTAAGTAGTCACTGTTTTTATTTTAGATGCTTATTTAAGGATGCCCTGTCATAGTACTAGCTTCTTAGTTTTAAATACATACCTAATCAATGCAAATTGTGAAAAATATTACTTATGTTCGTACTTAATTAAAGGAACTTTATTTATTAAAGGAACTTTATTTATTACATTCAGCAAAAATAACCTACTTAATACGATTTCCGATCAATAAGTGTCACAAATTCTTGTGCTCCGTCACTATCAGCGAAGACTCTGCTACTCCGTCACCAGCGGTTCGCCAGTGCCACTCCATCTGACTGCTCCATCCTCTCTCTGCGAGAGCACTCTGCCGCCTCGCGCCCCGCCCACTCAGACGCTGCCCATCAGCCAGCTGCTCTGCCATCACCGCAAGCGCACCGTACAACTCACACCAGCAAAACGAGGATCCGTGCTATTGAAATAATGTTCGTAAGTTGTTTTTTTACTAAACGATTTTCTAATTGGTGAATACCAATCAGATAGGTATCCCAAGGTAAATTTGTAAATGTGGTAAAGTTACTATCGTGCTTGCGTCGTTACCATTATGATTATATCTGTCGAACTTAACTAAAACGCGATGTTAATGTTTGCATATTTACCAACTTACATTCAGCCCTCTGATCAATTTAAGTTTTAAACGTAAAACGGAAATAATTTTTATCTAATCGAAAAATCATTCGAGAGTAAATTTTGTCTTAATTTATTGTTATCTTTATATAATGTTTGTAATAATAATTTCCAGGTCGGACTCAGAATACTACAATAAGCGCAGCAAATGCGCCAGAAAAACCGTGGAAGATTTCGTCGATTCGGACGGTGATGAGGAAACAACTTCCAAAGTAACGTATGTATGAAAGATATTTATTTGCACGTATTCTGGTAGAGTTTTAACTTTTAAAAGATTCTTTTATATCAGTTATGAAGTGTTGTAAGTTACATTTACATCAATTAGGTATAAAGGTTACTCATTTTATCACTAAGTTTATTCAACATGTTATCTTGCCGTACCTACTATATAATTAATATATAAAGAGTTATAATAGGATGTAAGTGTATGTATCGTTATGTTATTTATTATGTCTAACGTTATGTATTATGTTTAGTATCGTTGATCGTTTAATTATACCCACTTTTTTTTTTTTAGTTCCAAGAAAGAGCCGAAAAAGACCGAACGCAAAAGGAAGACGCCAACACATCAAAAAAATCACCTGCACCGAAGTTAACTGGGTGGCTAATTGACTCGGACAGCAGGAAGAAGTAGCGGCTCGACGACGAGGCAGCGAGAGTCAACCCTTGCAGTCGTCGCTGTCACGTCGTGTTGCCGACGGCTACCTGCGACGCACCGCCCGGAGAAACGGTGATGTTTACATTGAAGTAAAGGTATACAATACCAAAGACATATTGACGGTGGAGCCGAAAGATCGATGGGAGCAGGCGCTAATCTCCTTGAAGTACCAAGTAGATTTCGATGCACCAGAGCTGATTCCACTTAAGGAGACGCTCAAGCTCTGCAAAAAAAATTTCACGGAGGAAGGCAAATTTTTCAGCATTAAGAAAAAGTAAAACCTAGTAATAGGAGAAGATATTTTTTTAGGATATTTTGATATGATATGATTACATAAGTATAATTAGATTAAAGATAGTCTACTATATAAATATAAGAATAAATAACAAAAATACATATTATTAGTTAAACTCTATTTCTATAAAATAAATAATATTTTGTTTTGTACAAATTACATTCAAATTAACCATTCATAATCAAAAATTCCATTCAATAAAAATCACTGATTTAAAACTTTGGCAACTAAGTATAGTTTTAGTTCACTTTTATTATATTATACCTACTACTTAACGATATGGCAAATAAAACAGTATATTGCACAGTTTGTGACATATCGGTTAAAAGTAACGCATTCTCAGCTCATTTGCGGAGTAATATCCATAAAAATAACAGTGCCATCGAAATAAGTAACGGAATTGAAAAAATAAGCAGTGCATTCCGAAGTCGGATCGCATCGTACAGGGTTCGTGCACCGACGACGGCTGATAGCGACGGTGACGACACGAATGACGTCAGCGTGTGTCCGCCAGCTCAGTTTCTATTTCAGCTCCGCTCTCGCGTGCGTAACTTGTTAGCTGCAAGACAGGCAACCTATAGTTCTATTAAGGTAAATTTTGATTTTTTCGCTGAGTTTAAGTTACCGAAAACTAGCACTAGTGAAATAAAATCATTTGCTTTTGGTCAAAATGTGATGTTGCATCATAATTATGATTTTAATGATCTGTTTTCAAAAATTGTCAGCTCCATTGTAACAAGCATTGACGAGTTTCAGGAAAAAGACAGCGGTTGGTCTTTTATAAGAAATTTATACTTAGAAGTTAATATCAACAAGTATAACCCATTGAGAGCCGCCCGGTTTATTGAGTTGCCGCGAAAATTAAAACTAAAGCATGCTTGCATTAACATACAAAATAATGACTCCTTCTGTTTTTTATGGTGCATAGTAGCCGCATTGTTTCCAGCTAAGAACAATGCACACCGAACATCTTCATATCCTCACTTTGAGAATGTTCTGAATATTCAAAACATGACGTATCCAGTTGGATTTTCAGATATTAAGATATTCGAGAAAAATAATCCCCAAATCAGCGTTAATGTGTACGGTCTTGCAAATAAGTCTAACATTGTTGGACCTCTCTATAAAACGCAGAGCAGAAGAAAACATCATGTCAATTTACTACTACTAGAAAAATATGAATTTAAACATTATTGTTTGATTAAAAATTTGAGCAGATTACTTAGACCTCAGTTTACAAAACATCACGGAAAAATATACTTTTGTGATGATTGTATGATATTTTTTAATAGCGAACAAAATTTGTAGCGGGGTCCGAACAGTGTTGCCTGATCCAGGCACTGTTATTCAATTTAAACATTTCGAAAGAATGCAAGATATACCATTTGTTATTTATGCGGATTTCGAATCCTTATTAGTGCCTAAATCAAGTAGTGATGGGTTGGACTCGAATAATACATCCGTTTTACAAAAACATTTACCCTCCGCATTTGCATATTACATTGTTTGTTCGTATGACAGCTCTCGAAATAAATACATGTCATATCGTGGTCATGATTGTGTTGAAAAGTTTATTCAATATCTTGGCGAAGATATAACTAATATAAATAATATTTTAAAACAACCGATTCCAATGACTTCACTAACATCTGATGAGCAAAAGAGCTTTGATGATTCAAAATATTGTATATTGTATATAATAAAATGCAGCTTTAACTTGTATCACTGGTTTTATTGCCAAAATGAATTTATTTGCTAGAGACACACGTAGCACGTTTATCACCATATTCGAAGAGAGAAAAAACAAAATTGCCAGCACAAAAAACAATTTTAGTGTGGCCGTATGAAATCTATAATGTTTTATATTTATTATTAAACATAGTTGGGCCGGGCCAGGTTATACATTCTTAATGTTTAAACATAACTAAAATAGATTACTTAAGTAACACCTTTAAAATTTTGGAATCATTGTTTAAACCTTATGCAACTGAAGTTTAAGAGCTTAAGGTAAGTAACAGTTTTTTATATTGTTGAGGTACACTCTACAGAGCACTCAACAGAATGCAGACAGACAACATCTCTAACATCTTAAGTAGGAACTTTACTATACTTAATAAAAATAAAAATACTTATATTAATACAGACAGACAGGAGTCTAAGTAGGCAAACATTCAAAGTGGTAGTGGGCACAATTTTCTAAAAGATCTTACATATTTTTTATTATTAGACATTTTTATTTCAGCTACCCTTACCCTTCCATCCGAACCAGGGATGGTCTTAACAATTCTGGCCATAGGCCAGCTTAACGGTGCAGAATTATCATAACGAACAATTACTAAATCTCCTTCTTTTAAATTAGTATGTGTTTGTTTCCATTTAGGTCTACTTTGTAATTGTGTAAGATAATCCCTTGACCAGACTTTCCATAAATCTTGTTTGATTTTGGACAACATTTGCCAAAACTTTAATCTGTCAATATTTTTAGTTGAGAGATCTACTTCTGGATAATTCATCATAGGCATGCCTATGAGGAAGTGCCCAGGCGTAAGGTAATCATAACTAGAAATATCTGAGCTTGTGGGGAGCAGAGGTCTGTAATTTAGTATTGCTTCAATTTCTGTAATAACTGTATATAGATCTTCAAATGTTAAAGTAATGTTTCCCACTATCCTTTTAAAGTGGTATTTAAAACTTTTGACCCCCGCTTCCCACAATCCCCCAAACTCAGGTGAATATGCAGGTATGAACTTAAATTCTACATACTTAGATTACATTACATTAGATTAGATTAGATACATAGATGAAAACAGTTCATAAAGTTTATTTAACTCATTCTGTGCCCCTTTAAATGTTTTGGCATTGTCACAATAAATTCTAACAGGCATTCCCCTCCTTGAGAAGAACCGCTTGAGGCATGCCAAAAATGCGTCAGTAGTTAAATCGCTGACAAGCTCCATGTGTATAGCCTTCGTTGAAAAACAAACAAAGATTGCAATGTAGCCCTTGGTAACAATAGGTCTTCTAATTCTTGATACCTTTATATTGAACGGACCACAGAAGTCAACCCCTGTCACTTGAAAAGGTCTTGTGGGAGTTACTCTATCTGTAGGTAGTGAGCCCATAAGTTGCATAGAGGCTGCAGCTTTAAGTTTAGCACATTTGATACATTTGTTGACCACTTTTTTGACCTCCCGTATGCCACTTCTAAGCCAAAATCTTTGAGATAGGGAGCTTAGAACTAATTTAGCACCAGCATGGAGAAGGCGCAAGTGCTCCTTGTGAATAATAATATATGTAAAGTGAGATGCCTTTGGCAGTATTATTGGATGAATTTGTTCATAAGAAATGTTTTCAGCAATTTGAAGGCGGCCTCCAACACGAAGGACACCATATTTATCTATAAAGGGATGCAGACTAGACAAATTTGTTTTAATTGCCAAACCTCTCTTAATAGATACTAATTCATATTTAAAATGAAATCCTTGAACACCTTTTATAAGTATAGTCATGGCATTATTGAGCTCAGCTGGTGTCAAAGAACCAATGATTTTCTTATTTACAGCTTTAGAGTTATTGTAAAAACGCAACATGTAAGCTAGAACTCTTTGAAGCTTATTGATATTAGAAAACCTTTTAATGTGTTTTATTACAAAGTTTTCAGTAGCGTCTTCACTAATGTCACATTTCATTACACCACAAAATGGATCAGTTTCCTCACTGTCACCAGGTAAAACTAAGGGCTGTTTAATGTTAGCTACGGAATGTTTAAATCCCGGATCAGATAGCTCCCTAGGGCCTTGCCACCATAGATCATTGCACTTCAATTTTTGAGGAAGACAGCCTCGTGATAACAAGTCAGCAGGATTACTTTTTGTGTTAACATGTGTCCAAACAAATTCTTTAGTTAACTTAATTATCTGATGAACTCTACTTGACACATATGAATTTAATTTTAAATTATTGGATGCTATCCATGTCAAAACAATCTGCGAGTCACTGTAAAGCCAAACCTTTAAGTCTTTGAATTTATGTTTATATATGTTATGTACTCTATTAGCAACTTTTGACAAAAGTAAAGCACTATTTAATTCCAAGCGTGGTATCGTTACAGTCTTTTTAAGAGGAGCTACCTTTGATTTGGAGCATAGCAACTTATTAGAAACTGTTCCATCAGAATTATGGATTCTTAAATATAAACAGCATCCTAACGCTTTTATAGAAGCATCTGCATACCCCACTAGTTCAATAGAAAATATTGTATTTGAACTTACTCCTCTTGGAATGGTTATATTGCCCATTTCCTTTAGATTTATTAAAAAATGTTGCCAAACCTTTAACCTCCTGAGTCCCAGGGTAGGTTTTTATCGAATTTTTTCTTGAAATTTTGAACAGTGGATCTTTGCATGATACAGAAGTAAGGAAAAATAATAAAAAAAAGTTATTTTGGGAAATTTTGGTTTTTCTCTATGTCCTCAATATAGGACATGTGGTCCACACTACTACAGTTTTTTCTTAATGATGTTCTTAATATAGGACGTCTGTTCTCTCTAAAGAAATTAAACAATTTATTTGTAATCACATATTTATTAAAAATAACTGTTTTTTATCGTAAATCTTCAATATTTTAAATAAAATAAACAAAAAAAACCTGTTTGACTTTGAATACCAGGCTCACGATATAAAAACTTACAAAATACAATCAAAATCTTAAAAAACATTAACTTTTCTGTAAATAATACTGTAGTAGTAATAAAACTAATTTCTCTGAACTTAACATAACTTAACATTTTACGGTAACAAATATTAGCCATGACCAGATTAATTCCAATGAATGTCTTCAACTTTTTAATTGTAAGCGTCAGGTTTTTATGATTTTTCATGATTTCCGTTTGATTGGTTGCTGTTACGATTTTTTCCAAAATACTGTCATCTATGTAGTCTTCAAAATACTCAAACATTTCAAAACTACTGAAATCTCTTTGAATATAATTAGGCGAGGACAAGTTATGTATGGTTGGAGTAAAAGTTCCCGTCCAAGTGTTACTTGTGAAAGGTGTATGATTGTAAGCTGCAGCACCTCTTCCTCTTACGCGTACTCGTGCTGAGCGTCCTCTACTCCTTGTGGCTCTGCGTGACGATCGTCCAATTTGTCTGGCTCGTCCCCGAATCAAGGAATACGATGACAGTGCTGGTGACGAAGGTGGTTGTGACAATGGCACTGCTGGCGGGGAAGGTGGTGGTGATGATTGTGGTTGGTCATGGCTGGCATCAAATTCGAAGATTTATTCTTCTGAATAGGAGCTATTACCCCGATCTGAATCAGAATTGGTGCGTTGTTGGGGTGGTTCGTATAGTTCATCATCATCGGAAGCACTAAAATCACTCTCGCTGTTATTCAACTCCTGAAAAATTGCATCATCATCGAAAACTGAAACAAGGAAAAACATCATATTAAGAACGAATGACCTAAAATAAGTACATCAAAAAAGCAGATCTTTCTAACTAAGGACCTCATGTGCTAAATTAAGGACATCAAAGTAATCTGGCAAATAAAGTAAGGTTATTGGTGTAAAGGAATGAAATTATTGTGCATAATAACTTTTCGATTTTCAATTATTGTACCACATAAATAAAAACCGGAAAGTTTTAAAAAAAACAATGATAACAACGGATTAACTTACCTTGCCGAACCGGCGCAAGCGATTTTAGTTGTTGCGACGCCATGTTCGGTTTGACAGAAGTGACAGATAGCAGTAATTTTTTTTTTAACTCACTTAACATGGCCACGTTCCGAATCAAACAAAAAATATTTGCTCTACTAACACATTTCGACAAAATATTTAATTCTTTTGGATGTTCTAAATTAAGAACTTAAAGACTCGGGAGGTTAAATGGTCTTGGGTCAATATAGTGTCCCAGCTTACTTTCATAGACCACAAAGTTTGCATGAACAACTTAGCAATAACTATTATTGGTCCAATGAGACCTAATGGGTCAAAGATTTGCCCTATATAGCTTAATATTTTTCGTTTAGTATTAATTTCATAAACAACTGTATCTGGACCCTTAAATATCAGCTGATCCTTTAACACATCACTTTGCAAACCTAAAGTTTTTACTATGTTATTCCCACTCATATCAATGTTTTCAAAATATTTTTTACTATCAGGTAAGTCCTCAAGAATTGGCATGTAGTTTGATGCCCACTTATGTAGTGAAAAACCACCTTTAAGGAGCAAATTGATGAGCTCAAACTTCAACTGTTCTAATTGTTCTTTCTTGTCAGTCCCACAAATAATATCATCAATATATGTACTGGTAAGCATAGCGTTGGCTGCAAGTGGATAATGCTCCCTATAGCGAAGAGCCAGCTCTATCAAGCAACGAGTGGCCAAAAAAGTGGAAGCCCTTAAGCCATATGTGACTGTTTGTAATTGTAAACAGCTTAGGCCTTTATTAGGATGATTGCGCCAGAGAATATTTTGTAAACTAGTTTGTGATGGATTTATGTTAATGCAACGAAACATCTTAGCAATATCACATGTTAATGTATAGATAAAGGTTCTCCACAATATAAGAATATCAAAAAGCTCACTTTGCACTACTGGGCCGTTCAACATAAGGTCATTTAATGACTTTCCTTCCAACGATTTCATTCCACCATCAAAGACTACACGCAATTTTGTTGTAGGGCTTTTATCATTTAACCCTTAACCACCTACCCCCTGTTTTTGTTACTTTACCACCTACCTCCCGTCTCTCAGACGCCAGTAAGATATCGCTGTTGTTTGTAAGATTTATGTAGAATACAGGACTTTTTAAATAAAAAATAGTTTATTTACATATTTAAGTCTTTATTCTAAGAAAAAAACGTACACATATTAATTACCTTTCCTAATGATGACAATAATTTCTTAATAACCCTATTTTTTAGCTTAGAAACTACAATCTAATGAAAAAGAGATCAATAAAAAAAACTTAATCAAATAGGAACTTCTTTATAATAATTTTAAAACATTAAAATAATCAACAAATAAAATAAAATATTTATCTTCTTTAAAAAAAACAAATTTTAACAAAATTGCAGGCCTCGAACTTACAGTTTTTCACGGCAGTGTATGCAAAGCTTTGATGAGCATTCTAGACAAATTGATTTCTTGCAATCAAAACACATATACTGTGTTCGGCGTTTTTTCTTTGGATCACAGGTGGAACATGTTTTACGAACTAGCAGCTTCTCTTCATCTTGACTACCACCAGGATATGATGTTGAAGTAGGTTCCTCGTTGTGATGAAGGATACGTCGTAGAGAGGTTTTGATATCGCGCTGTACATTCACATTATTTTCACGGCGTTGCATTTGTGGTCTTGAAAGTTGTTCAGCTAATTTTTTTATGAATTTGAACCTACTTACTGGAGTTTGTTGGGCAGACAAGCTCACAACGTAACTGTTCGATACCGAAATGTCTAACAATCTGTAAAATACTGCCAATGGCCACCTTCGTGTACGGCGACCAGTGGAGTAATTAGAACATCTTTGATCGAGTAAATCTACTCCGATTTTTGTTTTATTGTAGTGAAGAATTATTTCTGGCTTTTTTGTGGTTTCATCTACGGTTGGTGAGTGATGCATGCTTGACATAGTTATCACTGCTTTAAGCTTTGGCACAAAGGATGAGATGGTGATATCCTTTGTGAATCCAAAAATAGTTGAATCCACGTTCCTATTACGAGAGGGTAGAAATTCTGGTGGTATTTCCTTTTGATTTTTTCTTATTGTACCTACAATAGTCAGATTTTTCTGCTTCATCAAGTTTATGAGCTCTAAAGAAGTGTACCAGTTGTCTGTCGTTATATTTCTATTCGAACCTTCGATTGGAGAAATTAGACGCATGACAGCTTGAGTAGGTTTCTTTAGTCGTTGGTATTCATTAGGCAAATTTTGTCCATCAGAATCTTTGCCTACATAAATATAGGCATTTAGCAAATAACCTGATCTCGCATCTGTAAGACACTGTATCTTTATACCGTACTTAGCCGGTTTTTTTGGCATATACATCTTGAATTTGCACCTGCCTTTAAATGCTAATAGCATTTCATCAATACACGCACAGGTTCCTATTGTATATACAGCTTGACATCGTCTGATGAAAGAATCAAAGAGTTCAGAAATAGGTGCTGCCGGGTTGTTTTCACGGCGTATTGGTCTACTCTCTGCATCATCAAAACGAAGAGCCTTCAGTAAGACTTCGAATCGATTCTTACTTATGATACAACGGTATATCTCTCTTCCAGTACCGTCACTGCTGTACCATGACGTGTAATGTTCACGATTTTCTTTGAAAATTGCGGTGAAAAACAAAAGTCCTATAAATGCTTTTAGTTCGATCAAATCTAAGTCTTGAACACATGTTTGTTTTTGGTAGTTAGGCCTAAATTGTTGTATCTTTACATTCGTGTTTCGTACAATTTTTTCGAGCATTTCATCTGTAAAGAATAACTGCCAAATATCTAGTGGGGAAGATGTAGCATTCACTTCGCTGCTGTATGGTGGCTTTATACCTTCTTTTTCCAAAACAATATTATGTTGTAACGTTCTGGATCGTGCAGACGGAGGGGTAGAAGACCATCTAAAACGGTTCTTTCCAAAATAATTTTTTTTTCTAGGTCGCGATTCTAGTTGTGATAGGGGCTCGTCGTCTTCGGATGAAAAATGTTCATGTTCTGCGGGAATCGATGACGAAATTTGCGCTGGTTGGTGTCCGCTTGATGCAGATACCGATGGTACTTCCTCGGCTTCAATTTCAGATTCTGATTCGTGACTGTCGACTAATACATGATCTTCACCAACGTTACTCTCCATATCACTACATTCATCGTTTGGTAAGTCTTCGTTTTCTGACACATCTTGTTCTAACAACCTCTCAATTACTGCATTACTTAATGCCATTTTTCACTAAAACAACAAAAAAATAACTATCAGAAAAATTACGTAACCACCTACCTCCCGTCTCTGAGACACTCGATAATAGAATTTTACTCACCATAGACAAACGCGCGCACCTGTGATCTCTCCAATCGCTCACGCGGTACTGAGGGGAGCGGGGGAAAGGTACACAGGCGCACGGGCAAAAGCGACGCGTTCGAGTTGAATTATTTACAATAACAGTTTTGCTTACGTCTAGGAGACAGGAGGTAGGTGGTTAAGGGTTAACACAGCATGATGAGCCAAGAAATAAACCGGTCCATTTTGGATGTCGTACTTACCAATGTCCACAGCCTTGGCATTCCCCAGCGATATGTACTCATCTATAAACTTTTTATACTGTTCCAGATACACAGGATTTTGTTTAAATTTCTTCTCTAAAGAAAGAAATCTTTGAAAGGCAACTGAAAATTAATCCCCAATCTGTAAATCATTTAAGTCATTAACTAATGGTATATCAATTTGAAATTTATTTTCATTCAGTAACATTGTATTTTGAAAAATTTCTTCAACCTTTTGATGTTCTATAGATATTTTAGTAACAGGCTGAGGAGTAGCCTCAGCTAGCCAAAACTGTTCCATTACATCTTCCAACTTCTTGTGGTCATTTATTGCAAAGTTTGTCACCAAGTTATGTGGATGTGACATATTATTTGTATTAACATTACCACCTATAATATACCCAAACATAGTGTTTTGTAGTACAAAACCATTTTGAAGTTGCAAATGTCCATCAATTAAAATGTTAAAATAGAAGTCTGCACCGAACAGGAGTGATATTTCAGACGGAATATTGAAGTCACCATCAGCAAGTTTTACGTGAAGAGGAATATTAAAATTTGATACATCAATCCTATTCTGCGGCAGGCGGGATGTAATGGAATGAATAACATTACATTTAACATTTAATTGCACCTTGTTAGAGGGGGAATGCACTGTGATGTTTACATATTTATTTATTTTATTGTTTTTATTACCAATGCTTATAATATTGGAATTTTGACATTTTGGTTTTATGCCTAACCTTTCAATTAATTGGTGGGTTGCAAAGGAAGCTTGACTGCCCGTATCAAGAAGAGCTTTGACAATAATATCACAGCCATGATTATTCAACAATTTTACCTTTATAGTAGGCAACAAAATATTTATAGAAGTGGTATTTGAATGCATAGCCACTGCTGGCCCTGTTGTGTCAATAATTTCTTTATGGAGCAGAGTATTATGCTTTGCCTTACACACCTTACATAAAAAGTTAAATTTACACTTACTTGTGTGAGTTTTTAAACAAATACTGCAGATGTCATGCTTCTTCACAAACCCAATACGGTCATCTATAGGTGCCGTTTTGAATGTTGGGCATCCATAAATGGCATGGCTGGAAGAATTACAATAGGTACATGAAAAATTATTTACAGCCAAATTGATTACTTTGTTGGCATAAGACCTTTTTACTTCTGTATTGCTAGTGTGACTATCTTCAAGTGATATAACGCGCTTTTCTAGAAATGAAATGAATTCCTCCATAGTAGGAAGTGAATCCGAGTCACGATCTAATTGATATGCTCTGTTAGTATATTGATCTAACTTCTTTTGTAAAATAGAAATGAGTAGCATGTCCCAATTATTAATAGGTTGTTGTAAATTCTTGAGTGCATATAATTGTTGTTGCACCTCAGAAATGAACGTCCTTATAGAGGCCGCTGTACCTTTTTGCATTAAAGGCAGCTCTAAAATTTTATTTATATGATGAGTGATAATCCGTGCTTTGTTGTCAAATCTCTTCTTTAGTAAATCAAGCGCCTCCCTGTAAGATGCATTAACAATAGGTAAGTTAATTATAACAGATAAGGCTTCACCAACTAAAAATTTTCTCAAATAGAATAGCCTATGAACGTCTGAGAGTGAATTATTGTTATGTATAACAGCAGTAAACAAATCCATAAATGGAGTATATTCAGTAAAGTTCTTACCATCAAAGGTTGGTACCTCTATATTTGGTAATTTAGATGTTGCAATATTACTACACTGCTTTTTCTCGTGTGCATTACAATTTTTGAGGGTTATGTTTAATTCAGAAATAACATTGAAATATTTTTCTTCGAGGATGGACATGTTTTCAGAATCCGTTTCATCGAGAGCCAGGATATCGAGCTGAATTTGTTCGTACGACTTAAAGGTGTCGATTAGCTTTTCTTTCCGCGCCTCAAGCATCTCTGTGTTTGCGGTTGTCAAGTTGATAGGATCACTGACGTAATTTTCAATGCGAGTAACCATACCTTTAAGCTGCGAGCGTGTTAAACGCAACCTTTTTAACTTATCTTTGTCTTCCTCCTTCGTCATCGTCATTTGAGTCGTATAGAATCAATACCGGCTATCTGACTAATGGCCGATTATTGATAAACCTGAAAAAACGATTTTAAGCCTTTATTAGGTACTTAGATTAAAATTATCATCTGAATAACTAACTATAATTGTTAAGGACTCTACAATATACAAAAAACTTCAAGAAAAGATTAAATTGTGGCAATGGATGAAACTTGTTTTTTGCAGATGGCCATATTTGATACCGAAATTTAAAGATGTTTGATCCCAACCCAAGGAGAAATGGCCATCTTTGATTCCAAACGAATAACAGATAGCCATGTTTGAAGCTAATTAAAAACAAACGGTGTTAGGGTTGTCAAAATTCAACAAAGTTATAAATAATGTTTATTATTCAACAAATTAACTTCGGGTTAACATCAAACTTAATTTTAAAAGAAAAAATATTGAAAGTCCACAGAATATAAAGTAGAATCAACATTAAATTTCACTTTTATATACGAAGATCAGTTGCGTCTTCCAATGGTTCTTCGCAATAATTAAGTGTATTTTCTTCGGGTGGTGCACTCAATGTCTCCTGTGAGGTGAATAAGTTTTTGTAAAACTCTAAGGATTGTAACTGTGGCCACTCAGGACCGAAGTGTTTTTCAAGCAATTTTTTGACGTCTTGTAGTTTATTTTTATTTACAGGTATACCGTTGGACAGAGATTGCGGCACAACCATCTCAATTATTTTCCCTTTTTGACATACATTAACTGCTTGAGCAACATCACTCTTGTAAAACAGTTCGCCTCGAACACGTACATTCCCAGGTTTTTTGGATCGTCGAAGTATGAACCGTTTGCACTTTTTGAACCTCATTGGCCAAGATGTTGTCTGTTTCACAACATTTTTTACAGCATCTCTCCTATTTTTTATGGGACATTCGGTACCTAATTCCACCAACGTCGCCGTTTCTGCGATGACGTCTTTTATTTCGTTCGGATGTATAATCACGTCATTCTTTTTCAGCTTTTTCTCAATCACCCCAAATACCCTATCTGCAGGCATACAAGAGTGTCCGGTGACTGGGAACACAATTTCAATTTCTTTTATAGATTTGTTCTTTAGAATCCATTCGCAACAAGCACCTACCACGATGCAATTCTTGTTCTAGCCGCCACAGCCATCAGCAACCAATCGGATAGTATTAATATTAGTTTTGTCTGTTTCGGTTAAACGGTGGTAGACAGAGGATGCAACAAGGTTAGAATCTTTGTGAAATTGATCTTCTGTACACACGTACGAAAATATGCGATCTTTTGAAAATGGAAGTGTCGACGATCCCTCAACCATAGTTAAATTATAGAAGTATAACTGACGGCTATAATATGTTATCTGGTCGGGTAATTTAGGCAATGGTAGGTTCTTCTGGCAATCGAAGGAAATGATTTTTAATCCATCAACTTGTTCTCTTAGCTTTTCGAAAAAAGCTTTTGCTCTTAGAGTATGAACTCGTTTTTCGGTTATTAGCTCATTTTTTTTGGCAGAATCAGTTTCATTTTTTATTTTTTCTTGCAGCTCTAAACACGCCGAACATGCATCAGTCTTAGGTGATCCGAAGCCAATATTGTAATATTTATTGAAAATACTACGGAAGTAAGATTTTTTGACATCTGAATTTGAAAATTCACTGTCTTTATAAATTTTATACAATTTATTGACATTGAGCTCTGACGGCAGATATTTTCTATCTGTGAATTTACTTTTTCTGCAGTAATGTGATTCGATGCATTTTAGTTTTTGAATGAATTTATGAATCGCCTCTTTCTGTGCAGAATATTTATGCATCTTGTGGTTTCCACCACGTGTTTCGGTGGGAAACTGAGAGACGTAAAAGAATCTGTTCATGACATAAGCTACGCGGTGTTTTGTTATGCCAAATATAGACAAAAAAAACTTTTTGCATATGGGAATTTTTGTCCCTTTGTCTATAATAATAGTATATTTTGTAGCAGTTTGTCTTTTTCCTTTGAAATTAGGCCTATGTTGCGCTGGTACAATACTACAATACTTCAAAATAAGTGCATCTTGCACCTTTTTTTCTGTGTGTGCATAAAATTTACGATGCAAATTCATTATATGAGCCATTGTCAACTTATCACATTGAAACGCTTTAGTCGCATGGTTACAGACTCTTTGCGGTACGGATTTTGAGGAGTACCTGAAAATAAAAATGTTAATATAAATTTAGTTGAAAGATAGTTATACCTTATTACATTATATTGGATAAGGTCACAATACTTACGGTCAAAATCCCTTCTCAATAATCTGCAGCAGGATTTAAGAACTATAGGGATTTTAACGGTAGATATTCTGAACTTCATTTATACCATTCTGATTTTAACCATAGATACTAAGCATAAAATGCAAGTACATTAACAACACACGTATACGATACAATTTAGAATTTAATTATGTATTATATTATTTACATTATAATATTAGTAAACATAAAGTGCTAACCCTGACTACGCCACTTACCTCATTCTGTTCGCCACATTTCGTTTCCAATTTGCGGGATCTTTCTGACGTTTCCTGGAATACCGATTTGTTACTGGTGTGGGACTACAATCCATAATTGTGTTTCCAGTAAATTATATTAACTACAATCACTTTTTCTTCAATAAATCAGTAAATAAGCTAGCAATGTGAAGTATGCAAGACGTTGAGCAGCCATTACAAGACAAAAGAAAATGAATGCTTGTGATTGGTCAACCTACAAAGATAGCCATGTTTGAAACTACAGGTTCACAGATATCCAGATTTGAAAGTGAAACCCAACTTGTCATTGGATTTTCTACTAAAGATACCCGTCTTTGATATTGAGGTGAATTATACGTTAAAAGTATTCTAAATAACCTGTATTGCCACATTCAAATCTCCATTTTGACCAAATCGACAGATGAGTCGTATAAAATCAAAGTCGGCAAAGTAGGGTTGACCTAAATTTTGGTAGTTGATCAAAAACAGTTATTTTTCATTTTAATCCATAGTCATTAATGACAAATGTTTGTTCATATTACTGTAACATGTACTAAACCAGAGACAGTCAAAAATATGTGTGAAAGTTAAGCAATAAGATTTAAAATCACATTTAATTTACTAGATTGCCGACTTTGGTTTTGAATTTATAAAGATTGCCGTATTTGAACCCAAACTACGGTAAGATGGCCGTCTTTGATCCTGATAGATTTCATAACAATTAGGGTTGGCAATAAATAAAAACACACGAAGATATAAACATTTTAGCCTTTTAATTAAACTTAAAAAGAAATTAGTTAGTTACAATATGAAAACTCTTGAACGTTGCTGTGTTGAAAAACAATTCAAGAGGTTGGGCCATGAAAACACTTGCCTCTCCGTTATCCGCTTTTTACTTTTTTTAGAATTTAGATTTATGTAACGTAAAGGCAAGTCATTTTCATAACAAAATCCCTTGAATATGTTTTACTAAAGTACGGTTTAAAAAAAAATGAACGAAAACGAATGATGAGCATATTTTTAGATATAAACGTGAATGTTTTCTTCAATAGGTTCTGAGCAGAAAGAATGTTCTTCATCTGTTGGCGCGACTAGTGTTTCCTGACTTTCGAAAACTTTATTGTAAAATTCCAGGTGTGGTGAAGCTGACCAGTCTGATCCAAAATGTTTGCTAAGAAGTTTCTTCACGTCTAGTAATTTGTTTTTATTAACAGGTACGATATTGGACAAGGGTTTTGGGTTTATCATGGAGATATTTTTTCCACGTTGACATATAGTTTCAAATTTACCCAGGTCTGTTTTATAATTTAGCTCTCCACGGATTAGAACATTATCTTTTTGTTTTGATCGTCTTAATATAAACCTTTTACATTCCTTAAATGCAATCGACCAGGAAGTTGTTTGTTTTAGAACCTTTTTAACGGCATCTCTCCAGTCATAAACGATACAGTCGTCTCCGAATTTGACAACACTTGAAGTTTCCTTAATAATGTCCGTTATTTCATCGGGATGTAACATTACATCCTTTTTCTTGAGCTTCTTTTCAATTACTCCAAATTGCCGATCAGCGGGCATGAAGGAATGTCCCGTAACTGGGAACACCAATTCTATGGATTTGATGGTATTATTTTCCAGCAACCATTTGCAACAAGTTCCTAAAACTATGCAGTTTTTATTTTGGCCACCACATCCGTCAGCGACCAAGCGTATATGTGAAATGCCAGATTTATCCGTCACATTCAGCCTGTGATATAAGGCTGATGAAATAAGATTTGAATCTTTGTTGTGTTCGTTTTCAGTGCAATAATATGCGAAAACGTTACGAGGAGTCAGGGGATCTTTTGAAGTACCCTCTACCATTGTCAAATTGTAATAGTACAATTGGCGACTGTAATATGTCGATTGGTCTGGCAACTTCGGGAGGGGTAAATTTTTTTGGCAGTCGAATGAAATTATTTTAATATCGTCTTGTGCCTCCCTTAATTTTTCAAAAAAAGCTTTAGCTCGTAAACTGTGTACACGTTTCTCAACCATTAGGGTATTCTTTTTGACTGGGTCAGCTTCTATTTTAATTTTTTCGATCAATTCCAAGCACGTCGAACACACGTCAGTTTTTGGGGTTCCGAATCCAATATTATACGTATTATTGAAAATACGGCGAAAGTATGATTGCTTTACTTCTGGAAGAACTTCACTTTCTACGTACATCCTGTATAATTTAGAAATGTTTAATTCAGATGGCAAATACATTCGTTCAGCTGTCTTGGACTTGCGACAATAATGGGACTCTACACATTTTAGTTTTTCAATAAAGTTATGCACAGACTGTTTCCTCTCGACGTACTTCACTAATTTGCGATCACCTCCACGGTGTTCCGTGCCGACTTCTCCACTGTGATAAAACTTTTGCATGACAAATGCCACTCTGTGCTTTGTGATACCGAAGATATGTAAGAAAAATTTTTGACAAACAGGTATTCTTCTCTTATGAGCAATTACTGCATATTTAATTATTGTTTGTTTTTTTCCTTTATATTTATGTTGATTTTTCGAATTTTTATTTGATGCTGTAATTGTGCAAAATTTTAAGATAATAGCATCTTGTTCTTTCTTGCTTGAATGAGAATAAAAATTGTTATGTATTCTTAGCAAATCAGACATTGTCAGTTTACAGCATTGAAACGATGGTGTGTCATGGTTACAAATGCGTTGTGGTAAGTATTTTGCTGCATACCTGAAGCAAAAAGCAAACAATAATCATTAGCTTCAAGGGTTTAGGTGTTAATAAATAAAAAACAACCAGACTTTTAATACTAGACTTGCGGCATTTCTCTACGTTCTCTTAAGAAACATTTAGTATGTTTCAAATCGGCAAAACATTTTAGGCATGACAGAGTTGCTTTATTAAATAGTTATGGATTTATTTAAATTTCATATAAAATTAGCACGCCTATAAACTAATAAAGTGAAATAAAAGATATTTATGTCGTGGGCCGATCGTCGAATTGGGCAGATCGTGACGTGTCACGTGATTCATTCATAAAATAAAGAAAAACCTTTTTATGCCTGAGGCCCGCATTTGTCCACAATCTCACCTGATGGAAAGTGAAGATGGAAATAAAGAAATTTCGAAATCGCAACAACGTTCAGCGGCGAGTAAGTATGACTGATATCTGTTGCTTATATTTATTTATTTACACCTTAATGCAATAAAAATATGTTACAAATTACCGGACTTAATGCGTATAGGCATTTATACCTGCCAATCAGAGGCTAAACTGAGAAAAATTAACTATTCACTATTAGTAGGTAATATTCATATAAGTGCATAATATTAGTATCATGTTACTTATAGGTATAAGTTCATTTTTACAGAATGTAATTAATAACATTAAGTTAGTAGATACATTTAAACCTATTTCAACTATATGAAAAAAAAATAACACGCAGCACGCAGCCCTAGCATAAAAATAATGTAAGTTTACTGTTGTACTTACCTCTGTTTTTTCAACACGTTTTTTTTCCATTTCTCAGGGTTTCTGCTCCTTTTTCTTGCTCTATTGTTTTTATCCGGTGTTGGGTTAACCTCCATTGAGATCGTTATTTTAATTTAGTTAAGAAAACAGGAATAATTCAACAAAACACGCGCGACAATCTTCTATGTAATTAACAGAATCCGCCATTTTGAAACGCCATTTCTACAAGACCTCTGATTGGTTGACAGCGAAAGATTGCCGATTATGGTTTTAAAGACCAGTCGATGTCCGTCTTTGATCCCAAAATCAGTTTTCTAACGCGATTTTGAAGGATTTATGGCCGTATATGATGTTCAAGCGACTAAAGAATTGGTAAACATTTGAATTTTCAGTGTTGCCATATATTTATCTCATTTTCACCCAGCAACCTACATTGCCGACTTTGATTTTATACGACTCAGATGTCCGCCTTTGATCCTATACGACTCATTTCTTTTCCCACCATTGTCGGCGGCGCCATCTTATTGAAGAACAAATAGGCACTCTACGCTGTACTTTGATTGGAGTGAGTTTCACGCTATAGCCGTGAAATAAGATACTGGATGATGATGAGGAGTAAAATCTGGAATGCACTGGTGTTATACACTTCCACAAATACACAATTTTACAAAAATCTGCCGCTATTGCCGGCAAAAAAATGACCTCGTGGAACTTTGTGACGTGATGATCAGAATGTAAAAAAAAACTCGCCGTGCATGCGCTTGCGAGCCAAACACAGACAAAAAAAACCGGGGCGGCAACCTTGCGCAGTTATGGTTGCGACGATGTTCCCGCGCCACACGCGCGCGCGCCCGCCAATGGTTGGAGCGCAGGAGCGAGTTGCGCAGCGCAGCTGTTAAGTTGGCAGCAGTGCAGATCTGTCAATCACTTGCGCCCGGCGGATTGACGTTACCCGCGTCGGCAGAACGATGAGATTGCTGTTTCTCAATTCTCAAAAATACACACCACACTCGCTGATTCTTTATTATTTCGAAGGACCACTAAATTGCATGTATAATAAAATGCAGCTTTAACTTGTATCACTGGTTTTATTGCCAAAATGAATTTATTTGCTAGAGACACACGTAGCACGTTTATCACCATATTCGAAGAGAGAAAAAACAAAATTGCCAGCACAAAAAACAATTTTAGTGTGGCCGTATGAAATCTATAATGTTTTATATTTATTATTAAACAGTTTCCTTTGTGATCAGTTATTGTTCGACGATAAAGTTAGAGATCATTGTCATTTGACAGGAAAATATCGTGGTGCAGCACATTCTAATTGCAATTTACAATTTTGTGTACCGAAATTCATTCCAGTATTTTTTCATAATTTATCCGGGTATGATAGTCATTTATTTATTCGACAGTTAGGAGCGACACCGGGTGACATTAAAGTTATAGCAAAAACTAAGGAAAACTACATTTCTTTTACAAAGTTTTTTAGTATAGGACATGAGGTATACATGCCAGTTAGATTTGTAGATTCATTCAAATTTTTAGGTACTAGTTTAGAAAAGCTTGCAGGAAATTTAAATAAAAATGTTTTTTTTCACTTACCTTACTTATTCCTTAAAACGAAACATTTTGATTTACTTACACGTAAAGGTGTGTATCCTTATGAGTATATGACAAATTGGAAATGCTTTGAGGAAGATAGGCTACCACCACGAGAATGTTTCTATAGTAGTTTAACTGATGAAATTGTTTCAGAGTCACATTATCGTCACGCTCAATGTGTTTGGAAAACTTTCAATTTAAGAAATCTAGGCGAATATACTGATTTATATCTTAAAACCGATGTCATTTTGCTTGCCGATGTTTTTGAAAACTTTCGTCGAACTTGTAAAATAAATTACAGATTAGATCCTGCATTTTACATGACGGCACCTGGCCTAAGTTTTGACGCAATGTCACTTAAAATTAAAGTAAAATTGGAACTTATTGAAAATCTAGAAGTGTTACGTATGATTCAAAAGGGAATCCGTGGTGGTGTGTGTTTGTGCTCTACTAGATACGCTAAGGCGAATAACAAGTACATATCAAATTACGACCCGTCTATGTCTGATAATTATTTACTATACATTGATTGTAATAACTTATATGGTTATGCAATGTGTTCTTATTTGCCTTATTCAAATTTCGAACTTATTAGCCAAACAGAAATAAGTGAACTTAATATTCTCCATGTACCTAATGATTCAGAGTTTGGCTATATTTTAGAAGTAGATTTAGAGTACCCAGAGCATCTACACGACTTGCACAATGACTTACCTTTTTGTCCTCAGAAATTTACACCACCAGGTTCTAAAAACCCTAAATTAATTCCAAAATTGTACGATAAATTTCATTACGTAATTCACTACATGCATTTGAAAACGTGTTTAAAACATGGTTTATTGTTAAAAAAAATTCATAGAGTAATTAAATTCAAACAAAGCCCATTTCTTAAGCAATATATAGATTTGAATACTGAATTGCGTCAAAAGGCTAAGTCAACATTTGCACAGGACTTTTTCAAATTATTAAATAACAGCATTTTTGGGAAAACTTTAGAGGATACTGAAAAAAGATTGACCGTCTATTTAGTCAAACAGTGGAATGACATCAGAAATAAAACTAAAAAATGTTATACAGCTGAGCAATTAATTTCAAGGCCAAATTTTCATAGTTGTACGGTTTTCACAGAAAATTTTGTAGCTGTACAAATGAAACCGGAGTCAGTTATTTAAGATAAACCTATTTATATAGGATTTACTGTCCTTGAAATATCTAAAAATCATATGTATGATTTTCACTACTCTATTATGCAACCATTCTATGGCTCTAGCTTAAAATTGTGTTACACTGATACTGATAGTTTTTTATATTCCATTGAGACAACAGACATATACAAGGACATAAAATCTACTTTTCAGTCATACTTCGACACAAGCAATTACATGGACCATAATCAATATAATATAGTTCGTAGAAACAAAAAGGTCCCTGGATTATTTAAAGATGAGATGGGAGGACAGCTCATTGTTGAACTCGTGGGTCTAAGATCTAAGTTATATTCTATAAAAACTCAAGACAAAGAATTAAAAAAGGCAAAAGGGATTAAAAAATCGGTAGTAAAAAAGATTAGTTTTAAAGACTATAGTTAGGTTCTATTTCGTAATAAGTATGTCAGAAAACAGAATGTTGTATTTAAGTCTTTGAAACATGAAATTTTTACACAAGCTGTTAACAAAATAGCATTATCATCAAATGATATATCTACTTTGTCCTGGGGACATGAATCAAGTCTTTTCTAAGAAGTTTTTTTTTTGTTTGGAATGGTTGAATAAGTATTTGTAAGTTCTTATAATAATTAATAAAAAATATTATTACTGTAACAGATATCAACTCAACATGTAAATCATGTAAATCATGTAAATTCTTAATTAAAAATATAATTACTGTAACAGATATCAACTCAACATCCAAATCATGTAAATCATGTAAATTCAAGCAAATTTAACATAAATCTAATCAATGAAAGTTTTTATTATAGTTATTTAAGTTATACTTAATAAATAATATTAAATGAAAAAAAAAAAGTTGTTTTTATTTTTCCTACTTCTAAAATGAAGAACAAGTCCTAACTGGTCTAATTCTCGAAGCGTGGCTGCTGCTGGGTCAGCTATGGTTCTGGGGCACGGCAGTGCCCTACCAAGTCGAGCAAAAAAAGCGGCACGGCCGTACCATCCTTTTCTCGAAACAGTTTATCTATAACTTCGTTGTGGAAGTAAAACTAGAAGCCTGAATTTTCAGTAACCAAGCAGGCATTGTATAAACACGGTATTTTTCAAATGTTATTCAATTTGAACCAGTAGTTTAAAAATTATAACTAGTCAAAGTTTCTTAATTTTGACACTCACTCGTACAAAGCTTCAAATTTAGAATACAATTAGTGTTTAGTGTATACACTATTATAAATCAAGGAAAAACTAAAATATTTTGCAATTTCGGTCCAGTTTTTTAGATACACCAACTGCATAAATAACTTTGTAATCACCTATAAATGTAATAATAAAATGGAATGAAAGGTGTACTCTAGGTGGTACCGGAATGGAAAAAAGTAGGACTATCTACAAAAAGAAATGAGATGCCATCAAAATCAACTTGTAAAAAAAAAAACCAACTCTCGCAACTCAGTTCTTCTACCGTAAAAAGTTGTGAGACTTGGTTTTTTTAAAGTTTGTTTTTGATGGCATTTACTTTTACACACAAACTCGCACATAGGTACTTAAGAAATAGGTCACAACATCGAGTCCAAACGTGTTTATTGCAATGTCAACTATAGGTTTCATTTTACATACAAACCCACACAGACATGAAGCATATACGAATGGTATATATATTCGTATTATTTTAAATCGTAAATTCAGTTTCAAATAATATCACGATTAGTATCATCGTTTTAAGGAAAATTCAACAACATGGTAAGTAAAGTATATTATCTAAATCAAATATTTATACCTCATCATCATCATCAACTCATTTTTTATGTCCCCACTGCTGAGTTGCTTAACCTCAGCACTCGCAGACCGGGCGCGTTAACCACTACCTTGTAAATATTTATAAAAACTAACTATTTTCTTTCCTTTCAGAATACGTCGCAGAAAAATCAGCTCCCACGCGAAGAACAGCAACGTTCACCATCTCCACCGATCTTACAACACGCGCAAGATCTACTCGAAGATTGGTCAGAGATGTTCCCGCCTTTGGATCTAGAGCCCAAAGAAGAGTCACCTTTGCTGCTCAAAATCCGAAGCGCTCGCAAAACACGGAAGAGGATAGAAAAGAAAAGTTCTTTCATAAAGCATCACCACATCCCCGCAGCAGTCTTCGTTCGTTTTGAAAAGTATACCAACAAAACCACGACACCTAATCAAAATTGAAATTATTGATCTCGAACGAGAAGCGCTCGACGATGATGTCATGCTGTCTGCGCAGTATGTGGTAACAGAGGATATGGACCAAATTATGGACCAAACAGAAGGTCTCATAAATAACATATCTAAAAAATTGTGTGGTTATAGCTATAGTCTTAAAAGCTACCAATAATTTTTTCTGTAAATTAAAGTTCTCAAGTAGGTTCTTATTATGCATAACATTTCTAGTTATGTATAAACCTACAGAGACACATTTTTATGAAAACTATATAAAATTGTCAAATAATTAATTTTATTGTTTATTGTTTATAATAAATTAAGCAATTTTACTAATAAACCTATTAGCTACCAATTGTACATGTTTAAATTTTTTTAATAAATGTTAAATGGAGAAAATTAGGTTGTTTCATTGTTTAATACTATGAAAAGGTATTTTATAAAATAAAAGAGGTTAGTTTTTAATAACTTATTTATTGAAAATCTGGCATCGAGATATTATTTTCTACAATCCATTTTCTAATGCATATAACATTTTTTAATGCACAATATTTTATGTGGTTAAAACAATTGTATGCAAACATATCTTTTCAGTAAAGTTTAGTTAGAGTTTCTAGATTAGGTATACCTTTATCACTTAAATCTAAAACATTTTCATGTCCACATAATTCTCGCACCCATTTAACTTTTTCTTCTCCTTTTACTATGATCTTGCGTTCTTTGAAGTAAGGTTTAATGAGTCTTTTAAATTCTCTGTAGTCAATATGTCCCTCACTCCATCGGTATCCTCGGTTTCTTTCTATCCACCAAACATGTTTCCTTTCTTCAAGAGTCAGTGTAGAAAATGGATATGGAGGTTTAATTAAAAATATTTGAGTGTGTTCTGATGTGTCTATAACTAATTCTTTGATTATGAATTAATTTTTCTCATTTTTAAAACCTTGCACATCCACTATTATAACGTCTTTATTCATGATAGTTTTTTAACGATGTTACTCAGAGGCTTATATTCAAATATGCAGTCGTTCAGTATAAGACAATATGCGGCGGTCTGATCAGGTATCTCTTGATCTGTTTCTATTTCACCACGAACGTCAATTGATCCCTTTAGCGTTTCGTGTTGGCGAGAACAGTCAATAACAAATAAAGGAGCAATATCTTTGAACTCTTTCAAACTCAACAACGGCTCTGGTCTACGACCATGATAAGACTGCTGAAATCTTGCATACTGTTCGTATATGTATTAAGGGGGTGCAGCGCGGACGCAAAACTGCGAGTTTCAAGTTTCTTTATGATAGCGAGCGAGCGGCGCGTGGTAGTGGTGTGACAACGGCGCACGACTACGAATACGCACGCACACTAATATCTGTACAGAGTAGGCTGGTGATTTAATTAGAGCAATGTTAATCATAGGCGTTTGGGTAAAAAATAAGAAAAGTCTTAATATTTTCATATTTATGTTTTTTAATGGAAAAATAAGACAACAGTGACCTGCGGAATATCAATACAAACATTTTGATGTCGGATCATTGTTTCATTTGGGCTATATTTACAAAGTTTCTGAAGAAATAAGTTTTTAGATATCATTATTTTACGTAATGTTTATGCAGTTTCTGGGTATTTGTTTCAAATTCCAAGACAACCATGACCTTGTGAAAGGATCAAGCTAACCTACACTAGTCCTTTTAATGTATAAGACCTATTCAGCGCCTAGCACCAGTGACTTAAAAACACGTAAATTTTCAAATTCCGCGCTGCACCCCCTTAATGAAAACTTGTTGTCAGCAAAATTAATATTCATTCCTTCATAAGGGTAATATGATGAATTTGAAAATACTCTTGACATCACGAATAAAGCAATGATCGAACTCTGCCATAGACTGTGTCGCATTATGTTTACGGTTAGTTTGTAAAGCAATAACTACAAATCGTGGTATTTCAATCTGAGATGTGGTTTTTATAGACCAAGCGTGTTTACGTGTTTTGGGTAGTAATGGATACTCATACAAGTCCCAATTACGAAATGCTACTGTAATAGGACGATCTTTTTCTAAATGCTTTAATAAATTGATTCTTTCGCGGTCTGAAACTTTAATGTGAGGAAGTCGCCAGACAATTTTAATTATTGTTATGTCCTCCAAAACTTCATCGGTATTTAGTTTCAAAGCATTAAGATTTGTGTTGCTTCTCAATAGTACTAACTCATGTTTACAGTTAATTATGATTTTTTCATAATCTTCTGCAAAACCCAATATTTTGTTTAGAGGAATTGATGCAGAGAATACTCCATTGCTGACATTGGTCGTCTGTAGGTGACCAGCCCCAAACTTTTGCACATTTCGATTCATTTTCATTCAACGAAAGATAAGATTTTATAGTTGTAGATATCCCTGCATTTTTTACCTTGTTTATTTCTACACCATTTAATTCATATCGAACATCTTGAAAAAGAAATAAAGCTGGATTATTAACAAAATGCACATTTGTCACATTTTCTTGTTGTTTAGTAGTACTGTTAAACTTATACACATTGACTCTGCCCTCAATGTACAAACTGCTGAGTGCAGGCAACACATACAAATCTTGCTGATTAATAGGTATTCGAATTTCATCGTTCTTGTTAAAACTTGTTACATATGGTTTATACGAATGATATTCGAAACTTTCGATGCTGTTATCGTACGATGCCGGTCATTGGCGTATCTAGGGTCATTTTCCAGGGGGGGCCTGGCCCCTAAGATGCGATGGCCAATGAAGCCGAAACGAACGCTACGCTTAGTTTGGGGCTGAATAATTAGTGAGAAAGTTGTGTTATTATTATTCTCTTTATTTAAACTAACATCTTAAGAAATTATTATTATTATAATATTTCGATCTGATGATCGATTGATAATGATTTACCTAAACATTTTTTTAAAGTTTTGTGAATCGTCTTTATTTCGATTGATTAATACTATAATGTTAATTAACTAAACCAACTTCAATTTACGTTTTTCTCTACAAGAATATTTAAAACTTTTTCCGGCGTGACGTTTTCCATGACGTACTTATTAGCCCGGTGAACAAGTTAAAAAAACGTGAAAAATAGGTATAAAGCTCCTAAAAATATGAGCAATAGCTCATTGGATTCAGAATGACCTCTAGAAAAATGCAGTATGAGGATTTTACTGCACGTAAAAAATTGCAAATTGTTATTAACAAAATAAGATAAAAAAAGGTATTTAGTTTTTTTTGGTAATATCTCAAAAACATTAATATTTACGATATTTTGAATAAAGATCCGAAACTTCCGCAAAAAAAGTTATAGCTCCCGGAACTCTACCTCTATTATTAATAATTTTAATTTAACGCTGAAAATAAGAATCAGCGCAGCCATTACGGCATGGGTGCACTGCCGCTAAAGACAGCGTAGGTACCACATAAAATATTTGTTTTATAGTAACAAATATGAATTTAAAATTTTTAATAAATTATGGTATCAAATAATAAATCAAAAATTATATATATATTTAAATACTAAAAATAATAAGTATTTTGATATAAGTATATTGCTGTTTTGGTTATTTTTTTTAGCTCTAGAAAAAATATATAACGGTAGTTAGAATTTGTTTATAAAAATTGTTAAGTTAACAAATAATGAACGTATTGACAAAAAAAAATTAATTAACCTGTGGAGAAATGCCAATTATGATTTTTGAAACTATTCCTTAACTAATTATTTAAACAATCTAAATGTAATAAAACGATTATAAACAATTTAAAAAAAATTAAAGAAAATTAAAAAATATATATATTTTGCCAAGACAACAAATTGTTTTGTTTTTAAATATCAAACTTGTCTATTTGTTTATAAAAAATTGCTCAACAAATGATGTAAACAAAACATTTCCAACGTTACTTAATGCTATTGTTGGATTCGAAAACAGCAATAATATAACATTTGTTTTTAAAAAAATTGTATAACATTTCTTGGACTTTTCATTTTAATTAACTCGTGATTTTGTTAAGTATATTATATGTATAAGAAAGGCTCGACTGAGTCAAAAAATATTAGGTTTATTATTTAAACTGTCATTTATGACAACGGAGATTGGAAAAAGATTAGCAAATTAACAATTGCATAACTTTTTGAAAAATTTTAAATTCATATTTGTTACTTTAAAAAAATATATTCTATATGGTACTTACGCTGTCTTTATCAGCAGTGCACCCACGCCGTAATGGCTGCGTGGATTCCTAAATTATTAATAATAGAGGTAGAGTTCCGGGAGCTGGAACTTTCTTTTCGAAAATTTCAAAATATCGTAATTATTAATAGATTTTGAGATATTAACAAAAAAAGAAATACCTTTTTTATCTTGTTTTGTTAATAACAATTGCAATTTTTTACGTGCAGTAAAATCCTCATACTGCATTTTTCTAGACGTCATTCCGAATCCAATGAGCTATTGCTCATATTTTTAGGAGCTATATGTCTATTTTTCACGTTTTTCAACTTATTGACCGGACTATACATTTTCTATGAGAAGAGTAATGGCGTACGGAGCGGCGGCGCCCGCTTGCCGCTTTGCGTTGTGGCGCGAAATTCAAATGTACTCAAGCTTAGTACGTTGTGTATTTGTGAATTTAATTGTTTTTGTGACTTAAAAGTAACTAATGGAAATCGCTTGTAGACTATGTATTTGATTGAAATGGTTTTTGTGTGAAGATATTTCTCCAGCCCAACATCCTGGGGTGGGCACCAGTCAATTCTGGGGTGGGCCCCCCCCTATATACGCCAATGATGCCGGTTGAGTAATATTTAAAATATTCATTTTAACAAACCCAGTAGTTTTAAAAATTCCTTATTGCTTTTAGTTAGCTTCTTCTTTAACCGAAGCGGTGTTCTTTTCTGAAAGGATCTTATCATTACATCTACTGTTCAAGTCATTTCCAAAAGAAAATGACTTGAACAGTAGATGTAGATGGGGTTTTATTAAAATTTAACATTTTTTTCTAAAGTGTAAATACAGCTGTACTTCTTCACCGCGTAAGTTAATCTGCTTATTTTCAGCGTCTAGCAACCTTATGTTAATAGAGTTGATTGAACTTTGATTGACGGAAAAATAAATTAAGTTTTTAGGTATTTCGATGATTCTATAACCTGGTGGTACGTTAGGAACAAATTCGTAAATTATATGACTTGCTTTCCCATTTACAAATGACCCGCTGATTACATCACATTCGATGCGCACTACAGTTGTTGATAAAATGCTGACGGGATACCGAAACTCGGTGCTTATATTATTTTTTCCAATAGTCGGGAGAGGTGGCGGTGGCGTTGGCGTCTGCAGTGGTGGTGGCGGCGTTGGCGTCTGCGGCGGTGGCGTCTGCGGCGGTGGCGGCATTTCTTTGTGTGCCGAAAAACCTTCATCTGTCTGTAAAATATAAAATATTTTATTTTGGGAGGGGAGCTATTTATAAAATGTTCAAAATGATTTTTAAGCAAATTTTGTTGCGAACAAATTACAAAAACTCAAATGTTGAAAAAATTTCCACGAGCAGGATTTGAACCTGCACCCTTCTGACATTCCGGGTCAGGTGCTCTTCCAATTGAGCTATCGTGGTTCTAACCAGCCCGCCGAAATTATTCAACACTTTTTACTTTGTAAGCCAAAGGCGCCCATTCAATGTCAACAACTACCGTCATTAACATCCGATCATAATATTTTTACAAATATTAAAGATCAGTTAAGAAATAAGCAAGCTATTTTATAAAATGTTCAAAATGATTTTTAAAGCAAATTTTGTTGCGAACAAATTACAAAAACACAAATGTTGAAAAAAAAATTTTTTCGCAGTAAAAAGTGTTGAATAATTTCGGCGGGCTGGTTAGAACCACGATAGCTCAATTGGAAGAGCACCTGACCCGGAATGTCAGAAGGGTGCAGGTTCAAATCCTGCTCGTGGAAAAAATTTTTTCAACAAGGAGCTATTTATTTCTTCTTGTTCATTAATGTTTAATTTGATTTAAAATTGGTTGTTTTTTATAAGTTTAAATTGCTACGCTCTCACAGGGTGTCACATGCAACTCTAGACCTAAGTACTTTGTAAAACTGTACTAAAACATGTTGATTGCAATATAGAATAAATAATATTTACATACATGGTTTATATTTATGCGGGTGTTGGGTAGGTTGTCGAACAGTGAACCAACCTCTTTTTAAAGTCATTAACTTTCTACAAAATAAATAATAAATAAATATCTTTATTCAGTTTAGAACTATGAATTTCGTTTTAATGTTATTGTTTAGGTAATTTTATAATAACCCGGAATGAAGAATGTCAGAGAAAGAATAAACCTGTAGAAACTCAGAGAAAGACACTAACCCTTAAGAGAGGGTTTTAAAAAAATGATAGGCTACTAGTTTTTCACACTGAACCAAAGTGAACCATATTTCCATTACAATAAAAAATGTTTATTTGTAAAAAGAAACTACAAAATTTTTGATAACTATCATAATTTGGTCAATACAAATAAAAATAAAACATTTCTTCTAACAAAACAAAACTTTATGTTGTTATATAAAAAACTTTTTAGATAATTAACAACCATACTTTTCAATGGTTTATTAAACAATATTTTTTTTAAAAACCGCGGAAAAAAAATATATTATCAACAACTTTACTTCAACTCAAAATTAAGTTATCACGTTATCACCTACTTAACAATGCTAAAGTTATTATAGAAACCTCATATCTGTGGAAACCTCTTTGGATAAATTAACAATCAACCTTTTAGACAACCGACCCTATATAAAGTCATCTTAATTTTTATTAACGTCTTACATAGACAATTATTCAATAAACAAAAACTAATAATTAATTAACTAACTTAGTATAACCATTTAACGACTAAAACCTTAATACAATAACTTACCAGTTTATTCATGGTGTCCATGCGCCGCCCGAAGTTGTCGACCCTTTTAATAGAAAAACGAGAGAATCATACGCAAACCAATCAAATCAAATCAAATCAAATCAAATCAAAATCAAATCAAATCAAAATAAATTTATTTAGGACAAGGCAAATTATACATACAGATAAAAAATGGAAAAAAATATATAATACAGTCCCAAAACGGTTCCGACTCAGCAAAATGCTAGCCTTAAGGTTAGCGCTGATCTTCCGTCGGAACCGGTTTAGGTGATGCTGCGAATAGCAACACAAACGTAACATAAAAAGTAATATAAAATAATAATATAAAAATAATATAAAAAACAAAAATGGCAGCCCTATGTACAAAAATATTTAGTTAGATTAAGAAAAAGAAAATTTTTGTAGGCTGAATGCTCTGAACTCCTAACTCTATTTTTAAAAACGGTAAAAAAATTCAACAAGTATAAAACGGACGAAACCAGTTACTAATTTTAACGTCTGCTCTTCCACTACCTGTAGTTTTTTGTATAGAATAGAATAGAATAGAAATAGAATAGAATAGAAAAACATTTATTCAGTATCACAAAACAACATTCAGACGAGTAAAGCATTCATAATTTAATTTACATTTATTTATTTATTTATTTATGTAAATAATAACACAACATTACAGTATGACACCAATACGCTATGCTATACAAAAAAATATCAAAAAATGTTGTTATTCTAAATTGTAAATACTACAATAGAAACAACAGCAAAAGAAAAAAGAAAAAAAAAAATAGATTTATAAGTTAAAGTAAAAAATAATAATTACAAAATAATAACAATAATCATATTAATAATGTATTATAATAGTACTAATTCTTACACTATCAATCATCTCACAATACCTCAGACATTCTCTGCACACTTCCCTCCATCTGTCAGCAAACAAATCACACAATGGTGATGATACCAGAAGCTCATTTAACAATTTTAATGCTCGAATGAGAGGAGAGTTAGTGTGCGCCACAGTGCGCGCCCGGGGCACAGCCAGTAGGCTGTGACTACGGGGTCTTAGAGAGTACCTGGGTACTTCGGGAACGGATAGTCTCACCACTTGGGCCACCAATTCCGGGCAGTCAGATACACCGCGCAATATCTGACAGGCAGTCGTTAGTAGATGGTAGTTACGCCTTGCCTCTAAAGAGTTGGTATATGATACTGAAAAGGCATCTTCTCAGCATGTGTTATAGCACTTCAATAATGCTACAACGCTGGTCTTCCGAAGATGCCCAGACTAGAGCTAAACTTAAACTAAAACTAAGAATAGTAATAAAATAAAACATAAAACACCAAGCGGTGTTTTATGTTTTACTTCACTCACACCGGGTGCCCTTCGGTTCGCCTAAAATTGTTTGTCCTAATATGGTTTGGCCAAACCGTTTTGGCCTAAACTTAAAACGTACAATTATTGTTTCGCCTAAAAATTGTTTTGCCACCATTATAGTTTGGCCTAAGAATTGAAAGGCCTAATTTTAGAATGTCTAATGTAAAATAGCCTAAACTATATTGGCATAACTTTATTTTGGCATAACGATTATTTCGCAAAATTTATAAATCGCTGCAAACCCGACTCCACGTAGTCTTGTCTGCCCTACGCTAGAGTGCAATATAAAAACGCGTAGGCGCGGAGGGGCGAGGCGGCCCGCGAGCTAAGGAGCAGGTGGGTTGAGCTCGCCGCCGGGGCTGAGGCTGAGCCGAAGCCTCGGTGGTGAGCGAAAACCATCTGCGACGAAAAGCTCGCGTGGGACCGCCGGAGCCCCGCAGCGCCGAAGCCGTGACGGAAACTATGCATGCTGCATGCCTGCTTGCATGCTGCATGCCTGCTTGCATGATGCATGCCTGCTTGCATGCTGCATGCCTGCTTGCATGCTGCATGCCTGCTTGCATGATGCATGCCTGCTTGCACGCTTACATGCTGCATGCCTGCACGCATGCTGCATGCGTGCTTGCATGCTTACATGCTGCATGCCTGCACGCATGCTGCATATCTGCATGCATGCTGCACGCATGCTGTGTTTCTGCTTGCATGCTGCATGTCTGCATGCATGCTGCATGTTATGCTGCATGTCTGCATGCATGTTGCATGTTTTATTTTTAATTTTGTGCGAATTAATATTTAGGAATTGTAAACTTTAGGAATTACGAATTGTTCTGCCAAATGACGCATTTGGTAAATGACAATGTGGCGATAAAAAGTTAGGCGAAGTGAAATTAGGGCAAACACGATTCTGAAGAGTGAAATTAGGCGAAAAAATTTTAGGCTTTTCGTTTGGGTGCCATTGCAAATTCGGCGTACAAAAATTAGGCGATCCGATAGAGACCCCACTCACACCACCCAAATGATAGCTCATACACTTTGGTTCATAATTGTGTAGTTAATTATTTACTGTTACATGGCTTAAACTAAAACTAAGAATAGCAATAAAATAAAACATAAAACACCAAGCAGTGTTTTATGTTTTATTTCACTCACACCACCCAAATGATAGCTCATACAATTTGGTTCATAATTGTGTAGTCAATTATTTACTGTTACATGGCAAACTATTTCTTATCTATGTCTTATAAATTATAGAAATACAATTAAATATAAATATGTATATCAATACCTCCACAGCTAAATTGTTAAATTTTTAGATATACTACAATGAGTCCTTTTGCAAATTTAGAAGAAAATTCCTATATTTGTACTTAAAACTGCATAATGTGGAACACTTTTTAAATGGTGGAGGGATGTTATTCCAGCATTTCGTGGCAGAGTACCGAAAACTGCCACGAAAGGCAGCTGTGCTGTGACTCGGACAACCAAGATGAGAGGCAGTTCTGATACGATTAGAAAATAACAATTTGTCATACAAATATGAGGGTGATTTAGTTTGGACTATACTAAATAAAAGACACGCATAATGGAGCGAACGCCGTGACTGCATATTTATTAAATTACTTTGGTTTAGAAACGGAGTAATATGGGCTCTGCGTGGTATAGTGAAGCAAAAACGTGCACACGAATTTTGAACCCGCTGAATTAATTTTTTTGTGTATCCATACAGGCACTCACCTATGACTGTATCAGCGTAATTGAGTTTTGATAGTATAAGTGTTTCACAGAGCTTGATTCTTAAATTGACATCCAAAAAGATCCTTATTTGATACAGCACCCTAAGCCTATAGTAGCAGTTTTTCACAGTCTCCAAGACATGATTATGAAACCGTAGCCTGCTGTCCATTAGAACTCCAAGATTGCGAGCTTCGGTTACTTGTTCGATATGTGAATTACCTATCTTAATAACAAGATTGAATTTTTTTTTTTTGTACTCGTAACCTTTTTTTCTCCCTTAGAAACTGAGACCTTATGTTGTGCATTTTGACTTCGACTTCTTTTCTAGGTATATTCAATGTAGTTGCGATAGATTCCCATGCGTCATTCTTTTTAATTTTGTTTTTATAATCCGTATTAGAAGTGTCCCATATCAATGGATGATTTTTGTATAACTCGATCAGCGTTAACACAGTTTCGTTGGTCCACACTACTGCCATAGTCGCGGATGTCGAAGAACATAGAGCGACACGCGTCCTCACTACTCAAATGTTGTCGGGCGACTGTCGGGGACACGAAGTCGCGCAAGGTCGACGCTTTCCGAGCGTCGACACGCGACATGTCCCGCGACACGTAGATGTCTCCTGCGATGTCGGGCGATCACTCCCGCGACGTCGCCCGACACGTAGAATTCGTGTCGGGCGACAAGGTCGCGGGACAAATGTCCCCTAATGAATACGTGGCTTAACTCTCTCGCTTTCGATCGCTTTGAAGGCGAGGCAAGGAGGAGGCGTCATCTTGTCATTTCGAAAGCTATATCGAAAGCTATAGTCTATAGCTGTCGATATTATTCGGTATTGTATTTCGATATTATATTAGAAAGCGAGGCGAGGGCCTCGCCTTCAAAGCGATCGAAAGCGAGAGAGTTAGGCGGTTGGGGGGCAGAACAGGTGTTGCATTCGTTCGTTCGGAAACGCACAAATTACGTTCCGTTTATTTTTTGACAGATAAAAGTAATTGTTGTTAACTAACAATTCCCTACTAGCCATGTAGAAATAGTTGGATTGTAAGACATACATACTATCTAATACGCTTGCGCTGTGAAAGTTAGGGCGGGCTGTGAGCTGTTCAGCGCAATAAAACTTTTTCCTATTATTATTGTTTGCGCTCATCAACCATGACGCCGGCCGATGGATGACGACGGGACCCGAGAAGACGGTGCAGCGAAGAGGACGGCCATATTAAAAACTGGCGCGGCCAACTCGATTAAAAGCATTTTTTATTTTCTATTTCTAAATGTTTGGCGCGACCAACTAGATTTCAGACGCATTTTTTTTTATTCTGTTTGTCATATGTAATTCTCAAATTGTAAGCCAAATAATAAAGCATTTGTTCTCAAAGTTAATAAAATCATTGAATTCGACCTGTCCAACCTGTACACGATATACGTAATCTTATTCATCAACATTTGGACCTTCTTATCCGGATCAGTTCAGCATAATGCCGTCAACGCAACAGGAGCATCGAGTGGTCGGACATGTCATCCCCTCATTATCATCATCCCCTTTCCCATGCAACATTAATCTAAAGTTCTAGTATCCGCTGACCCGCGTATACTTAAATCCTTACCATTATCTAACATTATATTATCTCTATTGTGCACCGCGAAGCGAACTTGAACTGTAAGTACTTGCTTTGTCTCACACAAACACACCACAATGGCGAAAAGAATGCAATCGGATGTAGACCTCGTAACTAATGAGAATATGATTCGCGATTTAGTTAAAAAGAGAGGTGTTGTTAAAGGTAAATTAACATTATTCACGAAATACGTAGATTCTTTAAACGCATTGCAATTAACCGAGCAGATTAAAATTGAATTAAAAGAACGTTTCGATAGGTCTAAAGTTTTGTTTGATCAGTTTTCTACTATTCAAGACGAGTTAGATTTTATAGTTTCCGAAAGTCAGGTAGAAAGGGAGCTAACCGAGAGAGAAACCTTTGAAAATACTTTTTATGCACTTGTAGCCAAATGTAAGTGTATGATGAAAGATTCTGATTCATCTCAAAGCATCTCAAATAATCAGAGATCTACGGTAAAATTGCCAACCATTTCCTTACCTAGCTTTGACGGTATCTACGATCAATGGCTCGAGTTTCGCGATACGTATCTATCCGTTATTCATAATTGCAAAGACCTTGATAACATACAAAAATTCCATTATTTACGATCAGTGTTAAAGGGGAACGCATTGCAAGTAATTAAATCGTTAGAATTTTCATCCGATAATTATATCACAGCCTGGGATCTATTAGAAAATAGATATAATAATAAACGTTTATTAGTACACAATCACTGTAAAGCTTTGTTTATTGCACAATCGGTCACTAAGGAATCGGCATCCATAAATTAATAGACACTATCTTGAGAAATATGCGCGCTCTCAAAACGTTAGGTGAGCCTACCGATGCTTGGGACACTTTAATTGTCTATATCATCGTCACAAAATTAGACTCTTCTACGGAACGGGAGTGGGAACTTCACAAAAGTTCAATTATACGTAGTAACGAAAAATTGACATTATCAGATTTGCTAAAGTTTCTTAGAGATAGGGCTGATGTACTGGAGACAATTCAAGCATCCCAGAGCAAATACGTAGATCACGGTAATAGGAAACCGTCGTCGGCGGTGAGTCATAGTAAATTCACTAACAGTAATGTTTCTACGCAAAAAGATTTAAGTAAGCCGTCCAATTCGTCTAATTCATTAAAGCGTTATACGTGTATTTTGTGTCAAGCTAATCACCCACTTTATGCGTGTGAAGCGTTTCTCAAATTATCTATAAGAGATAGATTTAAATACGTAAACGATAAAAACCTTTGTAGTAACTGTTTGCGCGGCGGCCATGCAATTAAAGATTGTTGGTTTGGTGCGTGCAAGCAATGTGACAAAAAGCACAATACGTTACTACACAAAGAAAGTGGTGATACTGGTGCATCGTTATTATCATCGCCGGCCGTCGCACAGGTCTCGCAGACGAAGTCACAGTGCGAGGCTAGTTTAGATTCATATACACACATACTTCATACTACTTCGCATAAGGCCAGTAATCCGCTATCGAAAAATAATAGTACTGATTGTAATTCGCATAATTTGTCGCAACATGTACTACTGTCAACTGCTTTAATCGAAATTTCAGATAGATATAACGAATATCACACAGTTACAGCGCTCCTTGATAATGGGAGTCAGCATTGTTTTATTTCCGATTCGCTATGTAAAAAACTAGACGTTCCAACGATACAGTCCACTGTCCGAATCACAGGTGTAGGTAATTGCGTAACACAATGCACAAATTCTTGTGAAATTCATTTAAGGTCTAAAACAAGTTCGTACAACACGCGCATTAGTTGTTTTGTTTTAGATTGTATTACGGCTCAATTACCGACATTAGACAATACTCGTAATATTCAAATTCCGGAAAATATACAACTCGCAGATCCGAACTTTTATTTATCTAACGAAATACATCTATTGATAGGCGCAGATATATTCTGGGGTCTTTTAAATAAAGGTTTAATTCGTTTACCAAGTGGTCCGTACCTACAAAACACAAAATTGGGTTGGGTCATTTCAGGTTCAGTATATAAATACCAATCAACAAAAGCGCATTAAGCAAGTTCATTGCAAC